>JACVVK020000107.1:1265000-1297500 GCA_018292915.2 Batillaria attramentaria | reverse complement strand
AATATAGTGTTCGCTATGCCAATGCATGTCACAGTCTGAATGAAAGAATTCTATCGATTCCTTAAGCCTAGGAATTAGTGACGCCAAGTCCACGACGAAAACATTCACAAGATCAAGCCGCCGATAGGAACGGCGCAGACAAACGAAAGCATTCAATAAACAATCACTATTGAAACTACTCTGTCGTAAACACAGTGTTCACAGTGCCAATGACAAAAACACCTACGCGATTAACTCGTCGAAAGGATCAGCTCAGGCTGGCTAAAACATTCAATAAACAATCACGTATTGAAACTTGAGTCGTAAAGACAGGTGTTTACAGTGGCTTAGGCCTGTAGCAACTTACAACAGAACATGACGAAAGCATTGTTCTTGTTCAATGTGATGAAGTGTTCCACAACTCGGTTGCTGGTTGACCTGCCCTAACTGTTTAGACTGCACAAGAACTTGGTGACAGATCAGCGTGCCACCGAAAAAGCAGGCGATTGAAGGAGACACTTCATAATCCAAATCTGCCTCTCCAACTCGTAACCTCTCGGTCCTGGTGGGTCGCGGTTGAGCGCGCACTAACGGGACCAGGCGTCCAAACAGCAGCGTTCCGGGTGAGTGACTGTCCGACCGACACTGACAGTGAAATACGGCAAATTATGAGGTCAGCAATGAAAAGGGTTACGCGCATTTTGCTGGTAAGAGCGCGGATCAGTCGATGTCGAACTAAGTGCGACAATGTTGGGCCACGGTGGTGGAGGTTTCTGCGCGTCATTTGGAAAAAGAACCCAAGTGCCAATCAAAATGCATGGCTCGTAAGCCCTTTTAACTGATGACGGCAGGTTGGTATAACGGCATGAGTATTCCAGAACCAGCATGCAGAAGTCCACGGGAAAATGTGCTCTAATTTGTTATTGAAAGCCTGGTCGTGTCCTGCAAAACCCACACGTCTTCCTGTGGTTTGGGACAATTTCTCCGCTCACTGACTAAGCACTTTGGAACGTACAGTTGTTGTCTAGTAGCATAATATGACGAAACAGTTGGAGCTCTTTGGAAATTAGTCGCTTCTCAAGACCCGAGAGTCCTGTTCATGATTGGTTGGTACTAACATGTCTGGTCAGCGCTGTGGGGCATGGTATCATGGCTTCTCTGGTGATGACACTTTGTTCTGTCACGTTCGGCTTTTTCTTGAGATCTCTAGATATTGTTAAGCCCTTTCTGTCTCTAAAGTCAAGGATCTGTTGGGTTTTGTTCCCCCTGAAGAGCAGGTTGGTATCCAGCTGTTTTTGACGGCTGACTGTTACAAGTAGGGGTCTAATCCACAGAAGCAATGTTAGGTTTACCTGGCAGAGGATGATCAGACAGTTGAGTGTACGTGCATGATCCTACAGGTGTGTGATCACTGATCGATGCAATATTATTTTCACCCGTCTAAAAATGAGCAGACCGTCGGGTCTACGTGCATGGTTTGTTTGTCAAAACACTGATGCAATGTTACTTCTGCCTGTCTGAAAATAACCAGATCATGGGGCTTAGGTTCACAAATGCTTGGTACTGATCAACTCGAGCTGACAGAGATAGTGTACATTATGAGCTCTGTGCGTGCGTGCGTGCGTGTGTGTGTGTGTGTGTGTGTGTGTGTGTGTGTGAGACAGAGAGAGAGAGAGAGAATGAATGAATGAATGAATGAACTTTATTTTACAAGGATATAGGTGTTAAGAACAAGTGTTTATCTTACAACTTGCAATTCCTAAAGTAAAAAACAACAACAGACAAACAACAACAACAACAACAAAACCAAAGAATTACTACATGATCTAAACCGGAGAGAGAGAGAGAGAGAGGGGATTGTTTTCATGGACAATACAAGACGATGTCATTAGACATTCGATGACCGTTTCTTGTGCGGCTCGAAATATCGACGCAATGTTACTTTAGCCTGTCTAAAACTGACAGATCAGCCCGTCGGGCCGACTGACGTGCACACATGCCTTGGTATAGATCCGTTCGACCTGACGGACACGGTGTAGGTTATACTGCTTGTCTCTTGTTTGGTAAAGGTTGTTGTTTTCAATGACAATACAAGAAGATGTCATAAGACTTTCGATTCTCTCGGCAACTGCTGGGTGTTTGTTTCTGCTACAATGCAGATGGTAATTACTCAAGTGTTGCAACTGTTTTTTATGTTGTTTCCATAGTAATGGAAACAACATAATAGGACGGGCTAAAATTTCCACGTTCATAGGCAAGCATCTGTGGTACAAACGCACGTCACTGCCGATCTCCCGCAGAGACGATTATGCAAGTGTAACTCTGACAATGACGTAAGAAAACTTGCGTCATCGATGCTGACGCGTATGGTGTTCCGAACGCAGTTCTCCTCCTCAGTGAGTGCCGTCTGTGCGGATGTGTGTGCGTGTGTGTGTGCGTGTGTGCGTGTGTGCGTGTGTGAATTGTGTCCGGGCCCGTTTCTTCGAAGATACTTAACCGAATGGCTTCAAATTTGGGGTATCCAAATTTATCAAAATGTTACATTAGACGATTCAAGCGTGTGATGATTGCTTAAGTGATTTGGGAGTTATCGCCCTTTTGAGACAAGTTGGTTGTCTTTCGTGTACAGGCGTAATATTTATTTAAATCACTCAATTGTTTGGCAGTAGATAGCTTGAATACGGACTCTGAATTGACTCACTACTAGAAAATGGTCGCTCTTATAGTTTTCATGTAAACCGAGCCTGAGTTGACATTGCATGTGAACCCAGTTCAGATGCCTATTTCTCCGAAAATACTAAACCGATCGATTTCAAATTTGGGGTTTCTAAATGAATCAAGATTGTTGAATAGAAGGCCCGATCCAGGTACGATTGCACACATGATTTGCGAGTTATCGCCCTTTTAAAAAAAAGTGGCTTTCTGGCGTTTAAAGGCGTAATATTTACCTAAACCACTCCATTTTTGGGACATAGATAGCATGAATACGGACTCTCAACTGAGTGAATTTTGGAGGTTGTCGCTTTTATACTTTTGGCGTAAACCGTACCTGATGAAAGTGCTGGTGAACACACTTTAGATCTCAAAATCGCTCCTACTATACATAGATAATGAGCCTGGGGTGCCATAAAAAATATACAAAAAAAATTAGAAAAATTCACTGCAGCCGTTGTCGTCAGTTGACTCGAAAATTTGTACTCGAAGCACATTTCCTTTACACAAGCCACACGCCTCACAAACATCGCAGAAAAGGCACACGCGCACTGACGCAAAACTGTATCAGCGTCAGTTTGCCGACGTCATGTTTGATTGACGTGGGGGTGTGTCGTCACTTTTCGGAAGTTCTCTATTTGTAGACGGGGAAAGCGGGAGTTTCATTGATGTAGTGAGCTTTGTTTTTCCCACTGACTCTCACTCAATAGCATAGTAGAGTGAGAGAACACCACATAGGTCTCAATGGAGCACATGCACAAACGCGGCTCGCGCAAGTCTGCGTGCGTGCGTGCGTGCGTGCGTGCGTGCGTGCGCGCGCGCGTATGTCTGTGTGTGTCTGTGTGCGCGCGCGCGCAGCAGACATAACACATAGTGAAAAAACGTTCGCCGCGCAGACTTGTCTGTTAAACACATTGAGCCGGTGTAGGATCCGGTCCGGTCCCCCCTCTGAAGCAGTCCCCCGGGGGACCAATTCGTGGCAAAAACTGCTCTATAATGGTCCCCCCTTAGACATCCAGCCTCGTTTTCGACTGGTCCCCCTGGGCGATTTTGGTCCCCCCTCGCATCCAAAGTAGGCCCCCTCTCGAACTGGTCCCCCTCTTTTCTAATCAATGTAGAGCTATGTCAGTATTTATTTTTAACTTTATTGTTATAGTGTGTGTCAACTCAGTAGAAAACGTGACTCTGGATCTCTCTCACACTCTCTCTCTCTCTCTCTCGCCCCCCACACTTTCTCTCCTCCCCCCATCTCTCAAACACACACACACACACATTATGCACGCACGCACGCACGCGTGCACACTCACTCACGCACGCACGCACGCAAACACACACGCGCACGCACACACACACACACACACACACCTCTTTCGTTATATGTATAATTATTTTCATTTTTGTACAGAGATGTTATTCAAGATGATCTTGAACTGGGTCAAGGTTACAGTGTCAAATCTAAACTTTTAAAAGTGATTTAACTTCGTAGATTTGCCGTTCTATGTAGCCTATACTTTTGTTTTTTTTTATTTTCTCTTTTTTTTTTTTTGTGGGATGAGGAAACGGTCGCCACTAAAAAACAAAAGTATAGGCTACATAGAACGGCAAATCTACGAAGTTAAATCACTTTTAAAAGTTTAGATTTGTTTTTTCTTTTCTTTTATTTATTTTTTTTGTGGGATGAGAAAACGGTCGCCACGCTTCTTGACACGTCACGTGACTCGTGTCAAACATGCCTATAATTATAAGTACACGACAATTCATTCCGTACTTGGGCCACCGAGGTTGAGATATTTGCTGCAGCCACCCTCTTGGACACGCCCGTGTATGTGTTCACAAGAGAGGCTCCAGGCCGACAACCTAGGTGGCTGAAATACGGGCCAGTTTGGCAATCGGCCCCATTGAAAACAGACAGAGTAATTTATATAATGAATCTTGGACATCACTTTGCTCCTGTTTTTTGTGTCACTCCTTAGACCAGAACTGTTAGTCTTCTGCTGTTTTTTGTTGTTTCAAGGGTCATGATTTGAGACACTGGTACTCAGTCTTGACTGTCTACTTGAAGTACGCTGAAAGCCAAAGGTGGCAACTAGTTTTCATGTCATGGACACTTACTTAATTTTGAAGAAATATTTTTCTATGGCGTTGTATAGAAAATATTAGATACTTGGTCTTTGATGTTATTCTCTAAATGCTATTTCCAGTTTTAAAAAAATGACAGGAAATGTGGACAGCAAAAAACAACCAATGCAAAAAAACAACTGAAAGAAACAAGAACACAACCAAACAAATATATCTCACACACACAAAAATAACAACAAGCACATAAATCGGAAAAAAAGAAAAAAAAAAAGTTCCTATGGCCCTGTGCTTTTGGGGACAATAAAGTTTTGTAACAATAAAGTTAAAAATAAATACTGACATAGCTCTACATTGGTTAGAAAAGAGGGGGACCAGTTCGAGAGGGGGCCTATTTTGGATGCGAGGGGGGACCAAAATCGCCCAGGGGGACCAGTCGAAAACGAGGCTGGATGTCTAAGGGGGGGACCATTATAGAGCAGTTTTTGCCACGAATTGGTCCCCCGGGGGACTACTTCAGAGGGGGGACCGGACCGGATGCTACACCGGTATAAATTCGATCTTTACACTGCGCAGCAGCAACACTTCAATTTTCATGGGGCTGCTTTCATTGCAAGAATTGTATCCGAGTCAAAGTTATTACGTCAAATGTATTATGCGTCATCCCAATGAGGAAAACGTCATAGATTTCAAAGAAAACAACTTGACGTCTCTCCTCCAAAACCAAGATTGGTCTGACAAGCCCGGTCAGTTGTTTCCATTGAGAGAGAGAGAGAGAGAGAGAGAGAGAGAGAGAGAGTGTGTGTGTGTGTGTGTGTGTGTGTGTGTGTGTGTGTGTGTGTGTGTGTGTGTGTGTGTGTGTGTGTGTGTGTCCTCCCGTATACATGGCATTACAAAAGTACGACCGTGACGACAGCAGGTGATTAAATGGAAACAACATATTGGGCTGGTCAGTGGCCATCTTGTTGTATCTCAGCTCGTAAACATGGCGCTTTGCTAGAAACATACATAACTGCATCTGTTTTAAGTACAAGGCAAGTTGCTTCCCTTGACGAGTATCATTGTCTGTGATGTACTGTGATACACTATTTCCCAGGTGGAATGTTTGTGTATGTTGTGAGTGATTTTTTTCTTCTTTTTTTTTCTTTCTTTCTTTCTTTACACTGTTATTAGTGTTGTTACTATTTGGATTGCTATTTGGATCTTTGTGTGTGTGTGTGTGTGTGTGTGTGTGTGTGTGTGTGTGTGTGTGTGTGTGTGTGTGTGTGTGTGTGTGTGTTTTGCAAGATATTCTCTGGAGTAATTTGATATGTCTATCTACGTAGGTCTGCTGTCTATAAATGTCTGTGGCATGTATATGTAGATGTCCTAAAAACAGAAGAAAAAAAAAAAACATGCTACTGCACAAACCCTAGTTCTACAGTTGGGTTTTTACATCGTCCGCTGAAAACATAAATTTCACAAAACACCGTAGCGTGGTGTGGTGTTGGTATTGTCCTGTATGCATGTGCCATAATGGTCAGGACTTTTCGTTCCGTGCTGAAAACAACAACAACAACAACGGCACAAACAAACCCTTCACTTATACCGGCCATCTGTTCTGTAAACACCGTCTGCCCATATTATCAACCACCACCACCACAACGGTGACAAGAGTCCACGACGAGAACAAACACGACCTGAAAACATGATATTTGCGAGTAAATCGATCACGGAGTACTTAAATTTGTTTTGGTCTGTTGACAGTCTTCAAAGCGTGTCAGTTGAGACTTTCGCTATTCTGATCAACAAACGATATTTTTCATGTCGCTGGTTTTGCGCTTGATGTCTCGGAAAGTGCAAATACTAGTGTTACCGCTGAAGTTCAAATATTTGTGCCTTTTAAAGAAGGTATGTGAAAAAAGCATTATAAAACATTAATCAGGCGAATGGAAGGGGGGGGGGGGGGTCGGCTGTGCAAATTTGGCCCCTCCACCTTCTTCTCCTTTCCTTGTACTGGACTCTGCCTCAGATGACTAGGTTGGTATTTTTGATGAATTCTGTGGTCTTCACGAGTTCCGTTTTGGTGCCCCAGAATTTCTCTGTTAGCGTTGCTCCATACGGCCAAAGCTGTGTCCTTGCTTCTTAGAAAAGGGGACAGGACTGCAGAATGTGCTCTTCCCCCCCCCCACCCTTCCCCCCCCCCCCCCCCCCCCCCACCTTTTGATCTCGTGCCCGACATTTCATCGACTCCCTCGGCCGGGAAAAATGGCAATGACGATGACAATGAAAACTGAAAATGGAACTTTATTTTACAAGCGTGGAAGTGTTTTTGGTAACTGTAACCACTGTTCGCGCTTGCCGTCTGCCCCCCCCTCCCCCCCCCCTTACAAAACAAAGCACGAATCTCGGTGTTGTCACAGTCCTGCTGGCGTAAAGGCACAAATTGAGCATGGGGTCATGTGCAGTGTTTATTTGGAGAACCCTGTCTGGCGAGTGTGTTAGTTTGTAATGGTTTTTTGTTGTCACGAAAAAGCGTGATTTTCGTGATTTTTGTATTTTGTAGACCAAGGTGCATATCAGGGGTCCGCAACAAGACGCGAGTTGCCAGTGAAGCTGGGACTTTTTGCGCTGAAGAGTGGTAAAGGAGACGCAAGCGGATTTGGATGAAGCGGCTTTTTGGCCTAAACAGAAAGTAGACTAGCATTACGCTAGTGAGGCCTGAGCGGAAAGGAGACGTTCAGTTTTTTTGTAAACTTCTGTCAGATGCGTAGGCTTGAATGGTCTGTGCATGGTAATTTTTGTTTCTAGATTGAATCATTTATAGGGGTCCCTATGATGCCTGAGGCTAAGAGGGAACATATAATCATTGTGAGACCTCGTGTATTTGTGTTCTTTGACCTGCTGACATCACTAACAGGCTGATTGTAAGCGTGAGGAGGAACCACGCACAGACAGAATACTTGATGTCACACGTCCATCCGCATCGTCTTCAAAAATAGCAACAGTCCTGTCTCCTCCTGCCGACCAAATTAGCACAAGAGAGAGGAGGGGCCTGTAACAACCGGCAGCCGCCAGGGATTGATAATGAGCATCCTCCCCGCCCCCCCCGGCCATCACACCCCCTTCCCCCTGGTCATCACACCCCCCTGTCAAACGCATCAGGGGTCCCAGGTAGCCGCTTGGCCGCCCGGCAACATTTATTTTCATTAGGGGAAGGGGGTGCCGGTGTTTCTAGATTGTGCTGCTGTGGTGACACTTTGGTTGTGTGGTTGCGTGCTCCGGTCAGACGTGTCTCGCCTCTGATTCTCATATATAATGAGCTGGCCACGTTGTTAATGAAAGAAGGGAGGGTTGGTGAATTGATAATCCACTAAAACATCCCGTTTCTCTCTCTTTTTTTTTAATTCTCACCAGTCGAGTAGAGCTTGTCATACTGGGTAAAACCTATGCCAAATCTCAGCCCCATTATTTTGAGCTTTGAATTCTGGGCTCGAGGTTAATTTAACCCACGGCTACAGGCCTAACCCAGACTTGGACAAAAGAAACCCAAAAACAAAATTAAACAAAAAAGGAAGCGAAGAAAGAAAGACAAAAATCCTTCTTCAACGGCATAGGCACCTTGCTGGAATGGACCCGCTTCCTGATTTAAAACAAAAAACAACAGAAAATTTAACACTAGAGCTAGTTAAGTTCGAGGTTAGACTCTAACCCGGGGCTAAACTCCCTAACCCCGACTTTTACATGCGGGCCCAGATCTACAACCGAAATTTAGGGTTTGACGGCTGAAAGTTTTCAGGGAGATAATTTGCAGATCGTTATTTGCAGTGTGCAAGGTGGCAGTTTGCGACTGGAATGGCAAAGTACTGACAAAATCTGGTGTTCAACGTACACATTCATGTAACAGTAGCTATATCAGTTTTAAAGTGTTTTTTTTTTGTTTTTTTTTTTTTTTACACTGGGGACTGCTCAAACTAGTTTCTGAAAACAATAAAAGCAAACGGCATACGTTTACATCCGTTCGTTGTCATACAAATGTGTGTCATACACGTGCATTGTTGTGAATTTGGATGCGATGGTGTGTGAAAGGACAACTGTTGTTTTTTCTGAGAAACCTGTTTATGTAGTTCCTGATGTAAATGCATTTTTTTTTCTGCCCCAACTCTTCGTCAGCTCAAGTGGTGTTTCTCCCTGGTCAAAGGTGGAATCCACGGAGGGCTCGGAAGTTGGGGTCGTTTTTATTATGCGTGATGATGAAGATGAGGATGATGGTATCATGATGCTATGGAGGTCCGTGTGGTTTTGGACTGCGGGACAGGGCCGCATTCCACACTTCCTGTCCTGATTTGAATGCTGATTTTCTTGTCTCGGCCCCCCTCCCCCCCCCATCACCCACACCACAAATCACCTGCTATTTATATTATGTATTATTTTCTATCAGCTATCGTTTCTGAAGAGAACCCTTGCACAATGAAGGCACTTCAAAATTAATAGTTATGAGGTTTGTGGCGTATAAACTGATTGCCGCCTGTCCGATCTCATATTTACAGAGTAGTTATCGCCTTGTACATACTGGGTAATTATTTTCTCCACCCACTGGTTGTGGCCGCGGGATTGCTCGACACAAAGAGGGATTAATTTGTGTTTTCAAACGAAAACGCCCAGTCTGGCCTTCGGGAAAAAAAAAATATTTCGGGAAAAAAAAAATATTTGAAAAAGTCAACACGTCCGTGTTGTGGTAGGAATTTACATTTGATAAATATCCATATTATCAAAGAGAGATTAATTTGTGTTTATACGCACTCTCTGGCTTTAGGGAAAGTCCACAAAAAATGTTTAGAAAGTCAACAAGTCGGTTTTGTGGTAGGAATTTAAATTTGTCGTTGTGGGGGTGGGGGATGGTGGGTGGGGGATGGTGGGTGGGGATTTTGATGACGCTTTGTGATGTGGTTGGTTAGTTGGGTTTATCGTGCCACGCCACAACGAGGTGACTGGAGACGGCTTTTGGTGTGGAAAAAAAAGGACGAGGATGTGTAATTGAACGAAGGGGAGGGGTCGTGGGAGGGAGGAAAGGGGAGGGGGTTGTAGGAATCTCATTCTAGAGATCGGATGGTGGGGGGTGGGCGGGGGGGGGGGGGGTGTGACAATAACGCTTTGTGGTTTGGAAAAAAGGGACGTGGGTGTAGAATTAGGCAGTGGAGGTAAGGGGGGGAGGGGCGCAAAGAGGGGTTGAGTGAGTGAGTTTTTAAGGCTTAAAGCCGTACAAGCACCAAAGACTAATTCACGGATAAGTGTGCCTGCACTATGTGAATGTGAAAAACAAAACAAAACAAAACTTAATGTAACGTTGGACAAAGGATGCAAACTGGTCTACGTGGTAGTACAAACCTAGGACATGCAGGAAACGCTGCACCTTCATACTAATTTATCGAACTCCCGATCACTTAAAAAAAAAATAGAGTAGAAAGCTAATAACAATTACAAGTATGAAAACCAAAGATCAATACTAAGCGCATATACAGCAAATATTGCAACTTATCATCTCCTAGGAGGAATAAACTAGTTCGCAGCGTAGGGCACAGAGAGGGAGGGTGGGGTGGATGTTTGGGGGTTTAACGTTCTTTTCCACCACTTAAGGGTGATATCAAAGACGGGGCAACGATGAAAAAGCCAGCACAAATATTTGGCCCCAGCCGGGGTTCGAACGCACGACCCGAGCATTAGAAGTCCAACGCTCTACCATTCGGCCACCCCGGCTCCCCGAACTCGGTGAGGGAGGTTGGGGGAGGGAAGGATAGCGTGCAGCACAGGCCAGGTCTGTCATCAGTTAGGTCACTACAGGTATAGCTGAGAAAGAAAGTGAGAGGCTGTAACGGACGTGCCATACTGTCCTCACCTGATCCTTTAAAGAAGGACAGTGCCAAGGTGATGACGTTAGCCATTACTGACAGCCGGTTAGGGGGGATGAATTACGTGAGGTGTGAGAGTCAGTAGGACAGCGGACGAAGAATCAGCTGCACGACAGTACGTGGTGACATTACAATCCTTATTACTGGTACTGCAACGTGCTGATCAGGCTCCACTGAACACAGTCAAAGAGGCTGTTACATTTTACAATGTATTTTTTTTTATATACCAGGAGAGCGTTAGCTAGGCATTTCGCCACACTAAAAGTTTCACTTCAAGATCCGAGGTTGTGAAAATATTGTACTTAAACCTTCTGAAATGTTGTTGTTTATTGTTGTTGTTGTTGTTTCGGTTGCATTATCTAGTTCAAAATTAGCAACAACTTACTTAAGTGCAAATGGAGACATACGCAGGTGACGCCGACTGGAACTGCACGTGCAAGTAAGTAGCAAGATAAACAGCGCCACCCAGGGGACACAAGGGGACATTACTTGGTGCCCCATCACTGCCAGTGTCAGGGGCCGTCACTCCACGTGCGTGTAAACTGTCTACCAACATCCCGGTCAGCAGGTCCCCTGAGAAAGGCGCCAGAATTACCGTTATTGCGGGTGCAACCGCTGCAGAGTTGTCACCCTTGATTGAGTTGCATCCCTTGACGTGCATTAACTGAATATTAATGCGTTTGCCCTACTTGATAAGCCGCATGCTTCGGAAAATAAGTGTGGCAGGCAGCATGGAACACCCACCGTCAAGTTAGGACTGACAGCCACAAAGAACATGGTAACGTCATCACAGTCACAACTGTTTTGTAATTTCCGGACTATAAGCCGCTACTTTTTTCCCCAGCTCTGAACACTGCGGCTCAGTTATAAAACGATGCGGCCTATTAATGGACTTTTCCGATATCACGAGCCGCTTCGTGCAGTCTGAACTGAGTAACGTAGAACCTCTCTCTCTCTCTCTCTCTCTCCTGTAGTTTTAATCTATCGTCATTACTTACCAGTCTAGTCTACCATTTCAGTGCTGTCAATATGTACTTTTTCCGACTGAGCATTAACAAAAGCGGTGACGCTTGTTTTTGCTCACTATCTGTTTACTGACTTGAACGACTTGTCAGTATTGCAATAAACCTGCCTAAACCAACTGAGTAATGTTACCAGTCAGATGGCCGGCGTGTGATCACTGTTCACAAGTTAAACTAAACACACTCACAATAAATCATTCAGATCTGCTCGGGGGTTTTTTTGTGTGTGTTATGCACACACCCTCATCATGCCCAAGACACGAAGGAATGCATACGATGCAGCTTTCAAGTTGCAGGCGATTAATATGGCTGTCGAAAAGGGTAACAGAGTTTCCGTCTGCACGGGAGCTTGGGATCAACGAATCCGTGAATGTGACTACTGTACCGGTACTGAATGTGCGTCCTACAGACAGGTGCGCCTTATGTATGTATGAAATTTTTTTTTTATTATTTTATTTTAGTTTAGTGGGTGCGGCTTATATTCAGGTGCCCTCAACAGTCCGAAGATTACGGTAAACGTTGGATTGATGACTTCATAGTTGAATAATAATTATTTCAGTTGAATGTTTCAGTATCATAACCGGGGAGCCGGGGTGGTCGAATGGTAGAGCGTTGGACTTCTAATGCTCGGGTCGTGAGTTCGTATCCCGGCTGGGGCCAAATATTTGTGCTGGCTTTTTCGTCGTTGCCCAGTCTTTGAATATCACCCTATTTGGTGGAAAAAGGACGTTAAACCCCCAAACACCCACCCACCCTTCAGTATCATAACCTTTAGAAGCCCGATCTCGACCACCACCTGACCACTGTATGATAAGACTGGTTAAAAAGAATAAGCCACTGCGCACCAGAAGGATCCACTTCAAGCCACTATCACGCAAGGCGTGGGCCTTCCCCCCCCCCCCACCTCCGCCCCGCTCACCCCCCCCCCCCCCCCCCCCCAAGCGCAGGGCCGCTGCATATTGTGTAATAGTGGCTTTTAGTGATCGGAAGATTTCAAGTAAAAATGCGATTTTTTTACATGGGCTTTTAAGAGCTATGTATATGATGGAGCCAGTGTAGATTTTCAGTAATCTGCATTCCGATGGTCTTCATACGGTGGCATTTTTTTATGTGACTCAAAAACGATACATAAAATTATTTTGATCAATTATAAACTGCTCGATTTGTAATCACCCAGGCGGTTTTTGCCGGTGCAG
Source organism: Batillaria attramentaria (assembly GCA_018292915.2). NCBI lineage: Eukaryota > Metazoa > Mollusca > Gastropoda > Batillariidae > Batillaria > Batillaria attramentaria. Next base: position 1,284,627 of record JACVVK020000107.1, on the reverse strand, counting down.
ACTCAAACTTTGCTACACGCATAGCGAATATTTCCAAACAACTGCATCTGGTGAACGCCCTAAACACCCATCCACTCCAGCCAGCCACCCATCAAAGACCAGATCCAATTAACCATATCTTACTCGCCGGCATGCTTGGTTTCTTCTTACTGTCTGGAACGATATTACCACCACGACTGCACGCCAAGATATGGTCCGATCCGTTGTCCGAACAATTTGTAGATCTACATTAGCATATTTCCCCATGGACTGTGCATGCACCACCCTTCCCCTCCCTCCCCCCTTCCCCCCTAGCCTGTCTTGTCGCCGTCAAGAAGCAATCCGTTAAACTCGTCAAACAGTCCTGACCGTTACATCAGCCATGTCCTTATCAGTTCCGAATGGTGATCAAGCGGTATCTAACGGTGTCCGAATTCCTATCTCTGCATCTGTGCAGGTAGGTGGTTGGACCAAGCGCAATTTCCGTTATCTACCGCCTGTGGTGTCGTGACCGGGGTGGCCGTGGCATCGCTCCCAGAGCTACAGAAAATGATCTCAAAGTCATTACCGTTTTTGTCTCGGCTGTTCATTTAGGCTGGCGTCCGTGCCTTGAATGATGCGCCTCTTTCAGGCAATTCTGCAGTAGCTCATACTTGAAACTGCTTCTTTTGTATGTTTTTTTTTTTTTTTGGGGGGGGGGTATCTCTTTCCGTTTTGCAAAGGATATAGCTCAAAACAAGCCTAGAGGACAGTGCTGGACATCACAAGACAAATTTTAAGTTCTGATGGAATGGATTTGTGTAGCCTGTTGCCGTCTGGGGGTGTTTCGTATTCTGAACTGTGTTCCAGGTTCCGCAGGGTAGTAATGGGTGTATTTCATCGGCTCTGACTCATGGGCACCCAGTGAACTCTTAATTCAAAACATCCCGAGCTGTTTAGGGACTGGGCAAGTAATGGGCCAGGGCAAGTAATTAACTGATGAATGTTCTGGCCTACATCTTCTAATATATTCATACAAATGTACATCAACTTGCCACAAATTATTAGCGCACCATTCCCTTGCAGTACCTTTTTCTGTTTCAGCTAGGGGAACCGCCGAGGATGGCCGAATGGTAGAGCGTTGGATTTTCAATGCTCGGGTCGTGAGTTCGAATCCCGGCTGGGGCCAAATCGATTTGTGCTGGCCTTTTTCTCGTTGCCCCGTCTTTGGTATCACCCTTATGTGGGGGAAAAAGGGCGTTAAACTCCCAAACACCCGCCGACCCATCCTTCTATTTCAGCTCGATCGAGATGTCTGTTGCATCATGGCTTCTCCTTTTCATACCCAGAGACACCCATCCCCTTTCCCCGACCATTGAAAGCTCCAGCCAAATCTTGAGCAGACAGTCCCTGGGGACGGGACGCACTCCCCGGGTCCGGAGCCTGACCCCGACTGCGATGTTTCAGCAACGTCGTTGGGATCCGCCTGGACACCTCGACCAGGTCATTAAACGCCAACCCTACCACCTCACTACCACATCGGAAAACGAGTGTAGTAATGCGATACATTCTAAATGTGCCATGTGGTGCGAGGCTTGTGGAACTGGTACTTGCGTCGGATTTGCGTCGAAGCAGCTCGGATGCGCTGAATGGGTATAATTAATTAATTATTCCACATCATAGGATAGGGTAGGGTGCGGTTGGTAGCATCGCAGATCCTTTGAAATACTTGAGGCGCCGCATGTGCGGAGGGCCAAGCAATAATAGCCTGCTGCTGCAAAGCCCTGTGTTATTTACAAATCTCCACCTTGGTGCTTGTGATGTATTTCTGTTTGTTGTTGTTGTTGTTGTTTTTGTTGTTGTTTTTTGTTGTTGTTGGGGAGCCTGGGTGGCCGAATGGTAGAGCGTTGGACTTCCAATGCTCGGGTCGTGAGTTCGTATCCCGGCTGGAGCCAAATATTTGTGCTGGCTTTTTCGTCGTTGCCCCGTCTTTGATATCACCCATATGCGGGGGGAAAGGACGTTAAACCCCCAAACACCCACCCCCTTGTTGTTGTTGTTTTTGTTGGTGTTATTGGTTTGTTTGTTTGTTTGTTTGTTTGTTTGTTTGTTTGTTTGTTGTTGTTGTTTTGCCACCGGCTCCAGCCTATGTTTTTCTGGGCAAGAGGAGCGCGGGGTGTCGTCTATACGTGTTAAACAGTATGAGTGTAAATTTCGTAGAAATTCCAGGTTTTTAAATTTATACATGCACCACTCGGTACTTTTGGTACATGCCACGTTAGTACCCCGTGCATACTGGCCATCAACCTTGCGCTGGGAGCTCATGGACACTACAGTGGTCAGTCTGCAGCGCGGTCTGGAAAGTTTGTTGAGTTGCAGACCAACCTCACTATCTCTGTCTCCCACCTCACCGTCACACATTGTCCCGCTCACCACTGCTAAGGGTCTTGGGCTGCCTGGACCAAGCACCGTTGCGTCGCGGGTCGTTGAGTTCGCCTATCTCTAGTGTTGTCGTGTTCGTTCACGAGGATTCACACTTATAGCGACAAGTGGAAGAAGGGGGTAACATTTAATGCATTATGCCAGATGATGGTAGACTTCCTTGTCAATGTCTCGCAACGATCCACGGTGTGTGTGTGTGTGTGTGTGTGTGTGTGTGTGTGTGTGTGTGTGTGTGTGTGTGTGTGTGTGTGTGTGCGTGCGTGTGTGTGTGTGTGTGTGTGTGTGTGTGTGTGTGTGTGTGTGTGTGCGTGTGTGTGTGTGTGTGCGTGTGTGCGTGTGTGCGTGTGTGCGTGTGCGTGTGTGTGCGTGTGTGTGTGTGTGCGTGTGTGTGTGTGTGTGTGTGTGTGTGTGTGTGTGTGTGTGTGTGTGTGTGTGTGTGTGTGTGTGTGCCACTATCCGCGTGCGTGCGTGTTTGTTTCAAGCAGCATGATTCGTGGCCGTCACATGGCATAGTTTCGCCGGATCCATTGCCATTCCGCCCTGCCCATCAACCTCATGCAAAACTCTGTGAGTGTGTGTGTGTGTGTGTGTGTGTGTGTGTGTGTGTGATGTGTGTGTGTGTGTGTGATGTGTGTGTGTGTGTGTGTGTGTGTGTGTGCTCTTGGGAAGGGGGTCGGGAAACTGGAGTCGAAAGGTTGTTATCCTCACAGCCTGGAACCGGTCGCAATAATTCGGGAGTTTGATTTCTAATGCGCAGTTTGTATGATGATTAGGGCTCAGAGAGACTGACAGCTAGGGATGGGGAGTCATTTGTCCTGACCGCCTTCCGTGAATCATTGTGTGTGGCAAAGAATGTTTCAGTCGCAGAATATGCCTGACGTCAGATCAAAGTTTTGCTGAATATGCTGCTCCGGCCGTCACACAACGACTACCACAACCGTATCACCACTACCACCACAATCGACACCAACACCAACAACAACGACGACAATAACAGAAGAGTGTGTCAATCCTGTACGAATATTACTATATATTACTATTATTCTTACTATTATTGATTATTACTGTTATTGGTATATTTTTAATAATAATAATAATCGCATTAATATAGGCGCTTTATCCCAAATATTTTGGCTCAAAGCGCCGCGAGCTAAACCCAACACGCACGCTCACGTGAATCACACGCATTCTCTCACACACAGGACATAAACGCATTACAATCACGTGGTGCGAAGGGTCAGCTCAGCTATTTAAATTTCGGAATTTAGATATATGCATTTATTTTTCAAACTTGGTGGGCTGAACATTTCCAAAGCAGAGGGGGAGGAAGCCGGAGTACCCGGAGAGAACCCCCGACGATCGGCCCGAATGAACGGTGCCACATACGAGAAGGAAAAATTCTTTGCCCCGAGTGGGGCTCGAACCCCTGACCTCTCGCATTGGTGACAAGTCTCTTAACCACTAGACCACCGACCGCTCCAACCTCTGTTCCGTATTGCTTACCTGTTTACCCTTGAACGCATAGTAGTCCGTGTTTTGCACTGTATTATATTATGCTGTATTGTACGGTGCCTAATATACTTATACATTGTACTGATGTAGTGACACACACCCTGTAACCCGGTTTGTATTGTACTACAAAAACATACAAAAAAGAATAAAACAAATACAACAACAACAACAAAGAGGAGATTGCTGTTGCTGTTTCAGCAACATTTTCCACTAGTACCTGAGCTCCTTCGTGGTCACTGGATTTTTAATGTACTGACACACACACACCCTGTGATCACCCGTATGTGGTGGAAAAGGACGTTAAACCCCCCAAACACCCACCCACCCACACACACCCTGTGACCCGGTTTGTACTGTACTACAAAAACACACAAAAGAAAGAATAAAACAAATACAACAACAAAAGAGGAGATTGCTATTGCTGTTTCAGCAACATTCCACTAATACCTCAGCTCATTCATGGTCACTGGATTGTTTACAACCAGGGCCAGACTCCCACGGGGATCAAAGCCTACAGCCAGGGTCAACTACCTGTACTGTACCACTGAGTGCGACAGAGATGGGAGGGGAGTGGTCATTCACCAGTAGCCGTCACACGCAACACCGGACAGAGACTCAGTGTGGCATCTCAAGGGTGTAAAATGAGAGCAGGGGGCGTGAAATGTTAAGGGCCCGTATGTAAAAGTCGAGGTAAGTTTAATCCACGGCTACTGGCCTAACCCAGACTAGGACAAAAGAAACCCAAAAGCAAAATTAAATTTTAAAAAAAAGGAAGCGAAGAAAGGAAGAAAAAAATCCTTCTATAACAGCTTAGGCACCTTACTGGAATGGGCCCGATCCTTGATTTTAAAAACAGCAACAACAACAACAACAACAGCAAATTTAACCCTAGAGCTAGTTTAGTTCGAGGTTAGACTGTAACCCAGGGCTAAAATCCTTAGCCTCGACTTGTACATACGGGCCCAGGCAGATAACAATGACGAAGACACCGTGTTCACTGAAAACTTTATTGAAAATGAAATTAAAGCAACTGCGTCATTCTTCTATTAAAAAAAAATGTGGACAGAGAAATAATTAGGGCAAGAACAAAGAGATACATTTACGTATTCAAACAGAAAACAAAGACGAAGAAACCATGTTACTGAAAATTAAAATCTCAATGATTAGTCAGCGATTCATACCCAAGCAATAGCATCATTCTTCAAGACAGACAGATGTAATTGAAAAATGTATTCCTAAAACCAAAATCTGAAAACGCTGTTCAAGGAATGGCCGTCGTCGTTTTGTATAACGGCCTAAACACCATAAAGTTGATAAGAACTTAGACCCTTTTACCGTTGAGAACTAGACCAAACCTCAAGACGTTGAAGAACGACCACCGTCATTTGCTAAAACGGCCTAAGCGTCATGGACCAGATAAAGCACCAACCCTCTTTCACCATTTGACGACAGAGGGAAGAAAAGGCAATCGCCCCTCCCAGGAGAGGCCGCACCCCCGGGCGCCCCGACCCCTCGCTAACGGTCTGGCCTGGTGCAGAAATGGGTTTATGGCCGTCATCAAACCGACTCCCTGGCCGCACGAGACCTTGGGGTCGGAAGGAAGCGAATCGCATTGATGTGATCGTTAAAAGGAAATGGCGCTATTGCTCCTTAATTAAGAGATGCACTTGTTCCAGTTTAGTGGACAAAATGCTTTATGGAGGCTTAATTAAGACGTAAATTTTCCGACTTCCTGCAGTGTTTGGAGTTCGTAATCGAGGTCGGTGCACTTCCTGGACGCAGGGGTTATGGAGCAAGAGCGTACACACACACACACACACACACACACACACACACACACACACACACACACACACACACACACACACACACACACACATACACACACACACACACACACACACACACACACACACACACACACACACACACACACACTTACTTACTTACTTACTTACTGGACTATCAAATGCTTCAACTGAAAGTGTAAGTGAATGTGATGGCCTTTTATTCAACTCAAATACGAGGTACAATATGATGGCCTTTTGCCTCTAACAGAAAACTCCCCAAAAGACAACGTCACACTGCGTCACATACTTATTTGACATCACAGACATTACGTCACAGACAGACTACTACGACAGACAAGAAATTACGTCACATATAGAACACAACGAAAAGAGAGAGAAGGAGAGAGTGAAAAAAAAAAGAAGAAGAAAACAAACAAACAAACAAACAAAAAAACAAACATACAAAATGAATGACGTGCGAAACTTATAAAAGGAACTGAGTGAGACAAAACGTCCAGTTTATAATCACACACACACACACACACACACACACACACACACACACACACACACACACACACACACACACACACACACACACACACACACACACACACGGCTTTGCATGAGGTTGATGGGCAGGGGCTGATAATGGATCCGGAGAAACTATGCCATTTGGCGGCCACGAATCATGCTGCTTGAAACAACCAGTTTTTGTAAGACTCTGTCCTATCCGCGTTCTTCTGTTTATTGACACGCAGTATGAGACAAGAAGGAGTGTTTAATCAGCAACTGTCGTTGCCAGCAATGTCAACATCCCCCCGTCCTTCACGCTAGGCCGTTCGTATTTCTAAAAGATCAGTCAAACGCGACTAATGTTTTAATGTAAGAACTCCCAGTCTCTCCCTCTCTGCTTATTATGACGTGATGAGGGAGTTCCGAATCACGAATGGCTGCTTACTCTTTCAAGCTATTTTCGTCTAAAGACTTCCTGATGTTGTCCAAAGCTATTGTGAACCATTCGTTCACGTCAAAGGGGAGAACGGGGTTAGTTGGAAAAGAAAGACTGGAAAAAATCAACATTTTGTGTTACAAATCGCAAAGTGTCCCAGACAGAATAAGCACAAAGTACATGTATAATGATTCTGCTCCGTTCAGACGGCAGACTTCAAGTGCTGTGCTGCCGCTTGGGTGCTTCTAAGTTTAGGCTTAGCCAGAAACGGACCCACAACTTGAGATATCACGACCTGTCGTTATCATTAAAGAGACATGACAGGGGGATCTGTTGTTATTGTTGTTGTTGTTGTTGTTGTTGTTGTTGTTGTTGTTGTCAGGTTTGTTGCTGTTGTTGTTTGTTTGTTTGTTTGTTTGTTGCTGTGTTTAGGAGTCTGAAGAGATGGAGTGAGTCCGAACCGCATTCTCGTGAAAGAGGTAGGAAAAAGAGTATCGTTTATTTAGAATATAATTACCCCCCCCCCCCCACCCTTATGTCGTACAGTTGAGTGTTGACTCTTCATCATCTGTTTGTATCGTATGCCAAGCGAGCGACTGTTCAGAATGATTGATAAGACATAAGACATAAGACATTTATTAAATTTCCAAAAGAGGAACATTGCTTTGTGGTCTCTCATAAAAAACATATTAAAACATGCCAAACACTCACTCATACGGCCATGCACACTCATTCCACCTATTTACATGTTCGTACACTCGTACCTAAAAATCTATCACAATGTTGCAGTACTATGAATAAATTACAACACTACACCCCAAATCATTTCACATCAGCAGCACAACAGCAGAGGTGCACATAACTCTATCACATGATGTGAGCTGATCGCCTGACAAGTTCGGTCAAATCAGCAGCAATGCCAAAGAAACCGCACCAGATTATAGGGTACAGGGGTCCTGAATAAACTAACTTGAACTTTAACTTGAAGTGACAGAAGTAACTATATCACTTCGAGTCTACCATCAGAACATCGAAGCGTCGGTGTACCCCACTTTCCCCTTCAAAAACTGGGTCTGTGGGATGGGCAAGGTGACGTGTGAAAACAGTTCCGTACAGCACAGGGTCGGGTGTTGCTAGGTCCCAGGGCTTGGTCCTCATCTTGTCGCCACGATGTCCCGTACAGCGAATGACCGGATGTCATTTGTGGACCAAGCGACTAACCTGTTTAGTCATGCTTGAAACAAGTGGCGTTAACAATGGTCATAGAGCAAGGTAGAAAACACACACACACACACACACACACACACGCACGCACGCACGCACGCACGCACGCACACACACACGCACGCACGCACGCACGCACGCACGCGCGCGCACGCACGCACACACGCACGCACGCACGCACGCACGCACACACACACACACACACACACACACACACACACACACACACACACACACACACAGGCTTAATAGCGTAAGCACTTAGTGATTTCTCCTAGTGACTCTCAGAGTTGTTGCTGATTGAGAAGTGGTGTTAACAGTGGCCGTTAAGTTGTTGCTGATTGAGTGGCATTACTCGGTCTGTGAGCTTTGTTTTGTGCCGTGCATGGTACATTAGGCTTATGTTAGTGCCTTTTAGAGTGTGTGTGTGTGTGTGTGTGTGTGTGTGTGTGTGTGTGTGTGTGTGTGTGTGTGTGTGTGTGTGTGTGTGTGGTGTGTGTGTGTGTGTGTGTGTGTGTGTGTGTGTGTGTGTGCGGCGTGTGTGCGTGCGTGCGTGCGTGCGCGTGTGTGTGTGTGAGAGAGAGAGAGAGAGAGAGAGAGAGAGTCCCCTATAGGTGTTGTGCCAGTAGATTCAGTATTCGCTGCGTCTTGTTCTGAATTTCTTTCACTTCAGTGGTGACACGTCGTGATTCTTGTAACGGTGTGTGTGATTTTCGGGTTGTTGTTGTTGTTTGTTGCTGTTGTTGTTGTTGTTGTTTGTTTGTTTGTTTGTTTGTTTTTGTTTTTTGGGGGGTGGGGTGGGAGTGTTGCTTGTTGTTGTTGTTGTTGTTGTTTTCTTTTTCATTGCGGGGACAGGAGGACGGGACTGCTAAGAGGATTTCTGGGGGTGAAGATGGGGTACTTTTCTTGGTTTTGTTTGTTTTTGTTTTGTTTTGTTTTAGTTTTGTTTTTTGGTGTGTGTGTGTGTGTGTGTGTGTGTGTGTGTGTGTGTGTGTGTGTGTGTGTGTGTGTGTGTGTGTGTGTGGATGCTGCTTGTTTCTTTATTTCTAGTGTTTCCATATCAGTAGTGTTCAGTAATGTTCAGTCAGACACTCCGCTTCTTCCAGTGAACTTTTAACACTGAAACGTTCCTACAGGGACTCTAACAAAAGCCTCATCCCTTATCGGATTCACCATTTCCAGGTTGTTAGTCAAAGTAAGTGTGAAGGCCACATGCTTGCTTTTATACGGCTATCCCCTCTAACCCATATGATATTTAGGACAGTCGACCCCTGACAAACAGGAGACCATCCCACTGACCTACTCTCGTGGCCGAACCTTGTGCGGCTGTGGTAACCTGTGAAACTAATGCGGCTGAAATGGTCTTTGTCGTCAGAACAGTTTTGGTGATACGGTAGTCGGTGACACTGGTACGCGGATTCTGTGTGTGTGTGTGTGTGTGTGTGTGTGTGTGTGTGTGTGTGTGTGTGTGTGTGTGTGTGTGTGTGTGTGTGTGTGTGATGGGGGGGGGGGGTTGAGAGAGGGGGTTATAACAGCTAATGGTTTTGAATTATAGTTCTGTTCTCAACTGTGAAATTCAGTTCTTAAGAAATGCTGTTCTTAATCATTTATAGTATTGAGTGTATGTGATGGGTGTATGAGTGAAGAGTGAGTATGGGTGCATGGTTAATGTTTTTTTCCATGGAGATTCTGTTCTTATGTCAAGAGCTGTATACCATATATTCCCCTGAGGGATTAATAAAGTTATTCTTATTCTTATTAATTCTGACTATGTCACTCATTTCTTAGTTCTCACACTGCTGGACCTTCGACCACTCGTGAAAGTCACGTCACTGATGCCCATACAGTGATACCGACCTACACGTAACATCACGTTAGGCACTCGTCTATATGACTCTCGGTCTGGGGCCGATTGCATGGAAAAACGTCTACCGTGATGTCGGTAAACTGCTACCGCTCCGGTAGCTACCGGCGGGTAATTTTGTTATCAAGTTTGGATTGCATGAGTCGTTATCGGAGCGGCGTTAGCTACCGGCACCGTACTATTAATAGACAGGATTTTCCCGGAAACGTGTACAGTCCTATCGCAAAACACTGGCGAAGTTTTTAATGGCTGCCGTTCGAGTCCTTGCAGGGCGCTGTTTGTTTCTGTTTATGCTGTCAATGCTACGTTGCTACGAGATACGTGACGACAGATAACGGGAAGCAACTGTCTTTTACACACTGAAGAAAGCAGCCGGTCTGTGTAAACGGCAGTCGCGTGGGTCATTACGTCCTTTGTAACGACATGACAATGCAGTACAAACAGATACACGTATGCGGGTCAGCGAGCATCGTACATGCCGCCATTTATAAAATCGACAATAATTTGGAAGGCAGCTGTGCACAGAGAGAGAGAGAGAGAGAGAGAGAGAGAGAGAGTGCTATTGATGTGTGTGTATCAGTGTACACACACACACACACACACACACACACACACACACACACACACACACACACTGCTGTAGAGATTTGTATTGGTTTGGAAATGTCATCCACTGTCAGTGGTACCCATTGCAAGAAGGCCTCGGTAACTCTGTGTATTGTTCGGCAAGCTGTCGAACGGTCAACGCCAACCAACTCGCCGCACATGTCTTCAAAGCATCCGGACGCGTAAAATCGGAGCGTTAACAGTACCTGTAGTGCTGGCGGCAAGGCGCCTTTCCGATTGGTGTGTTCTACGTCATTTTTCAGCACATCTGTCATTTGCAGTATGTCCACTCGTCGAAATCTGAACTTAGAAAACAGTTCGACGTCATCATATCTATCCTGCGGATGCAATCGGTCCCGGAAAATGCGGTTTCTTCGTATTTGTTGCCTGCGATGATTTGCAATAACTATGTGTGCGGCCATATTTACCAGCTTCACGATAAGAGTTACGGGGGCTGAGAGGTGCCTGTAAATTTACCGGAGGATAAGGGCCTCCGGTAAGCCTACCGCCGACTCATGCAACCCGAGTTATCGGGATTTCCCCAGATTTACCGGCGGATAGGCTATCCCAGCTACGGTAGCGGGTTACCGGCAGCCCATGCAATTGGCCCCTGGTCAACTGCGCCAAATTCTTCCACTGACCGGCAACTCTCCCCATCCCAAACCCTGTCATTACTTGACGCCGGACTACCCGCGTAAGGCCTCATTAGGGGTGCGATACCCCTTTTCTCCATCCCTGATACCCCGTCAATGCAAGGGCATCCTTGTCTGTTTGCTTCCTCTTTTGTCCTGTGCTGCCCGAGACTCGCAAGTTGCGTTAGCTGCGTTTCCTGCCCGCCTGTGCAAAGTTTGGCGCGCTTTCCAGAGAGGTAAGCTTAACTCTTTAGAGGTGTTTGAGAGTTCACTTTCTTTGACGGTGATGGCACAGCGCAATATTCCGGATCGGGGAGACTGATTAATGTGTGTGCAGTGTTGACAAGGCGGTATCCTCGTATAATATGATGCTCCGTGACAGTGGAGGCAATAAACTCTCTCTCTCTCTCTCTCTCTCTCTCTCTCTTGTTTTACACAAGCAGCGTGTTCAGTAACGCCTTGTTTATGCTGGACTCTTGTACATCATTTCTTAAATGTTCTGTTTGTTGCTCTTGTTTGTTTTGTACTAATCTCCTTGATTTACTTCATAGATTCGAGTTTAGTGTAGTCTTGATACTTAGTAGAATAGCCTATGGTAGTGTTAGCAGGACAGTGTGGAAGAGAGGCCTTCCAGTACTTAACGGCTCTGAAATCCTATCCTGAAATAGAGGTTTAATCATCATCATCATCATCATCATCATCTCTCTCTCTCTCTCTCTCTCTCTCTCTCTCTCTCTCTCTCTCTCTCTCTCTCTTTCTCTCTCTCTCTCAAAACAACAACAACAACAACAAAATTAATTTTGTAATAAACCATGGAGACGTAGTAAATACAGACACCACACAGAATAAACAACTCCCTGGTAAGGGTGGGTGGGTGCGTTCCCACCACGAATGGGTGATTAAACCACTGAAGAGAAAAGAAATCAACCACAGCGAGGCAGAGAACAAGAAACAGAGCATATGAATACCAGTTAAGCCACCGGGGACACCAAAACCAGCCAACCGGAACAGTCACGCCGATTCCATTCTCCTCCACCTTCCCTTGGGTCCTATCCATCTGCCCCCCTGTTTCTTTAACCAAACCAAACAACGACGGAGGTTCCCCGACAGCCAGGATAAACAACTCCTCTCAGGGGTGTTGAAAATCATTCAACCTCTACCTGTGCGTAATGAGAGACCGGTGGAAACTGAAACTGCCCGCCGTCTCTTCTTTTCAATTTCTTGAGAGATTTACTTCGCTTAGATGTTGTCTCGATCTTATTTTGCCGTTTGCGCAAAAGATTGCCAAAACCAGCAACAGCGGTAAATAGGAGACTGAGTTACACTTGGTTGACAGGGCGTGGCTGGTTATGTCAGACGTATTAAGAAGGCGAATAGCTTGAAAGGAATCACTGGGATGATCCGATAAGAGACTGAGAGTCTCATCAGAAAAGCAAAGGGCGATGACAGAGGAGGCCGGCGAGGTTAGTGTAGTAGGTAAGGGAGTCAGAGAGGTGAATGAAAGACCGGTTAGATGAAAGCTTCGTCAAAATCGAGACAGGAGGGTGATAAGAATCGGTGCTTCAGGACACCAGACGAGATAATGTGGACGACGGTGACAAATACACAGTGCCTCAAAATGCCTGTATATTTCCTATTAGCCTCAGGCATCATAGTCACCCCTAAAAATGCTTCAGTCTAGAAACAATTACTACCATGAACAGACCATTCAAAGGCACGCACCTGACAGGGGTTTAAGAAAATCGAATGTCTCCTTTCCGCTCAGGCCTCACTGGAGTAATGCACGTCTACTTTCTCTTTAGGCCAGAGAGGCAGTTCACACAAATCCGCTTGCCTCACTTGTGTCCCACCGCAAAAAGTCCCAGCTTCACTGGCAGCTTGCCTCTTTTTGTGACCGCCCGGCATGCACCTTGACCTACATAACATAAAAATCACGAAAATCACGCTTTTTCATGACAACAAAAATCACTACAGACTAGCACACTTGCCAAACAGGGTACCTCAAACAAACACCAAATATGACCCCAAGGTCAATTTGGGTCCTTACGCCTGTCCTGTGACGGTTCTGGACACGCCCGCAGCGCGACCCTCGTAGCTGCTGTCTTCACCCGTGTGTTGTCTTTTTCTAGTATCAGAAGCCTGTCTCTGGCAGCTACTGTTTTTGCTTCCTCGTGTGTCGTTTTCCGTGGTACAGTGTCTTGACATTAGTATTGAAACAGTGTGTTTACGGTGATGTACCATACATATTTAGTGGGTCGTGTAATATGACGGGTGATGGCAACTTTAATCTCAGTGTTCACGTATGTACTTAGAAAAAACAATGTATGCTAGCATGCATGAATAGTGTGTATTTATATATTTGCAAATATATGTATGTATGTATGTATGTATGTATGTATGTATGTATGTATACATGTATGTATGTATGTATGTATGTATGTATGTATGTATGTATGAACGTGTGATTACATGTATATTATGTACTTTGGTTTAAACAAGTTTGTTGCAGTATGGGTTTTATAACTGAACAATTCATGAGCATAAACAAGCACCACTTATAGTAATGCTGATAATATATGTCTATATATTATACTATATGTTTTGTCTTAGTGAATACCCGTCTGACTAGGTGTCTTACTGTAACTGTGTATTGTGTATTTGTATGAAAACGTCAAAAATGAAATAATTTTAAAAAGTATTGAAACAGTTCTGGGCATGCCTGAATAGCCCCCTTCAGTTCCAAGGAAGGGGGGTGGGTGGGTGTTAATGTTTGGGAGTTTAACGTCCTTTTCCACCACATAAGGGTGATACCAAAGACGGGGCAGCGAGCAAAAGGCCAGCACAAATCTTTGGCCCCAGCCGGGATTCGAACTCATTGAAAGTCAGTCCAACGCTCTACCATTCGGCCACCCCGGCTCCCCGTTCCAAGAAAGACGTTTGCCGTAACCTACACGCATTGCATAACGTGCCATAAAGCAACGCAGACACAGACATTCCGTTGATGATCGCATGCAGACCTCTTGATGCAGACCACTGGTTATACAGTCGCCATTTACGTGCTGTCAAGGAGTCACAGCTGCCTCCAGGCTATTCCCGGGTAAGTTTGAAGCTCTGAAAATGTCCTGATTTTCTCCCTGATGGGCAGTTCGGTCCAGACTGAGTGTGCGCTCATAACTGCTTCCTGTCGCCAGGTCAGTGTTAATGTCCACACTCCTGGATTTTTTGTTTTCTTTCTATCTCTCCCTCTTGTGCAATCCAGCCAGACCCCTCTTGCCTTCTGGCTGGGTGGGTTTAAGTCAACTTTACAATTTCACGCCTTCTTTGTTTAATTGAGAAACTTCCAAATCCTTCTTCCTATCATTAGTTCCACTCCAAGACGCCAGGGAGGCCCGTGAGACGGTTACTGAACAGACGACAGGGACACTTGGTCGTCATCAAAGAGGTCTCTCAGAAAAGCGCTTGAATGCTCATGTTTCTTGGCAAAATCGCGCTATTCTAAAATCTCCATACCCGAGGCTTGCCCAGGTTGCTCGTGCAGGACGGTGAAACAGCGCGAATGAATAGGCAAGAAAAACGGGAATCTCGCTATTCTGTCTTGAGAGCCGACAAGCGTGACGACCCCCCTAAACGTCACATCAGCAGCCCACGGAAAATTTATTTAATGAGCTATCGGACACCATCCACGCGTCGCCAAGGCCGGAAGATATTTTTCTTCGATCCAGGCCAAGGTAATTGACGTTAGTGTCCCCCCGCTATCTGGACGCGCTCAAGGGTGCAGGATTAGTCCCGTGGATTAGCCGCCCCCAGCAACTCGTGGCGTTGACACGAGGATTAAACTCGCGTGCCTCACTCGAACGGAATCACTTTGAAATTGACCCTCGAGGGGCCGGAGGGGGTAGGGGGCAGGTCTGGGCGGGGCTGAGGAGGTGTTCGGCATTTCTTTAACGTCTCCGCAACGTGTTCGAGTCGATCGCTATCTTGCAAGAGTCTGCGGTCGGTCCCGCGTCCCCTGGCTTAGCCAGTTTGTCACCTGGTGCGCTGCCTTCGGGCACGTGCGGCCCGTCTGATAATTACAGACCTCCAGTCGAGAGAAGTGGTACAGGGAGTACGAGCTTATACCAAACCGCTGTAGTTAGAGACAGCATAGGAGAGTTTTTTGTTGTTTTTTTTTTTTTTTGTTTTTTTTTTTTTTTTTTTTTTTGGGGGGGGGTAAGGACTTATAATCCCCGGGCATCGGTGGGGGAGCTAACCTCCGTCGCGGCCCACCCCTTCCATTCGGCTACAGGACACAAATGTAAATTTCAAGAAAACGCTATGTATTCCTCTTAAACATAACGTTGCATATAACACCCTAGAAATGCTTTAAAATTCACTCAAAAATCACAAAAATCAGGCAGCCAAAGACACGCGTGTAGAGTAAATTTCAACAAATTCCAATATTCCGTTTTTTTGGCAATGTTCGCAGCGACCACATACCCCATCATTCCTCTGTCGTTTGCTGGCGCTTGTGCCAGCCGGGCATGAATACAAATAGTTCGTTTTCAGCCTAAATCTTTTCACAACACTACAAGAAGAATACAAACAAATCGATCACGTATTTTTTTCATTTGTCACTGACCGTTTTTGGTTAGGAAAAAAAATCTCTTATCTGTTGTGATCCGTCTTGTGTGTCTGTGTGTGAGTATCGAGTTTACAGTTTGGATGAGGGTGTGTCCCAATGGCCCGGTCAGGCATGCTGTTTAAGTCGGCGTCCAAACTTTAAAGGAAAGACGTGTGTATACAAAACACACGCTCTTCAGTTCAACGCTAAACAGGCATAAGTGCAAGTCCCCTTCTTCAAAGAGTTAAATACAAAATTATGTGCATTATTTCAAATTTTTAATTTTTAATATTTTTTATCATTATTATTATTATTTTTTTTTTTTGGTAACTAACGGAAGATATAGCAGGCTTCGGTAATGGGGGTGGTATGCACGAAAAGAGTCTAGTCTGGTCTGAGACTTAGTTCTTGTCTCCGGCGTATTACGTCGGGACTGTCATCTGCTCTGCTTTGGAAATGTTCAGCCCGCAAAATCGAAAATCAATGCAATTCTAAAATTCCGAAACTTAATTTGATATATGTGATTTGTTCTGTGTTCATGTTCAGTGTCTGAGAGAATGCTTGTGATTCATGTGAGCGTGCGTGTTGGGTTTAGCTGGCTGGTGCCTCTGGAGCTGACGGATCGGGTCGACACCACTGTCTGCGCCCAGCCTTCTCTTCCATGGGGACTGGTACTGGTTGTGGATGATTGTACACGTAGGTCCAAATTTCACTCCATGCATAATACCCCTGGTGAATTTTTTTTTTTTTTTTTGCCCCAACTCTTTGCCAGTTTCAGTGGTGTTCCTCCCAGGTAATGGGTGGAATCCACGGAGGGCTCGGAAGCTGGGGCATTTTTTATTATGCATGATGATGGAGATGAGGATGATGGTAAGATGATGCTATGGAGGTCCGTGTGGTTTGGGACTGCAGGACAGGGCCGCATTCCACGCTTCCTGTCATAAATATCCCGGCATTAGCCAAGCCCGGGAACTACGGCACCTTCGATGCCGGCCGTGTAATCATCCACGTCATAAGACGTGTCATGCCAAGGGAAGCACCCCCAAAGTCACACCCGTGAAGTGTGTGAATCTCGGCTGTGTGGCAACAGCCTCTCCATTGGGTCCATAGCACGCCCGCTCTGGGTAGGAGCCGACCTAGGTAGGAAAAATCCCCGCTTGCCTCGGCTGGGACTCGAACCCAGGTCTCCCGGTCCATGGTCCGAAGTGCTAACCACTACACTACGGGGGCCGGTGGTGAATATATTCTTTCAAGTGTATTGCAGTAAGGTTCATTGCACTTGGATTTATACACATCTTGAAAGCAAAGTTTCTCATACAGAGTTCGAGACTGGAGTAACTTGAAGTGGGAAGAAAAAGACAACTTGGAATGAAAATAATTGAGTGAAGCCAAACACCAGAGAAGTGCACGTCTTGAAGTTTCAGCACAACGGGCAGTAACATTAGAATTGGAGTCAATACAGTTCAATGTTTAGTCCATCAATCACCATCCCTTTGACACAAGAGCTATATCATCGACATCTGGAGGAGAAAGTCATGCCGAAAGTCACGGCAAGGGTGCGCGAGATAACGAGTTATTTATTCTCAACCAAGGAACAATACAGCCCGAGACATTCCAACTCTGCCCGCATTGTCTGGGTGCAAACCGATATACTTACTCTTTTGAGGCGAGAATTCGCTCCTTGACCTACTGTACACAAACACAGCCGGGGCTGGAGTAGGCAATAGAATTTTGATTGGGTCTCGAATGTCCTGCACGAGTGGACTTGCATTGACTTGCAGTGTAATATTCGCCACTGCATTGCCTACTTGTCTGGGCCATTCAGACACGTACGTATGCAGATTGAAGAGGTCGGTTTTAGCTGCGTCATGACGCTTGAACTCATTGAGTGACTCAGATCAGTTCAGTTCCGTTCTAGAGGGTATCTCTGCGCTCGGATAAGCCCATACGCGCTCCACCTCATCTCTCAGTAATCTGACTAATCTCCTCCCCAGTGTCGTCTTTGAAGCTGTTCCAGTGTTAGTTTGGCTCACATGAGCCGTGTCATGACCTTTTAGGTTTCGATCGTCAGCCACTGTCTCTGCTCTGCAGCCGGTCTGTCGTGTAATGACCGGGGCTTTGCTCATGCAACGCGCCTCTCAGACTTCTTACCACTTCTGGTGTTTCTAGGCGCAGGCCATCCCTAATGCTTGCCTGGCCGGCGAGAGTAGGCAGATTTAGTAGGATTCGTACGGAGGACTTCGTTGAGCAGCGTAACCCATTTGCATGTAATTAGGCACGTTACGGGTGCCATTAGCCAATCGCAGTGCGTTAGCAGCTCGCGGCCTCTGCCGTGTGAGCCTAATTTACATGTAAATGGGTTACGCTGCTCAGCGAAGTCCTCTGTACGAAGTCCTACTAAATCTGCCTAGTATCTGCTCAGTCATTGCCCTGCACCTTGCGCCTTTCGCTTGGAAACGTCTCTTCGTGCTCCGGCCGAGTAAGTTGCTCAGTTAACTCCCCACCCCCAGGGATGCTTGGGAACAGCTGTTATGACCTGAAAGGACAATTAAAAATTGATAGCAGACAGTTGCAATAGTGACAATAATGCAGTTGTACATGATGTTGGTGACTGATCACACCGCTCCAGAAGCCATTCGGTTTAAACAGGTTTATCGCAATACAGGCTGCAGAAACGTAGCAACGAGCATGAAGCAGACCAGCTAATGGTAATGGGGTTGTTACACGCTGCGATTCTGCAGGGCTACCAGCGGCAAAATGCCCCCCCGGGCCAATTCAATCCGCTTGTAGCGGGCACTCCCTGGAGACGCCGTCGCGACGCCTGTGAATAGAGCACGGCCTTATCTTTTCCTCGCCACGCCAGCAAGTCGCCGCTGACCATGCTTTGTGTCCTGGAGCGCCGGGCCGGCGGTGCAAGCTGGTAGCCAAAGTGTGTTGCAACGTATGACCGCAACCCCCCGTGCAATACACAAGCGGATGCCTACGTTTGACAAGGCCTTAAGCCAAGCCAGAAACCATTCTCGATGATGTTCTTTCTGGCATTCAGACCCCCCCCCCCAAACACACACACTCCTCCAACTTCCCCAGAAAACACCCAGCACCAACCAAGCACAAGATAAAAAATCAAAGAAAAAAACATGAAAAAAAAAACTTGTCCTATGAGCCACATCTCAATACTTATAGGGGGAGCCGGGGTGGCCGAATGGTAGAGCGTTGGACTTCCAGTTCTCGCGTCTCGAGTTTGTATCCCGGCTGGAGCCAAATATTTGTACTGGCTGTTTCATCGTTGCCCCGTCTTTGATATCACCCGTATGTGGTGGAAAAGGACGTTAAACCCCTAAGCACCCAACCACCCCTACCCCAATACTTACAGTCGTGCCAAACTGCTGGCCGTAAAGAATCGTGACAATATGAGAGAGAGTCTAAGTGAAGGACGATACTTTCACTGCGAGAAAGTGTGTGTCTCGGATAGCATTGTCGTGTTTGTTTGACTGTCATGTCCTATACTTCGTCTCCTTCACTCGCTCTCGACTCCAGAATCGCCCCCCTCTGACTTCTCGATTATAGGATCTGTCAACACCCACGCTGGAGTTTCCTGAAATAAATCTCCATGTGTTCGCGTTGTGCGAAGTAGGACAGAAATGTTTAGTTTGCCTACACGTTCCACTTTATTGTGTTTCTTGGCTTGTGTTGTCAGCACTGATGCAGTTACATATTCCGCCACTTCTTTTAATAATAACAATAATAATAATAATGAATTGTGCTTATATAGCCAGGGGCGCCGGAACCGGGGGGGGGGGGGGGGGCAGGGGAGGGCAGCTGCCCCCCCCCCTGTACCCAAGCAGGGGGGGGCAAGAGTGTCTTTTTGCCCCCCCCCCCCCCCCCTGGAAAATCAGGTGACTATGGCAAGAGGGGGGGCAAAGCCATGGTCTTGCCCCCCCCCCCTCCCCTAACTCTCCCCCTACCCCTCTTAGTGCTCTCTCCCTCATCCCACCCAACAGAGAACTTCTGTTTTTGCGGACCGAAGGCTGTCCGCTTCTCTGATCC
>JACVVK020000107.1:1250000-1255000 GCA_018292915.2 Batillaria attramentaria | reverse complement strand
GGGCTGCTCTTAAAGGAAGAGAGTGTTTTGGCGTTTCTAATATGGATGGGCAGTGTATTCCAAAGTGCACTCCCAGAAAAAGTTAAACTGGAGAGAGAGAGAGAGAGAGAGGTGATTGAAACAAACACCAGAAGGCCGCAATTCTCTTGTTTCCAATTATTCTGATGACAGTCATTCATAGTCCGTACTTCTCGGCCGTAACGGACCGTAACCGACTGATCACCGTCATTACAACCCCCGTCAAAGTCTGCCAGGTAACGACCGTGAACACAACTACTGACTACTGATTACACGACCTACAACGGTTACAGGGGCATGATGCATGAAAAGACACTAGGCTAGTCTCAGACTTAGATGTAGTCTCAGACTTAGTACGTCGGGGCACTACACTACACTACAATACAATACAATACGGGTGGGTGGGTGGGTGTTTGGGGGTTTAACGTCCTTTTCCACCACATACGGGTGATATCAAAGACGGGGCAACGATGCAAAAGCCAGCACAAATATTTGGCCCCAGCCGGGATACGGACTCACGACCCGAGCATTAGAAGTCCAACGCTCTACCATTCGGCCACCCCGGCTCCCAATACAATACAATACAATACAATACAATACAATACAATACAATACAATACAATACAATACAATACAATACAATACAATACTGTCTACTTCTGCAGAAATTTTGCCTTCAGGCTCGTCAGTGAAACAGAACAAACAGGTAAAACACAACTTAAATTACTTAAAACTAACAGACCTCAGCGTGTATTACTTGCCTTGAGTCTCCGTTTACGCATCTCCTACTAATACAAATCCTTTAGTCTAAGCTTAGTCAGGCAAGTCTCGGACTTACGTCTACGACTTTCTCCGTACACCCGACCCCAGGAGTTCTGTTGACACTACTGTACGTAGCGCGCACAAGTTAACCTCAGCTTTTTGGTGTGAGCATTGATTTTAGTATGTGACGCATGGATGCGCTTGGGTAATGCTAAGAATCATGACAGAAGGCTCGCTTCATAGAACGTCGATGTTTTTCAGGCTCCTACGCATGTCTCGCATGCAAAATACGTTGATTTCTCTAATAGTAGAGGCCGCAAAGAATACTCCCCCCTCGCCCCCCCCCCCCCCCCTTTCACAAAAAAAAATAAAAAATCTCCATACTCATCCAACAGCTTTGCCTCTTTCGGCAAACAGATTTGAGCTTTGTAAGTGGCCTCTTTTTCTTTTCTTTTTTTTTTTCCTCCCCTACATTCAACGCGCATACTGTTATTTTAAAGTTTAAGTTTAACCAAACAGTCCCTCCCCCCCCCCCCCCCCCCAACGGCCCAAAAACCTCTAATTCCACGCGCAGTCACGAGTAATCAAGAACTAAACCAACTCTTACTACTAAGGATTGCTGCTTTCAAATTCCAGTCCCACTAAAGAGACTTCAGAATTCGTTGTAAGCGGTCATTAGCGAAGTACAATGTAGAGCACTCTTTGACCGTTACCTACATTTTTGTCGACGTGCGCGGACAATCTAGAATGTTTTCGAGACGTAAGGTTCAGTCAGTGGGACTCTTTCACGACCTCAATAACAACATTAATCGATTGGTGGGGGGCGGAACAGCGTTGAATGCAGCCCAGGCTGTACACGTGATTGTCTTTCTCACGTTCCGGACGCACGGCTGCGTTCAGGGTATTGTAGGTCGGTGTTCGATCGGTTCCGATCCCGGCCCGGTCGCCGTGATGGCACTGGGTGGAATTTTAAGAAGTGGATGAGGGACCCACAGGAAAGTGTCGCATAACCTTTGCAGGCGTGTACTTGTTGTTGTTGTTGTTTTTAAACATCAACAAGTGTTAAATACATAGATGTATTTCTACGTTCTATATAATTCTGGACTGTGTGTGTGTGTGTGTGTGTGTGTGTGTGTGTGTGTGTGTGTGTGTGTGTGTGTGTGTGTGTGTGTGTGTGTGTGTGTGTTTTGCTCCCACCCCCACCCCTTTTTTATTTATTTATTTAATTGTTGTTGTTGTTGTTGTTGTCAAGTTGTTGTTCAATTTTGTGGATACACGAGTTTGAGTGCGATGGCAAGGTCGTCTATTCAAGGCCCTCTTTTGTGAACGTGAGGAGCAGTTTACCACAGCATTGTTGTATTCCTGACATGCGTGGTCTGTTATTTTACATTTTGATATAAGTGATTGCTTTGGATGCAAAGGCATAAGAGGACCAGTTTTCCACAGCATTGTTGTATTCCTGACAAGCGTGGTCTGTTATGTTACATTTTGATATAAGTGATTGCTTTGAATGCAACGCCGGGCATACGAGGAGCAGTTTTCCCCACCGAGTATTGTATTCCTGACAAGCGTGGTCTGTTGTATTACATTTTGATATAAGTGACTGCTTTGGATGCCGCAAAGGCATTCGAGGAGCAGTTTTCCACAGCATTGTTGTCAGTATTCCTGACAAGCATGGTCTGTTATGTTACATTTTGATATAAGTGATTGCTTTGGATGCAACGACTGAATGCATTCGAGGGGTAGTTTTCCACAACAGTGTCGCGTTCCTGACAAGTGTAATGAGGTTTTAACACCTCAAAATATCCTCCCCACCCCTAAATATGGCTGCCTGCAGACGCCGTCCACGTGCACCAAACAGGATAGACAAACACCAACCTTGAAATAGAACTGGCGGCAAACAACAAAGGCTACGGCTACTAAGCCAGCATAGCTATTTTTGCCGACTTCAAGTATCCGCTGTTTACCTGACCCACTCTGCAGCAAATCTGTTTATATTGAAGTCGACCAACGCCAGGGTATTCAATACGCGACACTGCGAGCAGCTAATACAACCGTTATGAGAACTTTCTCCAAATGCACTCACTCTCTATCACGGGGGTGAACCACGTGACTTTAAGGTGTACGAAGGGAAGGTGGGTGGGTGTTTGGGGGTTTAATGTCCTTTTCCCACCACATACGGGTGATATCAAGGGCGGGGCAACGATGAAAAGGCCAGCACAAATATTTGGCCCCAGCCGGGATTCGAACTCATGACCCGAGCATTGGAAGTCCAACGCTCTACCATTCGGCCACCCCGGCTCTCCTGGTGTACGAAGGAATATACGAGAAGAATGCATGTATCATTGGCGAGAGACGACAAAATTGCACTTTTTTTATGCAGACAAAACGGCACTTTTTCTTCAGAAAAACTTGTGTTCTGCAGAAAATTTGACAATCCCGGTTTCCTTCGGAAACTTGAAATCTGCGATCCTGTGTTTCTGCAGAAAAGGAACCAAAAGCCCGTGTATATGCAGAAAAAAAGCAAATGACGAAACAGCAGCTTTTCCGCAGAAAGCTGACTTTGCTGCTGAAAATCGATCGTTTATCTGCAGAAAAACTGTGTTTGTTTTATTTTTCCGGCTGATATTTTGTGATCTCTCGCCAACGAGCCCGGGGTGGCCGAAAGGTAGAGCGCTGGACTTCTAATGCTCGGGGCGTGAGTTCGTATCCCGGCTGGAGCCAAATATTTGTGCTGGCTTTTTCGTCGTTGCACCGTCTTTGATATCACCCATATGTGGTGAAAAAGGACGTTAAACCCCCAAACACCCACCCACCCTCTCTCGCCAACGATAAATGCCTTCTCCTCGTATATTCCGTTCTCTGCGTACATGTGATTTAACCCCCCTCTCCCCCCGCCCCACCACCACCACCCTTGCCCCACCCCCCGTGCTTTATTTGCTGTGTGGACTGCAGTCATATCTTTACATACACCGGCGGTACTCATGATCTAAAAATGTATTGCTGTCGGTCCCAAAAGACACCCCCGTAGAAACATATGCCGTTGCTGTACTAGCAAGAATCGATCAGGGCGGGACGACGACAAACGCGCGTGAATGAGGTTGACCAGGGTCTGAAGTCGGCAGACTTATGTTGACAGGATGAAAGGAAGCGGCAATGCGAACCAGTATATCCTTGATCCGACAAGGTGAAAATGGTGATTTTTTTGATTTTTTTTATTACACCGCAGTGAGACACTCGAAGCCTGTGACTGTCGTAATTTGAATGAAAGTCAGCCCCTTTGAGTAGCTGCGTGTTTTGAGATTTACGTGCAGTAGTGTCAAGCTGAGCGGTACTGAGTTAGGAGGGTGGGTGGGTACTGAGTTAGGAGGGTGGGTGGGTGTTTGGGGGTTTAACGTCTTTTTCCACCACATAGGGTGATATCAAAGACGGGGCAACGATGAAAAAGCCAGCACAAATATTTGGCCCCAGACGGGATCGAACTCACGGCCCGAGCATTAGAAGTCCAACGCTCTACCATTCGACCACCCCGGCTCCCCGTACTGAGTTAGTAAATAATTTCAAGTATGACAGTTAAGAGATCACAGGAAATAATTTCAAGAATGACAGTTAAGAGATCACAGCTAAAGCGGTTGCCTACAACAACAACGACGACGACAACAGCAAATGCTGCACATGTTTACTGACTACTGAGTTTCCTTGACTTCCGAGTCACACCCTTGACTAGCGAGTTGCAGGCCGCAAGACTACGGAGTAACGACCTTGACTACGGAGTAACGACCTTGACTACGGAGTAACGACCTTGACTACGGAGTAACGACCTTGACTATCGTGTTACGACCTTGACTATTGAGATACAAACCCTTGACCGAATTGAGGTACGGCTTTGACCACCGACTTACGTCCTTGACAACCGAGCCACAACCTTGACTGCCGAGTTACGACCTTGACTTCCGTGTTACGACCTTGACCACTAGGTACGTCGTTGGCCACCGAAATAAAGTTCACAGAACAATGCAGCTAATTTAATGGCTGGTTCACGAATCAAGTAGAGTGTATCCTGAATGAGAGTAGTCCTTTCGTCTGCATATGCAGGAAGGCACGGGATGTACCTAATAGATATTTACACAGATTACTGTTACAATAGCACCACTAAGGCCTATTTCACTCATTCACCTCTTTTACTTCTCTTGCTAGGCACCTTTCCACCATAGCTTTCG
>JACVVK020000107.1:1192500-1245000 GCA_018292915.2 Batillaria attramentaria | reverse complement strand
AATAATAATGAGTACTGTATAGGCGATTTACCCAATTTCGTGAACTGGCTCTAAGCGCCGCGAACTGAACCCAACACGCACGCTCACGTGAATCACACGCATTCTCCCACACACTGGACATAAACACATTACAATCACGTGGTGCGAAGGGTCAGCTCAGCTATTTAAATTTTGGAATTCAGAATTGCATTTATTTTTCAAATTTGGTGGGCTGAACATTTCCAAAGCAGAGGGGGAGGAAGCCGGAGTACGCGGCGGCGGAGAGAAACCCCTACGATCGGCCCGAATGAACGGTGCCACAGTCATACGAGAGGGGAAAATTCTTTGCCCCGAATAGGACTCGAACCCCTGACCTCTTGCATTGGTGACGAGTCTCTTAACCACTAGACCACCGACCGTTTCAAACATTTCCACGATGACTGCCCCTGGCGTAGAGCAATATGTTTGAAATGGGAGATTGCGTACGTCTTTACGTCTTGAGGTGAAAGAAACTGGACGGATGTTTTTTTCCGTCCTGGGCCCGGCGCTCCAAATCGTTGCACAGGGCGCCAATCAGCGGGTTCCAGCGACATAGCACCGCGTCTTTCCAAATTAAAAAAAAAAAGCCATAGCACCGGAAAAACGCTTCGAATTTTCAGTCGTCGGTTAGAACGATTAAAAGGGGCCGTTTACTATCCTGAACCCGTATTAACACATTACTTCAGTCTAAAATGCTCGGGTCGTGAGTTCGAGTCCCCGGCTGCTGGGGCCAAATATTTGTGCTGGCTTTTTCGTCGTTGCCCCGTCTTTGATATCACCCTTATGTGGTGGAAAAGGACACTAAACTCCCAAACACCCACCCACCCACTCGAGTCCCGTCCGGCTGGGGCCAAATATTTGTGCTGGCCTTTTCCATCGTTGCCCCGTCTTTGATATCACTCTTACGTGACGAAAAGGACGTTAAATTGTCAAACACCCACCCACCCTCAGTCTAAAGATGTGTATATATGCTCATGTTTTAAAATAGAGGAGCCGGGGTGGCCGAATGGTAGAGCATTGGACTTCTAATGCTCGGGTCGTGAGTTCGTATCCCGGTTGGGACCAAATATTTGTGCTGGCTTTTTCATCGTTGCCCCGTCTTTATATATCACCCGCATGTGGTGGAAAAGGACGTTAAACCCCCAAACACCCACCCCCACCCCATGTTTTAAAATAATGGCTTTAGATGAGAGCAACCATCGTCGAGACTTTTCAAGCAGCATAGCAACGGTAAAAGTGAGTCCATTTTGATTGCGGCTCCTCTGCTTTTGGAGAGGTGTAGCACCTGAAACACCGCGTCCATGTTGATTGCACCCCATGCAGTGGCTGAACTCTTTCCGGGGTCGACAGAACCTTTTTAACCAGCTCTTGATTTAGACTGGCTGTAAAGACTACCGCCAACTTGCGACACTTAGAGGGTCACGACACCTTTGCGTTTGAAGGGAGTGTATTTCTGTAATTGTGGAGCAGTTTTTAACAGATCTCACAGGAGGAACTGGATCGTGACATGTCCGTTAGTCTAGTGTTGGTTATTTGGAACTTCATTCGCAGTAATAATGTCTCTCGCCATCCCCCCTCCGCCCCCCCCCCCTCCCCTCAACAACCACTCATTTCAGAAATTCGTCTTGCTCAGTGTCCAGTGATGGAGTCTATTTGAGACGACTTTCCATAATTGTGTTGTGTGTGTGTGTGTGTGTGTGTGTGTGTGTGTGTGTGTGTGTGTGTGTGTGTGTGACTTTACTGCGACGTTTCTGAATGACCGAATCAGCAGAACAATGTACAGGGACTTTCCATATACCTGTGTAGTCACATGCTATTAACGCCTACACATAATTATTTTCTGTTCAATAACTGTCTGTCCGTCTGTCCGTCCGTCCGTCCGTCTGTCTGTCTGTCTGTCTGTCTGTCTGTCTGTCTGTCTGTCTATCTGAACATGACACTGTACGCAAGGGGACACCCGCTAGTCTCGTTAATCGTTTTCTTATGAAGAATTTTTCCACGGTTAAACAACTACGGCTGTAACATGAACGGCATTCGCAGTTTTCTTCTCTCACATAATATGTCTGGATACCATCTGCATTGTCAGTGGAATTTCTTAATTCGCTAAGTCTGATGCCCGGTGGCTGTGGGCTGGGAGACTATTGGAAAATCATGGGGATAAACACAAGAAGCCAACAGCGAATATTAATCCAAGAACAAGTGCGAGCGATTCATTCAGTACTTCACGAGTTGGTTTGTTGAACGGGTGGACTATCGACGGATCTATGATTCGACAACTGTTGAATAGATCGATGTGTGTGTGTGTGTGTGTGTGTGTGTGTGTGTGTGTGTGTGTGTGTGTGTGTGTGTGTGTGTGTGTGTGTGTGTGTGTGTGTGTGTGTGTGCATGCATGCGGGCGTGTGTGTGTCTGTGTATTCTTGGGTGGCTGCGTGTGTGTTTGTGTGTGTGTGTTTCGGGGGGGGGGGGGGGGGGCGTTTCGGTGTGTCTGTGCGTGCGTGGGTCTGGGGCAGGAGTGGGGGTGGGGGAAGGGGAGGGGAAATGGGTGTGTGAGAGCGTAGCTGTGTGTGTGCTTGAATGTGTGTGTGTGTGTGTGTGTGTGTGTGTGTGTGTGTGTGTGTGTGTGTGTGTGTGTGTGTGTGTGTATTGCGTGCGTGCGTGCGTGCGTGCGTGCGTGTGTATCCGTGCGCGTGTGTCCTATTTAAAGCAGATTTGTCCTATTTGTGTTAGATAAAGTACACGTTTTACAAATGCAAATCCCCGCCAAAAAAAGCCTCAACAGATAAACAAGCCCCGAACACACTGGCACAAAAACCAATACGCCATACGAATAATAAAAGACGCTATCCTACAAATACGAATCTAGGTTTATGCTCATATGCTCATGCAAGACATCGGCCAAAAAAAAAAAATTATGGCTTTCCTCGCTGTATAGGCAAAGCAGGCAAGCGTCTTAGCTCCGTTAGGCGATTTTCTGAATGAATAGAATTCGATCAATACCGTTTCCTCTAAGACTTGAAAGCCAAACTGACGCTACAGGCGTGTTCTACACTTTGTCGAGAGGCTTTTTTACCATCATAATTGTCGCGGTTAAAGGTTTATGGCTCTTGGCTGGGGGGCGCAGATACGCGTGAAATAGACCACGAATGAGTAGACGTCAATCATTATGTTTGGCGACCAACCATACGCTCCCGCGTGGCTAAAGGTGCATGCCGTGATGGCCGCCCCGACTGACGTTCACTGAGACTCCACGATCCGCCAAGACTGATTGATTTTGCGAGCGAAATAGGGTGGGTGGGGTGGGGTGGGTGTTGGGGGGGTTTAACGTCCTTTTCCATCACATACGGGTGATATCAAAGACGGGGCAACGACGAAAAACCAGTACAAATATTTGGCCCCAGCCGGGATACGAACTCACGACCCGGGCATTAGAAGTCCAACGTTCTACCAATCGGCCACCCCGGCTTCCCGCGAGCGAAATAGACAAGATGGAACTCATGTAGTCTATGGAAGTATTCGCAGATCAGATTTGAGACTATAAAGCAAAATATATAAATAAATAAATACTCTCTCTCTCTCTCTCTCTCTCTCTCTCTCTCTCTCTGTGTGTTTCTCCCGCTGTGTGTCACGGTGTATGTGTGTGTGTGTGTGTGTGTGTGTGTGTGTGCGTGCGTGCGTGCATGCGTGCGTGCGTGCGTGCAGCGTGTGTGTGTGTGTGTGTGTGTGTGTGTGTGTGTGTGTGTGTGTGTGTGTGTGTGTGTGTGTGTGTGTGTGTGTGTGTGTGTGTGTGTGTGTGTGTGTTATTGTGTGTAGCCTAGCAGTCTTGGAATAGCCACGTTTAATTCCCTCCCTCACAAATCTCCACATAACTCAGCTGCACCTGCAAGGCTTGAAGAGCCAAGAACGTAAACACACATAACTAATACTATGAGTGTTTGGACAAAATATCGAGCACTGAACTCAAGGAAAAGCTAGGAGACTTTTCTATGTCCAGGTCAGAACTCAACCCGTGAACAGTCCAACCCAAAACTGAGGTGCCTTCATTGCGTGCTGCGCAAACAGACAGCACATGATCTTTCGCCGGGCTGAGCCCTAAACTGTCGCAAAGCCTTCCAAAATCGTAAACTGTTCAGAATGGCGAGCCCCCACTCAGTCCTTAAAGGTCTGCGATCTTAACAAAAAGCCACAAACAGTCTTTTAGGAAAAACTATCCGACCGTGCAAAATGTACAGTCGACTCTTGTCACAGTTACAGAGTTTTCAGCGAGAGTTCCTGAAACCCCTATAAAAGCCAAGGGGAGCCTGATTTCACGGTTCACGTAGCGTTTCCGTTTTGACATTGAGCAGTGGCAAGTCTTCTCGTGCAGCACACAACATCCGCTAGACGCTGTAGCGATGTGTCTCGCGGCGCTCACTGACCAATCATAATAGCACAATGAGGTCACCGCAAACACACGCTCTGGTTTCTCGTAAGGGTCGCCGAAGCGCTGAAAGGTCTACAACTGTGACAGAGTTGTCTGCATTATGCACAGTCGCAAAAGTCGCAGGGTAAAAAAAAAAAAAAAAAGTTTGCGGCTTTTTGCTTAGATTGCAGACCTTTAATCGTGTAAAAAGCGCTACTCGGGCAAAGAAATGATTCGAAATGCGATTTCAGCGGAATTTGCCTACCTTACAAATCCACACCTCCAATCAGTTTATACCGACCACGCATGCCCTACCCCCGCCCCCTCCTCGGCCCCTTCAACCCCCCCCCCCCCCCCACACACACACACGAAATAGGAACGGTTTGCCCAAATAAGAAATTGTCATAAAAACGACGGACAACAACCAAAGTAGAAATTTAATTTACATCAATTCCAGTCTATTACCTCTCACCACACCTTCCCACAACATTAACACACCTGGGACTGAAGAGATTTATTTCGGCAGGGGAGTTTTCATCAGTATTATTATCGCGAGACACGTAACGGCCCCATCTAAACTTGGCCCTCCGACATTCCGACCGGTGGGTGACCCGCGACACCGAGGCTCGAACAGGGGACTCGCTGAGGTCAAAGCGATCGATGGCTAATCGATACGGGTTATCGGTGCCTTTCCTGGATTAGCCGCTATTCCGTGAACTACTGCTCCTGTCTTGGCCAACCTCCATGCACACCTTGGTGCTGCAAGGGGGGATTAATGTGGGTGGGTAGTTTATGAAACGCCGGCCGTTCTGGATCAAGTGCAAAGTTTACGATCTGGTGGCGGCACCCAGTTAGCGTTGACCTGGCTGTTGTTGTGTTGCATTGTTTTCAGGAAAATAGAGCGGGTTTGCCGGTCAGTCGTGCATTGGCTGATTTCCATCTCTCTCTCTCTCTCTCTCTCTCTCTCTCTCTCTCTCTCTCTCTCTCTCTCTCTGTGTAGGTGGGTGAGTGGATGTGTGTGTGTGTGTGTGTGTGTGTGTGTGTGTGTGTGTGTGTGAGTGAGAGAGAGAGAGAGAGAGAGAGGAGGGGGCTTTAAAGTGTGTGTGTGTGTGTGTGTGTGTGTGTGTGTGTGTGTGTGTGTGTGTGTGTGTGTGTGTGTGTGTGTGTGTGTGTGTGTCTTGCACAACCATGTACGTATCCAGTATACCGAAACAGGTGGATGTCTTCAGCAGCATCGTGCACTTACTGTTCATGTAAAACCTCTTCCTTCCTTCCTTTCCGACGTTTCTTTCTTCTTCCTTTTTTCCAGGCACCTGAACAAGTGTAAGAAAGGCTGAGAATAAGCAATGCATTGCTAGCAATTGCATTGAATCTATTTATCTGTTTCAAGCCTGATGTACGTTCAATTCCTGCCCAATAAAATTCTCCATCTGAAATGTTTGTTTTTTTTCTCTTTGACCGGCAGGTAACTGATCTTCGAAGTTTTCAGAGCAGAAACTCTGTCATGATCAGTTCAATAATGTGCTTTGATCGTTGCCGCCGCGAGGTCACGCTCTGATTACTGAAAGTCACAGCAAATCATCCATGCGCTCATAATCCATACACTATACAACAGTTTAATCATGATCATGCCAATTAGAGCGGTAAATAAATAAAAAAAATCCTCTGTATACGCCTATCAGAGACTGGGAACACAGGGACCCAACGGTTCTCAACCAGCTCCCTTAATGTACAGGTCAAGGAAGGACGCGTGGGCCATCAACTCAGCAAAAGGTCTGTCAAGAACCAGTGATCCGTGTCATCGCTTCGGCTCGCATTCGATCGGCAAATCAAGGAAGGCAATGAAGCGTGAATGAAGCAGGCAATCGCAGGAATAAGGACACCTACGCACGCAGTCCGTGTAGGTCACGTCACGAGAGACAGACAGACAGACAAACAGACAGAGAGGAAGACAGAGAGAAAAACAAAAAATTGGCACTGGCCGCGTTGACTCAAGGTATCCCGGGCCAAGTTATGCCGACTGAAACGCGTAATGGACACTCCAGAAAACAATCTGTGAGTTTCTGAGGGCAACTAAGTACAGGTTCGGATAATTCAGCTGAAATCTGAAAGGCCAAAACTGCCAACTCTTGTGCTCTGCCACGAAAAGTGCGTGCTTGCTACGGCAAGGGATACTGACAACTCATGCAGATAATAATCTCTGAAACAGGCTGAAAATGTACCGTGCAGGTGAATGCCACAGACTTCACCGCTTCACGTGCACACTGTGAGATAGCACGCTGACCACAAAGTTGTTCCAAACTGTCATCTGGCACCTTGCTGGAATGGACCCGCAACAAAAAACCCAAAAAAAAAAAAAAACAGAAAATGTAACCCTAGAGCTAGTTTAGTTCGAGGTTAGACTCTAACCCGGGGCTAAATTCCCTAACCCCGACTTTTACATACGGGCCCTGGTCTCGGTTAGCCTGTTTTGCGTCAGTGCAGATTCTGACGTCAGAGTGGCCGATGATACAGGGTTGCACATACCGTGAGGGCAAAAACGGAAAAAAAGAGTCAAAAACGTGGGATACTCGTGCGCGGTATGAGTTAGTTAGTTAGTTAGTTAGTTAGTTAGGGCTCAACGCCGCGCATGCAACAAAGACTATTTCGCGGCTAAGTGCGCGGTATGAAATGTGTGAACTTGAGATAGACTGTTTCGAACTTACTAGGCGCACTCAAGAGCTCAACTGTTCAGAACATAAGTTTGTTTATGAAAAGCCCAGTAAACATGGAATCTGAGCTTTTGAAAAGTAATAATAATGAAAAGGGCGAAGGACACAAATACACAGGGCCTCAAAATGCCTATATATTCCCTATTAGTCTCAGGCATCATAGTCATCCCTAAAAATGCTTCAATCCAGAAACACTGAATTACTACCATGAACAGACCCGTCAAAGGCACGCACCTGACAGGAATTTTTTTTTTTAAATGAATGTCTCCTTTCCGCTCAGGCCTCACTGGAGTAATGCACATCTACTTTCTGTTTAGGCCAGATAGACAGTTCACATAAATCCGCATGCCTCACTTGTGTCCGACCTCCGTGCAAAACGGCGTCCCAGCTTCACTGGCAGCTTGCCTCTTTATGTAACCGCCTGGCATGCACCTTGACCCACATAACACAAAAATCACGAAAATCACGCTTTTTCATGACAACAAAAATCACTACAGACTAGCACACTTGCCAAACAGGGTGCCTCAAATAAACACCAAACACGACACCACATACAATTTGTGTCCTTACGCCTAAGCGCATTTATATTGACGCTTTATCCCAAATATTTGGCTCAAAGCGCCGCGAGCTAAACCCAACACGCACGCTCACGTGAATCACACTCATTGGCTCACACACTGGACATGAACCCCTTACAATCACGTGGCCCGGCCGGCGCGAAGGGCCAGCTCAGCAATTTAAGTTTCAGAATTTTAGAATAGTCGCATTTCATTTTTTATTTTTATTTTTTAAGTGTACACATCAGTTCGGCCAAGAAAAGTACACGTGTCCTTTTGCACCCGGTTTCAGGTTCGGACCCGGCATACATGTGGTTTGCCACCGTGTGATTTTGTGGTCAGCCCTGTGCCCGTGTTGTAACAATGGGGTGTCCAATGTTTGTCGTGTGGTCATCGTGTTGCCGGTCAGCTCCTCCTACAGTTATGTTACATAACCTTTGACCTTCCCGCCCCCACCTCCCGTGGACAACCCAGCCCTGTGGACAGACAGAATAACGAGACAGCGGTTCTCGTCTGATAAACAGACAAATCGCTGAGCATTAACTTAAATCCGAGATTGTTTCATTATCATTTCTTTTATTTTATCACTTACAGTATAAGCAGGTAGTCACAGTTTTATTGGTGTCTGTAATGTGGGTGGGTGTTTCGGAGTTTAACGTCCTTTTCCACCACGTCAGTATGGGTGATATCAAAGACAGGGCAACGAGAAAAAAAGTTTCACAGACAAGTTCTTCCAGTTACAGTCATGTATTGATCTCTTTGTCCGATTACACTTGGGCTGAAATCCGCTCGGCTTACCGGCCAGGTAGGCTATGCACCGGAAGAGGTATCAGTGGCAACTGTGTGGAGGGACAGGAGGGGGGGGGAGCAAAGAACAGGAAATTCCAGCGCCTCTGACCCCGGGATACCCGGCCGACTGACCTCTCCCCACCGGCCACCCCGACCCGGCGCGTACAAACACCGTTACCTGAGAGCCATTCTCTTTTTGCAGAGGGTTTGGCCCACCATCGCAACCAAAACAGATCAGACAGAGTATAGCAGTCACTGTAATTGGGTGAATGGGACTAGGTAATGTGACTCCTACACGCGTTGCCGAGTGGTTGTGATTATTTCCAGCTCACTGAGCTAGATGCCATAGGTTTGGGAGTTCGAATCTACCGTGTAGGCCCACCGGCTTTTTAGGCTCTTATAGTTCTAGAGAAGCTTTAACTCAGTACGGCAGCAGGTTGGCGATGACATGGATGCCGACTGTGTTTATAACAATCATGATAACTGTGTCAGTAGTATTGTGTAGGCGCTTTACCCCGATTTCTTGACTGAATTGGCTCAGGGCGCCGCGAACCGGCTAAGCCCAACACTCACGCTCACGTGAATCACACGCGTTCTCAGTTTCACACACTAGACATGAACACATCACAATCACGTGGTGCGAAGGGTCAACTCAGCGGCAATTTAAGTTTCGGAATTTAGAATTACTTTTAATTTTGTGGGTTGCGCGGCATTTCCAAAGCAGAGGGGGAGGAACGGCCGGACACTGAGTACCCGGAGAGAACCCCCTACTGATGGTCTGTGCAGTGGTAATGTTTGTTTCTAGATTGAAGCATTTTTGGGGGTGTGAAGCGTTTTAGCGGTATACAGGCATTTTGAGGCCTCGTCTTTGACCACAGCCACCGTAGAGTTTGGCAGAACCCTGGCGGAGGGGGGGGGGGATGGCGAATGTAGCCCTATCCTGGGGGAGGGGGAGGGGTGGGGTGGGGTGGGGGGCAAAGATGGCGAATGTAGCCCTGCCCTGTCTGCTACAAAAAAGGGCGGGGGGGGGGGGAGGAAGATGGTGAATGTAGCCCTATCCTGGGGGAGGGGGGAGGGGGGGGGGCGAAGATGGCGAATGTATCCCTACCCTGTCTGCTACAAAAAAACAACAACAAAAAAACTGAAAAGTGCTGTGGCAGGGCATTTTGATTTTTAAGTGGCCGCCACTGTCTGTGTCCGCTAAGTGTCTCGTCAGTGCACCCTGCAGACCGCTGTCTACTCCCACAATCGCTTCATAATCCGCTTCGCTACGTCTCAAGTACTGGCGCAGTCGGACCATCTCAGGGTAAGCCATACGTGTCATTTGGTAAAAGGATCTAAGCGTCATGAAGCTTACAAGGACTTACACCCTTTTACTCTTTGGCGGTAGGAGTCTCACGCGGACAGCATCATAACTTCCCTGTCAACGGTTAACTCTTTGACGACGGAGCGCAATTTCTGACACACGATTTCCTATAGGAAATCGTGTGTCAGAAATTGCGCTCCGTCGTCAAAGAGTTAACAGGTACACGTAACCCACATTTCTGCTGACCAGCGCTGTCAGTTTTCAATGTGCACCTGTAACGCGGGGTGTAATCGAAATGGACGCGCGTGTTTCGGGTGCTACTCCTCTTCAAAAGTAGCACCGCCACGTACCACAGTCAAAGATAGATCAAATTTGGCCGACCTGGCAGTCTGGCTGGATTGAATAGTGTTCAGCTGGACTGTTCAGTTAGGGCAGCTGCCCCCCCCCCCCCACACACACACTTCCCCCACTCCCCCCTCCACCCCCCCCCCCCCCCGGCTCAAAGAAAGAAATACAAACGGTACAACATGTGCAGTGCATATTTTATACATACATACATACATACATACATACATACATACATACACACATACACACATACACATATACGTACTGCAACAGTATACACATAGATATAAAATGCGTACTTGTACATAGGTACATGCCATACCTACATACACACATGTACACGCATACGTACTGTAACATATTAAATGCATACAGACAAAAATATCTATTGTACATACAAACAAATCCAAAGATACTTATATATACATACATTCATGCCTACGTGGATACAAGTTCATGCCTATTGAATACATACTTGCGTAAGAACAACCATTGTCGAAACTTTTGAAGAAGGGTAGCACCGGAAACGCTTGCCAGCGTTTTGACTACACCCCGTGTGTCAGTGACTCTGTATCTACCGTGACTGACGTCTATTTGTTTACCGGCGGGGTCACGACAACCTCGACTATCTAGATCTAAAAAATTCTCGCACTAAGGTCATGATGCAAAAGTTTACAGGTTCTTTCAAAGGTCGGGATTTTGAGTCTCCGTGATGTGTGTAATCGTCTTTTGCATTCAAGTTGCTTTGGATCGAGTCGAGTAGAGGCATCAGCCGGGCCATGTAACCTGGATTGGGGACTGGGTTTGGAATGTCATTGAAGGGGGAGGCTGACCTTGGGGTAAAAAAAAAAAAAAAAAAAAGTGCTGCGTCGGTGACTTGGTGAGGGCCAGTGGTGGTCACCGAAAGGGCGACGTCCGAGCAATGATTTAGGCGGAAATGATCACTGTTGTATATTTTTTACTGCCAGTGGTGGTGTTGGTGGCGGTATTGGTGGTGGTGTTGTTGCTGTTGTTGTTGTTGTGTTTGTCGTCGTTGTTTGTTTGTTGTTGTTGTTTTCTATTTTTAAATTTAAGCCTTCATAAGATCACAAGTATTAGCAGCTTTGACTATTGAAATTCAATACTTGCCTTTGAATCGAAATCTCCTGCCTGAATTACTGAGTTTACTGGGTGTTTGGTGTTTGTTTGTAGTTGACGCGGGTGTTTTTGTTGCTGTTGTTGTTCTTGTTTTGTTGTTGATGTTGTTGTTGTTTTGTTTTGTTTTTGTTGGGGGGAGGTTATGTTGTTGCTTTTTCTGTTGTTTGTTTTTTGTGTGTTTTTTTTGATTGTTTGTTTGTTCGTTGTTGTTTGTTTGATTTTTTTCGGGGGGAGGGGGGTGTTATTGATGTTTGTTTGTTTGTTTGTTTGTTTGTTTGTTTGTTTGTTTGTTTGTTTGTTTGTTTTGGTGGGTGCTTGTTCGCTTGTTTGTTTGTTTGTTTGTTTGTTTGTTTTAATTCTTTTGGTCCATGATTGATGGTCCATTGATATATTATTTCTTGAACTGATTGATTAACTAATTTGCAGTTGCTGTCCAGCTGAACTTGGAAGCCCTTACATTCCACTGACGTTCACAGAACTGCTTTATGCGCACCGAACTGATCACTTTTGTGAGGAGGATAGAAAAAACACTATAAAAACACTATACCACTACACGTACACACTCACAACAACGTCTAAACTCCACCCACACACACCGTCAGTTCTGGCAGGCCACCCGCTTCCACAAGCTCTGTACTGAGCGCACTGCCCGACTCCGGAATTCCAATGACAATAACGATCGTTTTTTTTTTTTTGTTTTTTTTTCCTTCTTCTTCTTCTTCTTCCACGGGAAGCTGACACAGCTCCGGCCTAAACTAGTCTCTCGTGTTCCTTGAAAGCCTCGTCCATGAATTAACGGCGTTTTCCTATCGAGCGTCAAAAACCACCTCCATTTCCGAGCTGTATTTTCGCCTCGTTAAGCAAGAGAAAGAGATGGGTTGGGTCCCCACCAGAAGGTGGGCTGCACGGCGGTTGATCGATTCTGGTGCTGTTTGTGTCGGACTGACTGAAACGATATCTGGACTGAAGCACCGACACACGGTTAAAAATTTTTAAAAAGCTGACTCAGGTATTTTGTTCTGTAGGACGTTGCCCCAGTGAAAACACACTTGTTCTCTGCGGCTCAGCAGCAGTAAATGAGGCATTGACAGAACTCTCTCTCTCTCTCTCTCTCTCTCTCTCTCTCTCTCCGTGTGTGTGTGTGTGTGTGTGTGTGTGTGTGTGTGTGTGTGTGTGTGTGTGTGTGTGTGTGTGTGTGTGTGTGTGTGTGTGTGTGTGTGTGTGTGTGACAATTGCTGTGTCCTTTATTGTTCTCTATGGCATTATTTTCATGCCATTTTATTTTCATTTAATTTTATCTCATTTTTCTCTACTTTCTGAGCGCTCAGAGCTCGCTGAGTATAAGCGCAATATAAATATCCATTATTATTATTATTATAGGGATTTCAACTGATTAACTGGAATTTTAGCTGTTTGTACAACACTTGTTCAGAAACTGAGGGTAATAATTTCTACATGTGAACTTGACAGAGTCTAGCGCAACCCAGTGGAATTTTTTTATTTTTTTTCGTTGTTGTGAGTGCACATAGAACCTCTCTCTCTCTCTCTCTCTCTCTCTCTCTCTCTCTCTCTCTCTCTCTCTCTCTCTCTCTCTTTCTCTCTCTCTCTCTCTCTCTCTCTTTCTCTCTCTCTCTCTTCTGTAGTTTTAATCTATCTTAATTACTTACCAGTCTAGTCTACCATTTCAATGCTGTCAATATGTACTTTTTCCCACTGAGCTTCAACATAAACGGTGCCGCTTGTTTATGCTCACTATCTGTTTACTTGAACGACTTGTCAGTATTGCAATAAACCTGTTTAAACCAAAGGTTGGGGTGAAAATAGTGAGCTTTTCTAGGGCTTTCTCGGTTGCTTGCAAGTTAATTGTTATTTGGGTTTAATTGCTAATATACATATTATGGCTTTGGATATACATACGCATTTACCATCTCAAGGTCTCAAACTAAAACAATACGCGAAATACCCGCCATTTACCAGCGTGAGAATAATAATTACCGGGCCCATCGAACTCTGTAATCGGGGTATCCATTTCCAGACTAATTACCCACTATAACCTGTGTTAACTTGCAGCCTACATTCCAGTGCCAGATAAAACCTTGGCCTGCCGCGCCCACTCCCCACCCCTGGCGCCCAGCCCCCACGACCAGAACCTCCCTGAAACCTTGGTCTTATTGCAACCTTTTCAAACCCACCCTTTAAGGGCTATGGCAGACGCTGCGAGCTTGCGGAGCCTTCGCACGCCGCCCGAACGGCTTTTCTGTTCACACGCTAAGAGCGTGCAGTGAGTGGACAGCGCTGCCGACTTGGCGCTGGACGATACGCACAGAGCGACAGCGCTGTCAGCGGCGACTGACTTATGTAGCGAGGAAAAAAACATAGGACCGTGTTCTACTCACGGGCAAGCCGACGACGGGGCGCGTCAGGGCCTCTGGCGAGCCGATTTCATTGGCTGGGAGTGCATTTTATCGCTGCTTGGCGAGCAACATCGCCACGTTTGACGTAGCTTTAAGTAATTAACCGCTATGCGCTTGTTTCATACAGTATTCAGCTGCCCTGCGACATTGATGTGCTGGCAGTTAAAGTAACGGTATAGACCCCCCGAACATCTACAGACATGCCAGGCGCCTCCCGCGAACTTATCGCTTACCATCTGCTGGGAAGGATATTCGGGACGTTCCGCGTCGGTATTGAACACACACGGAACTCAGTGGGGTATCATTGGTAGAGGTCATGAAACTAGGCTCGTGTCCTGTTCCGTCACAAAGGACAAGTTTACTCGTGTTCGGGCTTTTGTGATCTGAGCGTTAAGGAACGTGCATTTGTACTCCTTATTTTGTGTTAAAAAAATACAAAATGACTTGAAACAACGTCTTGAAAAATCGCAGAGTAAAGACATGAGAGAAGGGTGCATGTTCGCGCGCGCGCACACACACACACACACACACACACACACACACACACACACACACACACACACACACACACACACACACACACGTTAAAAAAAAGAAAAGAAAAAAAAAGTTTATATTCTCTACCACTTGGCCTTCGAATAATGATGATGCGGCTCGATCACAGTTCATACCTGTATGTGTCAAATAACAACACGGGACACTCCAGGCCGCCAGGTCATCGACCGCTCATCGTGACCCAAGGCAAATATTTACCGACGCATCCCGCAGTAAATCACCCAGCGGAACCAACACACAGGGCTATGACTGTATGAGGTGATGTAGAACGTATTAAAGAGATGGAGGTCAGCGCTCGGGCGGCGAAAAGCTGAAACCATTCCCACACACTCACTGACGACTGTTAAAAAAGCTTAGTGTAATCCAACTCTATTGGATCTTCTTCTTCTTCTTCTTTTGCCCCTCAACCCGACCCCCCCCCCCCCCCCCCCCCCCCACGAGATGACCAGGATATTTCCACCGTGTTTGGAACTGAGAAAAGTATGCTGGCTTGAGATGCTTGTTATGTTATGATGATAACTCAGTAACGGACTCTTGTCCCCGGGAAGTGGTAGTGGTCGGACTCATGAAAAAGTGAATTTGTACACGATTAACAAATTAATAATAGAAGCGCCTGAAGACTCATCTCTTCAGCGCATCACTCCAGTGATCGTTTGCACCCTTTTTTTTTTTTAAACCATCTTTCTTTCAAAAACTCTCCCTGAGAGCCGTGAGAACTCAGTTAGGGTTGAGCAGAGTGCTATATCAAGTCTCCATCATCATCATCATCATCATCAACAGAAACTGTTGCAAACCTCCCTGCCGAAGACTTTGAGACGGAAAGCACCACCAAAGTCCCACCACAGA
Source organism: Batillaria attramentaria (assembly GCA_018292915.2). NCBI lineage: Eukaryota > Metazoa > Mollusca > Gastropoda > Batillariidae > Batillaria > Batillaria attramentaria. The sequence continues at coordinate 1,229,920 of JACVVK020000107.1, read as the reverse complement.
AGAAACCGGGAACCTATCAGCGAAGCGCATGACAAACTCAAAGGCCATGCTAAAGGCCTTGTCACACGTAGAGTGCCTGCGAGGCACCCACTTGTGTATTGCAGGGGGGTTTCGGTCAGACGTTGCAACACACTTTGGCTACCAGCTGCATCGCCGACCCAATACACAAAGATTGGTCAGCGGCGACTTGCTGGCGTGGCGAGGGAAAACATAGGACCGTGCTGCTATTCACAGGCGTCGCGTCGGCGTTTCCGGTGAGTGCCTGCTTCAAGCGGATTTAATTGACCGTGAGGGCATTTTGCCGCTGGTGAGCCTGCAGAATCGCAACGTGTGACAACCCCATACCCCCACCTCTTCTGTGACCTTCGAGTCCACTAAGTTGTGTGGTACACTAGTGTACACTGTCCACGCAGCAACCATGCAGCTAACGGTCCTCTTTGCTCTGACCGATGCTGACGCAATGGGTTTACGACAGCAGCTGTGAAACTACCCGGACAAACAAGCCGTCATCTGGTCCCGCAATCGCTCCCCTGATTTCAGGGTTTGCCAGCCGTGACCCAGCAATTTACCTGTTGGTCACCATCAACCAAGTCTGTTTGGCCCTGTGACCTGTACACGCAACATTTTGGGTGGTGGGTGGGTCAGTGGGGCGTGGGGGGGGGAGGGGGGGGAGTGGGTGTTTGAGTATTCAACGTCCTTGTCCACCACGTGATATCAAAGACGGGGCAACGGGAAGAAGGCCAGCACAGATATTGGGACCCAGCCGGGAATCGAACTCGTGACCCGAGTATTGAGGGTCTAATACTCTACCACTCGGCTATTCCGGCTACCGGCAACACGTTGGGGACGGGTTTACTTGTGCAGTTGTGAGGGGGGGGGGGGGGGGGAGAGGGGGGATTTCTGTAAGTTTTGGAAGGAAGTGGGACTTTGGCAAACTATGCTCATACTGTCAATCATGATGTGAAAATAAATGATGTACTTGTCTTGAGATTCTGTGGCTTATTTATTTTGAGTTTGCCTATGCCCCCAGAGGGTTGGAATAATAAACTTGACTTTACTATATGTGAGTAAACCAATTCGTTCGATTGTTACCTGTTATTGCTCTCTCTCTCTCTCTCTCTCTCTCTCTCTCTCTCTCTCTCTCTCTCTCTGCAACTGACTCCGTGTTAGCATGTTTCGCATGTTTCCCCCGCAAAATGTCTACAGGTTTCATTTGAAGCGGTTATTAACAGTTTTGTTAGTGAGCTGCGTTTTGTCAGAAGTCGATGAAAATAACTCGTTAGCAAAGATCTTAGTCTTGGCATGAGTCCCAGCAAACTGCAACTGTCTACTGAGTTCAGACGCGGTCAGCTGTGACATCTAAACACTTCCGCCGGAAGACAACATTTACGCGGGGTAGAGGAGTTGGTCAGAAAATCGACAAGAGGCTGACAGCAACATGAAAGTAAGCATTTTAGGTTAGGAAACTTCCCCTGGACATCGTCATACCCGTGTGAAGTGGTGGGACATGTATGCGGGAGGGAGAGACGGAGAAGGGAGGGGGAGGAGGGGGGGGTAGAGAGGGAGGGAGGGAGACACGGAGGGAGCGTGTATGGGTAGCGCACCCCGCCACGTAATCATTGCGTCATCATCTAACAGGACCCAAGCAGACAGGTGACCGGGCACCGTTATTCCTTACATCCCGTGAACCGTTCAAGTGTGTGTGTAGAGGGATTGAGGTGAGGGTGGGCGTCAGGGGGCTGGGAGGGGTGAGGAGGGGAGCCGCGGATGCCCGTATCAAGGGTGACATAGTTTGTCAGTTTGCTACTGCCGGACAAGCAAACACTCGAGTACTTGCCCCGCCATTTTGTGCCGTAAAAGCCGGTTATTACTTCTCCTGCTTCGGTTTGCCCAGTTAGTGTAGTAACTCTGACACTTCCGCCACGCACAGTGTTGTCCTTCTTACTAAAGAAATTTAATATGCGGTAAAGTTAGAATCCCTTAGTACGCTGAAGCCTGTCAACACGCCTGACAGTCGTCTGTAGAAACTTCTAGATTTGTAACGGGTTCTTCGTTCTTGCGTTTAGATCGGTTCCGGTCAGTCAAGTCTGACTTGAAAACTTTATTCCGGCTGGTTTTTGACTAGGCCCGCTTACCTTCTCTTGATTCAGCTGCTCTGTGTGTGTGTGTGTGTGTGTGTGTGTGTGTGTGTGTGTGTGTGTGTGTGTGTGTGTGTGTGTGGTGCATATTTATTGGTATGAATGCGGGAGTATGCACATTGAGTCACTTTGTGAGAACTTGATGTTGCACCATGTAAGTGCCATTCATTATTATTATTATTATTACACCTGCCACCTATCACTCTTGCTGGGGGTTGGGAGGGGGGTATAATAAGTACATTAATTAATAATGATTAATATAGGCACTATATCCCAGTTGCTATGTAGTTCAAAGCGCCGTAAACTAAACCTAAAATGCACGCTCACGTGAATCACGCCCATTCTCTTACATTACTCTTTGAATTTGTGTGGTCTACTTGAAACACTTTTCAAAGCTGTTTCTCTCGTACTTCCAAAGTTATCCGCACTCGTCAGTGAGAGCCTCGAGAGCCGAACGGTAAATCGTTGAGCTTTCAATGCTAGGGTCGTCAGTTCAAATCCCGGCTAGGGCCAAATATTTGTGCTGGCCTTTTGTCTCGTTGCCCCTTCTTTTGGGATCACTCTTACCTGGTGGAAAAGGACGTTAAATTCCCAAACTCCCACCCACCCACCCACCCAAACCCCGCTCGGCCGAAAGGTCCTCTGGTTATGCTCCATAACGTTGCACCACCACAGTGTGCTCTGCGGATTATAGTATCCTTTGAAAGTTAGTGAAGAAGGTTGAAGGAGGGGAGGGGGCGGGGGGGGGGAGGGGGACCACCTTTACGCTGTACGCAGTGTTGCAGAGTGGCAAAGTACCTTACGATGTTTACCGCAGACGGTAAATTTGACTTGCGTCGACACAAACCGTAGACACTTCTTGTCCTTGTTTGGCAAGGAGTTTCGGGTGGCTGTGTGTTGTTTGGGGATGATCTTGGGGCACCATGAAGCCGTGTTTGCTCCGTCCGGCCAGCACAGCGTAATTGGTAGTGATGAAGAGCTGACCGTTATAACGTCGCACTCACTGGCTTCCTTCAGTCGTCACCGGCTGACGGTTCCTCAGTTGGGGGCCAAGCGTAATTCGCACTGAAACTGTTCCTGTCTTTTGACGTCATTTTGTGTCCGGAAATTTGATCAGCAAATCATCGCCGCAATTCGAAACGTTTACTTCTGATTGTGTGGCGATTTCTTGGAGGAAAAGCCGGAGCCCCGCACCCCGCCCCCTCCTATGGCAAAATTGATTGTGTCAAATGTTGCTGTCATACGAGCTGTTTGCAAGAGTTTTGCAATTTTCACGGAAGAGATGGCTCCGTCCGCCCCCTTCCGGCCTCTCCGCTGGCATACCGACATCGGACATTTGATTAAATGTTGCTTCATTCCGAGCTTTTTGCTACTTATTGTTTAGCAGTTTTCAAGGGAAAAGATGGCTCCACCTCCCCCCCCCCCCATCTCCCCCGCACCCCCACCATCCCCCCCCCCTACAAATCTAAAGCAAAAAAAAAAATAGAGCTTACATGATTAGTTAAGTGGTTAATGGCGAAAGACTAACCGAGCCTTCGGCGGGTTAGCTACGCAAATAATCGAACCATCGAGGGGTTAGTCTTTCGCCGTACATCACGAGAACTAATCATGTAAGCTGTTTATACCACGAGCATTTTCTTTTCTCTTGGAAAATCCAATTTAGTGATCCAAGTGCTCATTTTTGACAGATCTTTTTACAGAGACCATTCCCACCGACACCGCGAAAAGAAGTAGTTCGATTCAAAACCACTGCGTGCTGTTTTGTTTTACGAGTTTGACGAACAACAGTAAATGTGAAGATGACACTGTTGAGTCAAATTGCCAACACAGTAAATTCATCCACGAAAGAATACTTTCAAAGTGTACTATCTGCGCGGCCATATTCTTGCGCTAAATTTGTGTATCGGTGTAGAACTGGCTGCAAGCGTCAACCTCCGTTGCGAAGAGGGCAAAAAGTGTACGCGCGGGCAGATTCAAACACATTCGACATGTATTGCAGCGATGTGTCGGTCATGAAAGCGCAATGTTTCACTTGGTTGACACTGTGAAGGCCATATCTTCGAATTTTTCATCACGGTAGGCAGAAAACAGTAGTTCGTCTGCTCATATGTTGTCTTTTCGTCCACTCGTGTGTCGTGCGTGTGTTCGACTCGTCTCCTTCCCGGCGTTTTGTGGCGATGTTGGCCGGTTATCTGTCTTGTTTACATGTTTCCGCGTGCGTTTGGTTTATTGTTTTGCTGTCCTCTGCATTGTCTTTCCGAGTAGAGTCAACATCACCTCATTTTCTTTATCCATTTTTAGCTGGAGGTCAGAAATCTCCATATCAAGGTCACTGACCGATGACGTAACTGGAGTGTGTTTTTGTGAACTCGTAAACCACTGAGTGGGTTATGGAAAGTCATAACTCACACGTTCGCTCTCTGTTTCATTACTATTTTCATACGTAAAGCACTCATAGTTAACTCACTGAAAGTTTGCACAGGCGAGTGGTGTAAACTCTGATAACCAACACTGCAATATGCCAGGACTAACTTAAGAACCCGGCCTTGCAGAGTTTGACGTCAATTAATGTCGCGTAAGATTTTGGCCGTCACGTCATTTGTGACGCGCGTTGGGCTCAGTGACTGTATTCTGTCAATATGGGCCTGACTTTTGAGGACGTGTCAATTAGCAGGTTGTGCAGGACGTTAAGGAGGGGGACTTTTGTGTGTTTCGTTTTTCCTGAGAGGGCAATTAATCAGGCAAGTTAGCACGCTGTCAGATTTGCCAGAGAAAAGACATTGTAGGATTCCGTGTGTGGAAGGGTTCTCGATTCAACCTATTGTTACTTGCTGACCCCTCTTTTTTTTTTCTTTTTTTTTTTTTAAATTTAGAGTAGCAACGGCAAGTTTGAAAATGGTAACTGTGCCAATAGCTTTACCGTTGATAAATAAAGGATCATTGTCATTGTCATTGTCTCTCTCTCTCTCACACACACACACACACACACACACACACACACACACACACACACACACACACACACACACACACACACACACACACGCACACACACACACACACACACACACACACACACACACACACCCGCTGCTAAATTACTTACATTCACATCTTGATTACCCAACTGATCCAATGAAATCCAAACTGCCAATCGTCGGTGACTTTTAATTGTTATTTCTTTTCATCATACAACATTGGGAGGGGGAGAGGGAGGGCCGGAGGGGGGAGGGGCGTGGTGGAGGGAGTCGGGGAGGGGTGGAGAGAATGACGACCAAACCTAACCCAAACTTCAACTGCCTGCACATGACTCGGTGACGGTGTTGTGACGTTTCTCCTGTCGATGTTAAGCGTTGACAGACTACACAGTTCAATCAGTCAGTGGGTCAAGCCTTGTGGGTCAGGGAGTCTACAGTCGTGTATTGATCTCTTGCCAAACAAGCAGACGTACTTATCAAGACCAATAATGACTGCTGATAGGTTGATAGACGTAACGGTACGGCCCAGTTACCTTCTGAGTGTTTGCGTGCAGACTAAGGGTGGGATGGGTGTTTGGGAGTTTAACGTCCTTTTCCACCAAATACGGGTGATTTCAAAGACGGGGCAACGATGAAAAAGCCAGCACAAATATTTGGCCCCAACCGGGATGCGAACTCACGAACCGAGCATTAGAAGTCCATGCTCTACCATTCGGCCACCCCGGCTCCCCTGTGCGCAGATTAAAGTCTGGATGCAACTGACTATGTGTCTGGAGAGAGTACGCTTCAGGATAGCAGGAAACCGATACATGTATTTATGTTTTGTGGGTTAGCTGAACTGGGTTTAAATGGACAAGAACCCAGCAACCATGTGCTCAGACATATATGCCGGTACCAAATCTGGCCTTGAAAAAGGCGCACGCACACACACACACACACACACACACAAACACACACACACACACACACACGCGCGCGCGCGCGCGCGCCAAGTATGAATTGTTAAACGCCCACATAGGGGGGAAAGGCAATCAAACGAAACAACAACAAAACGGAAAGTTCGGGTTGTTACTTGCTGCAAATAGATCAGTGGCATCTCACGACACCAATCACATCGCCTGCAGCGACCACTGCCCACCCTCCAATCTATACCCCCTCCCCCCCTTCCCCCCTCCCCCCCCCCCCTGAATTTTCACCAAAGGTCAGTGACGGACAAGATCTGTCTATAGCTGGACTGATGCGCCTGTACCGTTGGCTGGCCAGGTGAGTCAACAAACAAGACATCATCACCCGTAAACATCCCTCAGGTCGGCGCCACAAAGAGCCAAGCCAGGTGATAAAAGTGACTAATGACACGGCACACACACACACACACACACACACACACACACACACACACACACACACCACTGCAAGCGTGAGAGCCAACCATGCGAAGGTTAAGTAGACCAGTGTCGTCCCGCTATTCACGATGACCACAATCTTGGCGCAGTAAACCCCAGGCTAAATATTGACCAAAGAAGAGAGTTGTAACGGGACTTCGTCCACCTATTGTCGCCGACGCCCTGTAGACTTCATATCCCTCTGTTGTCGCCAAAAGCCTGAAGAGCTGAACCGGCTGTCGTCTGGCAATAAGGACGTAAGCGCCATGGCTTTGACTGGCGCTTTATGCCCTTCTTCCGGACGGCGGTAAGTGTGGGAAGCATCCCGTATGTGTCTGTAGCTCAGCATTCTCCGAACTCGCAGACAGATCGTGTCTGTCCTGCGCATGTACAGACTGAATGCGCCAGGGACCGAGATACAATCTCTGTGCTTTGGAGAATGGTGACATAGTTTGAGACATCGCTTTTGTTGAAGTGGTCCAGTTGCATAGTGGGGCGTTGATGTGTGATGGCCTTGTAAGAGTGGATTTGAAGGAGTGTAATAATGTGAACGCCGCCATGAAACAGAGAGATGTCGCCTGCGTGTCTGTGATTCGCAAAGAGTCGATTTGCTCTGAGATGCTTGCAGCCAGATTAGTCACTCCGCTTGATGAAGTATTTCCGGATTGTGGCAACAGTCACGACCTGTGCCACCCGAACGCTTCCTGAGCATATCAGCACAGTCAAGTTTAACATGTGGCTTACAAAATAAAGACAAACTTTGATGTTTGCCAGTGTGCCCATAAGCAATCTTTTCTCAAGTCGAAGGTTAGCCGCGAAATAGTCTTTGTAGCTTGCGCGGCGTAAAGCACTACATAACTAACTCAGGTCGAACTGAAGGACACAAATACACAGGACCTCAAAATACCTATATTCTCTATTAACCTCAGGCATTATAGTCACCCCTAAAAATGCTTCAATCTAGAAACAATCACTACCATGAACAGACCATTCAAAGGCACGCACCTGACAGGGGTTTTAAAAAATTTGAATGTTTCCTTTCCGCTCAGGCCTCACTGGAGTACGTCTACTTTCTCTTTAGGCCAGAGAGCCAGTTCGCTTAAGTTGAGTCCGCTTGCCTCACTCGTGCTCGACCTCCGTGCAAAAAGTCCCAGCTTCACTGGCAGCTTGCCTCTTTTTGAGACCGCCTGGCATGCACCTTGACCTGCTTCACACAAAAAATCACGAAAATCAGGCTACAGACTACCTCAATCACCAAAGAGGGTACATAAAATAAACACCAAACATGAATGTCGTAGAATATTTCGGAACCAGGATAAATTGGAACCGGTTCCCAAAAATCCTAGGATATTTCGGAACCATTCCCATTTGTCCTAGGATAACCCTAGGATATCCTAGGATAACCCTAACCCTATTCCCATTTATCCTAGGATAAACCGGAATGGTTCTGAAAAATCCTGCCACCAGGGCCAGGATAAATCGGAATGGTTCCCATTCGTCCGGTTGCGAAATATCCTGTAACACCGGCCAGTGTGTGTCCTTACGCCAACAGTCACGACCTGTGCCATCTGAAAAGTGCCTAAACATATCAGCTCAATAAAGTTTAACACGGGCCTTACAAAATGAAGACAAACTTTGCTGTTTGCCAGTGTGCCCACAAGCAATCATTACACAGTTCTTCATAACACAGCTAGGGCAATATAATAGTTGTCATAATGACACAATAAACACTTCTATTCTTGGTTCTTTGTTCTTGTTGTCGTTGTTGTTGTTGTTTGGTCCGTTTGGTTCTGATAACATGGTAATACTGTAGAGTCTACCTTTCGACCAGACAAATCTAGACCATTACTTTGTATATGTTGTGGGCTTACTTTCATATCAACACCACAGACAATATTCCCTCTTACTACAGCCTGCCTCACACACACACACACACACACACACACACACACACACACAACCTGTATTCAGCAATTTTCCTGCTCGAACCAAGTGCCTCGAGACAACAAACTGTAACGACACGAAAACTAGGTCAGTCACCACTCGCACCCAGCACGTGCAGTACGATCTCTGTCAACAAACTCGTCCCTACTGTTGTGTGCTGGGTAATACCCTCTGGTTTACAAAGTCCGCGCAGGTCGAGAGGTACTTGATGAAGGACCCTCAGGAAAGAAACGTGCGCGACAAGTGCTCCATCTAACGGCCGTTGATGCAAACGTTTGGGCGAGCACTCTAGTGGAGATTGTATTTGGGTTCCGTTATGTTTTCACAACACTTGTGATGCCGCTGGTGGTGAAATGTTGCCGTCACTGATATCGAGGATAAGGATCCTGAACGTGAAAGTTTTAACGTGGTTTGCTTCCAGTTATATCATTTTATTTTTGCCTCGAGCGTTTTAAATCAACGTAAACTTCATTTGGTCGTTACCCCTTCACCCCCAGAGCCAATCATATCCTTTTTCTCCCTCCCCTCCCAACCCAGGGGAGCCGGGACGCCATTGATGGTAGAGCGTTGGACTTCCAGTGCTTGGGTCGTGAGTTCGATTCCCCGGGCTGGGACCCAAAATTTTACTCTCCTCTTAGAAAGGGACGAAGGGTGGGTGTTTGGGGTTTTAACGTCTTTTTCCACCACATACGGGTGATATCAAAGACGGGGCAACGATGAAAAAGCCAGCACAAATATGTGGCCCCAGCCGGGATACGAACTCACGACCCGAGCATTAGAAGTCCAACGCTCTACCATTCGGCCACCGCGGCTCCCCGAAATGGACGAAGGATTTTTAGCGTGCAAGCTCGTAATTTGTGTGTGAGTCTGCACGTGATGTTGACTCGATTTTGAAAAGAAAATTCCAACCACTCAAATTCCAAATTCAGGATCCGTAGCGGACGCCGTAACCACTAAACCATATTCAAACGGGAACTGCTCCGGAGCGGGTTCAAGGCCTTTATTTAGCAAGTGCTCAACTTTAGAGAAGGAAGGCCAACGAGCCCGTAATCAAAATAACTATTGTAACACACTGTCACGCCTGACTGACTCTGTTAACAGCTGCCAGAGGTGTGCGACACGCTCCACTGGAGATGAAGGTCATGTGCAATGCGACTTTAAGCCCTTTAAACGCATTTCCTTTCTCTGGAACAAACTTTAACGCAGAAATTGAGTGGACCTTTAACACTATGTGACTACGCCGGTATATCGAAAGTTCATGTATTGCTGAATCGGTAATTTAGAAACTTCGCCATGATGTGTGCACACGCACGCAGACACAAACAAACACACACACACACACACACACACACACACACACACACACACACACACACACACACACACACACACACACACCGTGGCACACACACACACACACACACACACACACACACACACACACACACACACGAACTGACGCGCACATCTCGACTCATTTCCAGAAGACGCCATACTGCAAATGAAACTCCGCTTTCAGCCTAATATAATAATAATAATAATAATAATAATAATAATGATAAATGTGTATTGTGTGGCTGCTTTCACCCAGTTTCTTGAATTGGCCAGTCATAGCTCCGCGAGATGAACCCAGCACTCACGCTTACGTGAAACGCACGCATTCTCTCACACACTGGACATGAACACATTACAATCACATGGTGCGAAGCCGAAGACTCAGCTCAGCTATTTAAGTTTCGGAATTTAGAATTGCATTTATTTTCGATTTTTGTGGGCTGGACATTTCCAAAGCCTCCTACGTGTTGTACCCGAAAGAAAGCGCCCCACTCCATATTCAAGACTGAACTGAAGAAGACAAGCAAGAACAACCGACCTTTTCACTACAAAGTAGGTGCTGTTTTGTCTCCTGCTAGGATCATATCAGTCCGAACCACGGAGATTATTAAATCGATCTTTGAGTGGGTGGCTGTTGCGATAAGGGTTCTGTTGATCGGACAAAGTTAAATACCGAAGACGTCCCATACGCAAACGGCACACAAACGATGTTCAATCGAGTGCTCTTTGCTGCAAAGAGAGTGGGAAGTTTGTCTGAGATTTTTTTTGTTCTTTTTTCCAACCAGACGTCAAAGCCGAGTGATAAAATGAACAGTAGACGTCATTTCGAAACGTCAGGACGATGAGTCATGGTGGGTTAAGCGGAAAGTGCGTACGTGTGTGTTTACACCTGAAATGCCAATACACCGACTTGGCTGAAGAGGTTCTATATATCTATATGGGCTCGGTTTATGAAAAACAAGCAAAGGAACTTCACTAAGATGGCTCAACCTCTTGCGCGGGCCTCCAAGTAACTGCAAGCGGTTAAAGGTCTGCAGTTTCAACAAAAAGCCACAGACACTACGGTAAAACAAAAGTCGACTGTGCAAATTGAAATGCACAGTTAACTTTGTCACAGTTACAGACTTTTCAGAGTTCCCGAAACATCTCGGAAAGCCAAGGGCAGCCTGATTTCACAGCTCAGTTTGCGTTCTGACACTGAGTGAGAAAGATTGCAATGGCTAATCTTCTCGTGCAGCACACAACACCCGCTAGACGCTGTAGCGATGTGTCTCGATCGCTGACCACAAGCACAATGAATTCACTGCAAACTCACGCTCTGTTTCTATGAGGGTCTCCGAAGCGCTGAACACTCTGCAACTGTGACAGAGTTGCCTGCATTATGCACAGTCGCAGGAGCAGCGGTTGAAAATAAAAAGAAACACAATGTTTGCGGCTTTTTGTTGTTTTGCTGCACACCTTTAATCTCTTTGTACGGAAGCTCTTGCGGCGTGCTGCGGGGTGAGTTTCATCACAGATAAGAGTTTATGTGAGGTGAACTTCAAAGGGGGCAGTGTAGGTCGTCACACGGTATTGCGGATACTCCAACCAGTGTACCTTCTAATATAAACACAAACAAACAAACATGTCAACAGGTGACTGAACAGACCGAGAAGTTCGAGTGGTTTGTCTGTGTAGTAAGGGGGAAAGTGTACTTTTGCCGACTGACTCAATGACTTGAACCGGTACAACTGGGGACTCGTAATCTGTGATCTGATCTGTGCCTTGTAATTTACATACTCACTGTTCCTGCGTGGCCCAAGAACCAATTCAGTGTGGTATTAGTTGTGCAAAAATCTCTCCCTACCCTCTCTCTCTCTCTCTCTCTCTCTCTCTCTCTCTCGCTCGCTCGCTCGCTCTCTCGGCGGAATAGCCGAATGGTAGAGCGTTGGACTTTCAATGCTCGAGTCGTGAGTTCGAATCGCGGTTGGGGCCAAATAATTATTTGTGCTGGCTTTTTTTTCTCGTTGTCCCGTCCTTGATATAACCCCTACGTAGTGGGGGGAAAAAACACTCCCAAACACACACACACACACACACACACACACACACACACACACACACACACACACACACACACACACACACACACACACACACGCACGCACGCACGCACGCACGCACACACACATACACACAATCAAACTCGCACACACACATATTCTGTCCAGCTTAAGTCAGGCCACCATTCTCTGTTTTCTGGCTAGAACGATGATAATTCTCTCTCTCTCTCTCTCTCTCTCTCTCTCTCTCTCTCTCTCTCTCTCTCTCTCTCTCTCTCTCTCTCATTGAATTCCCAATATTGGTAGCAGCAGGCATCTAATCCCGCCCCATTTCTATATCTCTTCAGCCGTAACCCTTGACTCGGAATGTCCTATAAGCAGTTTTACTGAACAGCTCCTGCTTGTGTTTGGTCTCAAAGAGTATACAATAATACTCTCTCTGGCTTTGTTAAGAACGTCAGACCATGGCAAAGAATCCTCGCGACAAATTCGTATCAGTCTGGCACTGTTGTTGAAGACTCGTAGACACATATGCTGGGGTGCCTCCGCAAAAAAAATGTATTATATATATGCTTTTCAGAACTATAGGAACACTCCTCCAAGCTTCACCCGGGGCAACGTAGCCGCCCTCCCTAGAATGAACACAGGACTTTTTCAGTCACCCGGGGGGCTTTGAGAGAACTGAAGTGTAGAGCCGTTTTCTTCTGCCGGTGATGTATATACACCTCTACATTCCCGTAGAATCGTCTCATTGCCGCGGTGAGGGGAGTTTTCATTGAGACCTCTGCTCACAAAGACATGGGTTGTGCTGTCAGTCAGTTTTTTTTTTTTAATGACAGGGCCGTAGATGGTGGCTCCGCAATACACAAGAACCACTGTCCAAATATGTCTATAGAGAATATGGCCGGGGTGGTTGTTATTAGGCCGTATTTGGGTTTGAGTGACAGGGAGGGTTATATTAAATTCCTCGCCGTGCTTATCCGTTTGTTTGTTTTTTTTTAATTGTATTTTGGATGCGTCCTTGATTTTGTCTGTATCCTTGCCCTACTGAGTAGAATCAGTATACCTGCGACACGGACCAGTGTTCCCACAAATGAGAAATGTCAACTTTGCCGAATATCATTGAGTCTAAAGGTAAACTGATTTGAGAGCTAGAGGCTAGGGTACTGCTTTGTCATGAAACGTTCTTGTTCAATGAGTCATTGATCACATTTTGTGTGTGCGTGCGTGCGTGCATGCATATGTGTGTGCGTGCGTGCGTGCGTGCGTGCGTGCGTGTGTGTGTGTGTGTGTGTGTGTGTGTGTGTGTGTGTGTGTGTGTGTGTGTGTGTGTGTGTGTGTGTGTGTGTGTGTGTGTGTGTGTGTGTGCTCAACTGAAGAACTCGGCAAAGAATAAAGTATACAGTAAAGCCTGCAAAGACACACTTATGTCAACGTGGTCGTTTTCCACCTGTCGGATTTACCGTTTTCTTTCGCCCAGAAAAAAAAATCAGATTTCTTGCAAGCATTCGGCTACACCCGGCCTGGTCAAGTCTTACCCCACTTTTCTTTCTGCTGAAGCAGATTTAATGAAGAATCGCATCATACGCCTTGGTTACGGGGAATGTGGCTCCGTCCTATGAGTAATTTTGGGATTATAGAAAGCTGATGAAGTTACTTGTCACACTTGAGGCACGTGCGAGAGATTAGAGAAGACCGCGTGTGTGTGTGTGTGTGTGTGTGTGTGTGTGTGTGTGTGTGTGTGTGTGTGTGTGTGTGTGTGTGTGTGTGTGTGTGTGTGTGTGTGTGCCCGCACGTTTTGTTGTACAAAGATTTTTTTTTTTTTTTTTTTGGTGCACGGTGCTGTGGTCTGTTGTCTTATATCTTGACACAGGTGACTGTTTTTGGTTCACGGGTTAAGACCATTCGATGAAAAGTTTTCCCACAACGTTACTGTACAGTAAACGGGCATAATGAAACTTCCAGTACAAACACTGTTCAGATATCCTAGGTAAGAAGCCTAAATGTAGGAAAATCACTTAAACACAAGTGGATGACAGAAAATGAAATGACGTATATACGCGCATTTGTTTTGAAGGGCCTCTCGATTCTTTCTCTTGACAGGGAAGAGTAAGTATACGTTTTATCTTTCCCTGTTTACTGTATACCTACCGTTTTTGGAGTGGCACACTTACCGGCTGTCATGCCATCAAAGGCAAGGCAGACGTGTAAGATATCTATATTACTTTCTGATAGCTTACGCTTAATTCCATGTGTACCATGGTAAATGTGTAGGTATTCTTGATCTCGAGAAGAAACCCATCAATTTGGACAAGAGCTTTGAAGGTGTTTCTGTTATGAAGACTGACGGTAGTAAATGCTTTGATGTAGATGTAAGAAATTTCATGAGTAGATAGTCGTGTTTAGAGTTTTTACAAACAAAACAAGGACATGAAATGCCACGTCTTTCTGTCTTCATACTAACGTATTATATACAAGCCGAGGACAGTTTGGATGAAGAGAAAAGTTTTGATAATTTGAGTCAATCCGCCATGTTGAGTCATGACTGAAATATGTGAATGGTTTCTGATAAGTAAACGAGGCTGCTCGTGAATTTATCTTGATTTGGCATGAACAAAAACCCGCACCGAATTCCTGCCCTCCAGGGATTCGAACCATGAGGCTCAAGATCCGAAGTCGGATACCCTAACCACTAGACCAAAGACCCTGTCCCCTTTTAACATTACCTGTGAGCAGGGACAACCGATCAATAGAGTGTTGGACTATCAATGCTCGGGTCGTGAGTTCGAATCCCGGCTGGGACCAAAATATTTGCGCTGGCTTTTTCCTCATTGCCACGTCTTCGATATCACCCGTACTGACATGGTGCAAAAGGACGTTAACCCCCTCAAACACTCACCCGACCGTTCAGCAGTATCGTAGTTTCGACACCACCAGGAGAGCTGGCATTTACACGCTTGATTCAGGATGTGACGGTAGTGTTAGTAAATCAATGTACCACCAGTATCACAGTGTGTATACAACAACTGTTGGTTCAGTACTGGTGTCGCTACCCGTAAAATGATGTTGTTTGATTGCTCAGCAAACACCCAAGAAGCCTACAGAAACAGCTTTCAGAGATTATGTTTACTCTTCAGCGGTATAGCTGTGATCCACGCTGGTCCATTCTGTTAGTTTTTTTTTTTTGCGGCGACGGTGAATAGCGGCGGAGATTGGATCCGGCGTGGGAGAAAGCATCTTAAATGTGTCAAGGAGTGACCTAGTTTTGCCACCGGAGGAGGTGCGGAGAGGCAGGGAGAGCACTGCCAGTGTATGGTTTGTTTGATGATTTTGTTGTCACAAAATGCTGCTCTTGAAGTTGTTCAGTGTGGATGTTGCTGATACTGCTTTGTTTGTTTGCTTGTATGGGTTTGGTTGGTTGGTTGGTTGGTTGGTTGGTTGGTTGGTTTTCGGGATTTTTTTGTTGTTGTTGTTTGTTTTGTTTGGGTTTGTTTGGTTATTGCTAGTTTGCGGTTACTGTTGCTTTTGTTGCTGTTCTTGTTGCGTTCGAGTTTGTTTGTTTGTTTGTTTGTTTGCCGTGTAACGTTTTGGTATGTGAATCAATTTGTGTTGGTTTTCTTTTTCTTCTCTTTGTTTGCATGGAAGCCAGGTGATGAAGGTTTTTGTCCTACAAGGTGACACAGATGCTGCCGGCTGGTCAGTTTACCGCTGTGATGCTACTTGTATTCTGCAGACACAAAAACGCAACCACCTGTTTTGTATTCCTCCTCCTGTTTCTGTCTCCGTCAGTCGATATGTGGTGGAAAAAGACGTTAGACCCCCAAACACCCACCCACCCGGCCACCCGTCAGTCGAATCACTCCATGTAGCGAACCGGCCCCCGGCTCGGCCCCGGACCGTCGGTAACTGGTGCAAGGGAGGTAACTCAGTTCGATCGCAGCTTCAGCGCAGACGAGACTGGCAACGGACGCGTCGTGGTTTGGGAAGCTGATCGCCCGGGTTGCGCCGGTTGATCACTGACGCCCAAAGAATGTGAGAGGTTTGACCAAACCGTTAGATCACAGGTGAGAATTGCGGATTGCCTTTCATTCGCCTGTTTACTCCAACTTTCATGCCTTTCTGTTAGGGCGAACGATCAAGGAGTCAGAGTCTAACCCGGCTGCATTACTATGATGCACTGATGTCTAAACAGTTCCGCGCCGGAGTGGACGGCCAAACTTTGGCGGTGTCGCTACCACCTTCTGCAATTCCAGTGCTCATCCTACACTCATCAAACGGAACCCTCAGTACACACACTTCGAATAAAGGTTCAAGCAAACTAGTCGAACCAACTTGAACCCAGTAGTACATGATCTTCATCAACCAGGCCGGCCGCCGGGGTCAGTATCACTCCAGATCACTAACGGGGGAAGGCCAAAATGGCGGGATGCTTTTATTTTGGTGCTACCGTACCGGCTTCGGTTCAAACGTTATGACGTAAAAACATATGTTTGAAATATGAGCATGCACAATTTTGACCATTCAGTTGTGGCAACATTTTGAGTCGTTTTATAGTTGAGAAACAGCCCCATTCGTTTATGCCGACAGACAGAAATCCGGCCAGAAAACACTGAGTAGCAACGAGTCAGTCAGTGTTCCGTTTTCAAATATGTTTAGCACAGGAAAAACTCTTTGGGTTTGCACTTAGTCGGTGTGCAAGGAAGGGGCCGTATAAAGCAGAGAAGACTTTAACAAACACGTCAGTACGGTGCAGAAATCAGTTCTTGCACGCTCATCTTAGCGGTAGAGAGTTGGAATTCCAATGCCGCTCGGAATTATTCAGGCTTGGTCCAGTGTGCTTGCGTTTTTCTCGTCTTTGATATCACCCATATG
This sequence comes from Batillaria attramentaria, assembly GCA_018292915.2. NCBI lineage: Eukaryota > Metazoa > Mollusca > Gastropoda > Batillariidae > Batillaria > Batillaria attramentaria. The sequence continues at coordinate 1,213,229 of JACVVK020000107.1, read as the reverse complement.
TGGTGGAAAAAGACGTTACCCCCCCCCCCCCCCACCACCACCACCACCCAAAAAAAAAAAACCCCAAACAAACAAACAAAAATAAATAAAAACAAAAACAAAACAACAACAACAACAAAACACGCTCATGTTTTCACACACTGGTGTGATCAGTTTTATCTCATAACACACGGACTCGTAGTCAACTGAAAACTTTTAACTGAATCGAAGTAGCACCCCAGACACAGCCCACCATAATGACTATTCCCCCTTGCTGATACCAGCGATAGCCAGCGACCTTCAGTGACATAAGAGTGACAAACAGGACCAAACTCATTCGTACTTCTCTTTACTCCGACGAGAGAGTTTGCGTGCAAACTGATGGGCAGAGCAGGGTATAGAGCAGTAGAACTGAGGCACCCTTCCGTCCAGTCAATCTTGGCTCCGGGATTATCAGCGAGCGAAGATGCCTCGAGAGACGTGCATGAAAGTGATAGAAGCTGCACTGACCGCGGACGGGCGAGAGGCTGGAGGGATGACTCCCTGTAGAGATGGGAACGGTTCGGAACAGGCTGCAACAGGTGTATGTGGAGAGTGTTAAATTGTCAAGACGGTGAACCCGGCTTTGAAAAGGTCACCAGGGCCCGCATGTAAAAGTCGAGGTTAGGGAGTTTAGCCCCGGGTTTGAGTCTAACCTCGTAAACTAGCCCTAGGGTTAAATTTTCTGGGGGGGGGGGGGGTTGTTTGTTTGTTTGGTTGGTTGGTTTTAAATCAGGAAGCAGGTCCATTCCAGCAAGGTGCCTATGCCGTTCTAGAAGGATTTTGTCTTTCTTTCTTCGCTTCCTTTTTTATTTAATTTTGTTTTGGGGTTTCTTTTGTCCTAGTCTGGGTTAGGCCCGTAGCCGTGGGTTCAATTAACCTCGAGTTTTACATACGAGCCCAGCACACTTGCGAAGGGAGAGAAAGAGAGGGAGGGTGGCTGGGTTTGTCTTTAACATCTTTTTCCACCACAGGGGGAAGAGAGGGAGGGACAATGGTTGGGTCTTTAACGTCCTTTTCCACCACTAGGGAAGAGAGAGAGAGAGAGAAAGGGAGGGAGGGTATGTGGCCCTTGAAATTAACGTCCTTCGTTTCCACCACGGGGGAAGAGAGAGAGGAAGGTGGATGGGTCTTTAACGTCCTTTTTCAACATTAAGGAAGAGAGGGAGGGAGGGTGGGTGAGTCTTTAACGTCCTTTTCCACCACGGAGGAAGAGAGAGAGAGAGAGAGAGATGATGATGCTGCTGCTGATGAAATGTTTTTATTGATTTAGGCATTGCTGCCTACCTTACAGTCTGTCCTGCTATTCTCCATTCAAGGATACTGAACAACAAACTGCATTCTATCTAAAAATAAACGAAAGAGAGACTGAAAAAGTACACATGATAAACAATTTAAAACATACGTTGCATGCGCTGGTCACACTGGCTGTATGTTTGTTGTCTTACTACGTAGCTGTAGTAATCTGCTGAACACTTGCTCGCAAAACTGAAAACCAAACAGCCAGAAAAACCAACATCACTTCAATCCGGTCGCACATCAAACAAACAAACAAGCAGACAAAATAAGGCTAGCTGTAAACAAACACACACCTACAAACACACAAGTGAAAACAGAAAATGTTTCGTCATCGCAGGCAAATACCTGAGATGTTTCGCGATAGTCACACGGGCGGGCAGAACTGAGATGATGATGTGAAAATCAGGTGAGCGGGGCGCCTCGGGGCTGTCGCTTCCTCCCCGTCCTCTCCCCACGTCACTTCTTCCTCATCAGTATCAATCAAGCAGGTATTTATCAAGGTGAACAGTCGGCCCCTGACACGGCCTCGTGCAGCTCGGCGTAGTCAGTTTTTGCCAGGTTTATTTGAGGTAACGTGATTGACGAGAAGCGGGAAAATGGTGGATAGGTATGTTGCACGTTGAAGAACGTTTTAGCGGGGGAGAAATGTGCAGTTTAGGGTAGTTTTTAAGTTGGGCAATCACTGCCGCTGATATACATGTACTGCCTAGTGGAGGGGAGCCGGGGTGGCCGAATGGCAGAGCGTTGGACTTCTGATGCTCGGCCTCGGGTCGTGAGTCCGTATCCCGGCGGGGGCCAAATATTTGTGCTGCCTTTTTTCATCGTTGCCCCGTCTTTGATATCTTTGGTATGTGGTGGAAAAGGACGTTAAACCCCAATACACCCACCCACCCACCCTGCCTAGTGGAATTTGTTTCAAAGGGTATTTAGAAGCGCCGTGGATTTTAGAACCATTTCAGTGGGCTGTTGATTAAGAGACTTCGCCACCCAGTGCGAGAGGTCAGGTTCGAGTCCCACTCGGGGCGAAGGATTTTTCCTTTGTCGTAGGTGGCACCGTGCATTCGGGCCGATCGTCGGGGGTTCTCTCCGGGTACCCCGGCTTCCTCCCCAGGCCTCTGCTTTTGAAATTGTCAGGCCACAACATTTGGAAGTAAATGCAATTCTAAATTCCGAAACTGAAATAGTTGCGCTTAACCTTGGCACCACGTGATTGTGATGTGTTCGTGTCAAGTGTGTGAGAGAATGCGTGTGATTCACGTGAGCGTGCGTGTTGGGTTCAGCTCGCGGCGTTTTGAGGTAATTCAAGAAAGTGTAAAGCGCCCACACAATACACAGTTGTTATTACTATTATAATTATTATTATTATTAACCATTTCACCATTTCACGGCAGTGATCTTCCTGGGAACAGGACAAACCTGTCTCAGTCTTTCTTTGAATGATAATAATTATAAATCTTTTTGAAACTGTAGAGCACTTCATAGAAATATCAGGTCGCTTTGACACCTCAGTTCCGATTGCGATTCGCAGTCGCCAACCCGCTGCCACCGTTGAAACCACAGTTCCCCACTGCATTTTTTCTTTGTACAATACTTATTGGTCATTCTCTCTATCCCCTTTCTTCCTATCCTCTTTCCCTCTAGTTATCTGCCCTACCATAACTTATTGTATTTAACGTCTCCGCCGCTCATGTTTTCTGTATTTATGAGCGCACTTAAGTTTTTGACTTGGTGTGCTCGGCCTCGTAAAAATTGTGTGAAAGTGCATATGTATATTTGTTCAAAACGAATAAAACTGTTAAGTTCAACAGGACAACCCCACACACTACACAATTAATATTAAAGGGCTAATTCTGCATGTGCCATTTTTGTGCTCACTGATCGTTCTGAGAGGCTGTTTTCGTGGTGTCTATCCTCACACCACTTAGGCACCTCCACAGTCCACAGTGACAGCGTCCGTAAAGCAGGCACTGAGCCACCAGAAGCGTACTCGAGTGACGCGGCGACCACACTGAACGTTCCAGTGGTGTGAAAACAGTCGTAGAATTTGAATGTTCGACCGCTCGCGCTAAGTGTAAACATAGTTGTATCGCATTAAGAGCTTTACTAATCATCAAGATGGAGTATTTCGAGCGTACAGGCGCAGGTGGGGGTGGGTTGGTGTTTAGGTGTTTAACTTCCTTTTCCACCACATACGGGTGATATCAAAGACGGGGCAACGATGAAAAAGCCAGCACAAATATTTGGCCTCAGTCGGGATGCGAACTCACGACCCGAGCATTAGAAGTCCAGCGCTCTACCATTCGGCCACCCCGGCTCCCCGAGCGTACAGGCGCATGCACGAGCAAAACGGTTCCATAATATAAGCGGGCTTAGCAAAGATAGAATTTGCCTGTTTTATAAAAGTTATGATGTGGCTGTGGGTTGTAGCTGCTGGTGCTGTAGTTTGTTGTGTTGTTGTTGTTGTTGTTGTTGTTGTTGTCCAGCCCCCCCCCCTTCCTCGCATACGTGGAAAAGGACATTAAACTCCTAAACACCCACCCACCCCTTCCTTCGAACTGAGACTAGTAACTGACAATGGCGACATGCGGTCGTTGAGAGTGGAGCTGCTTCAGTTGCCGGCCTAGTTTCCGGGTTCGTCATTCAGCCTTACGTCAGCAGCATAAATAGAAGCATAGTTGTAAGTTTTGTCAACGTGTATGCGCTATTTGACCGATATTCCAACAGACATTGTCAATGAATCGGTCTCCTGTTCCAGCTTCCCCCGGCTGTCGGACACAGCAGCCATTTGCAGCCCGGCACGAGGACAGATCACGTGACAGCCCTTCCGGCGCGCTGATTGGCCCCTACACCCCGCCGCCGCTGAGGTCGGAAGGGGAGGCAGTTTGTCAGACACGAAATCGGACACTGTGACAACGGTATGCGTTAAAAGACGCTAACTATTGTACAAGGTTATGTCTTTTGATCTTCCCGCCGCCTCGTCTGAGTGGGTCGGGTTACGGGCCATGTCCCCCGAGCGCCGAGTGTTCATTTGCTTTGTCAGACGGCTCAGTCGCGACACGCGCGCCATGTCCCGGCCACGTGACACCGGCGCATGCGTACACCCAATCCTGACGGGGTCCGCTCAGGGTTTGGCTGAGAGCCAGAGGACTGTCAAGAAGACGTCTGCGACATTTCCTTGCTGGGGCATAACTGACGATATATACGGTGAGGGCACTGACACAAACAGAAAAGAACTCCATTGTAGCCAGGGGAAAAATATACATGTTATTCAAATGATAACATAACTTTATTACCATATGTATAAACATTAGGAATTTGTTGATAGCTTTGCAATCACTGATGCGTGTTGTAACAGACATGCATGCTGCGACTTTCTCACAATAAATTACAGTCGCTCGCACATACAACTAACACAGCCACATTAAACCTTTTGCTGAAACAACAAAATGTAATACAATACAAACAGACTGATAAAATACTTTGACTCAGAGAGAGAGAGAGAGAGAGAGATCTGTTTGTAATACATTGTATTACTCAGTCCAACGCCAGGGGTGAGCTAAGGACACGAACGGTGGGGGGAAAAAAGTGGAGGACGAGAGAGAGAGAGATCTCTCTCGTCCTCCACTTTTTTCCCCCCACCGTTCGTGTCCTTAGCTCACCCCTGGCGTTGGACTGAGTTGTCACCCCTTACACCTGACGGTTGCTCCTAAAATATGGATCGGGAAACGAGAAGCGAACCGTGCGCTCTAACCTTGACTCCTTCCAACCGTTTCGGTGCAGAGGTCCAGCGATAAAGGACGCCGGCAAGGGTGAAGAAAAACAAAAGCAAGATCGGACCTCCGCTGCAAGAAGACAGGGTTATCTGCCCTTGGCTGTCACCGGACAAGACTTGCATGCATTCTTGGCATTGTTCCAGCGTATCTGTGACAAAAAAGGGGTTCGTCCTATCGTGAAGGCGCGGTGGTTTTATAGACAGGGCATAAGTCTTGATGAAATCCCACCCACCTTCTACTACACCCAGTCCCCTTTCAGTTTCCAAGTGTGACTCAGTAACGTGACACTAGTGCAGATGGTCTACCAGTATCGCTACAAAGTTTGCTGAGTATGTCAGCTGGTGCATGCACAAAAATAGCCAAAATGTTTAAATACTGTTTTACGGTGTATTTGTTTGCTTGTTAGTTTATTCCATAGTTCTTAGCAAACATGAATTGTTTTTTGCTTGTTGTTTTATTTTGTTGTTTATCGTACTATGATTCATAAAGCTCAGATCTTCTTGACTTCCGTGAATTTTCGATGTTTGTTTGTTTGTTTGTTTGTTTGTTTGTTTTTGTTTTTGCTTTTATTCTTTTTTCCGCAAAGTATGATGAAATCTTTAATCTAAACTTAATAATTTTTATATAAACTGACAGAAGCTTAGTTTTTTTGTTTCCTTGTTTCTTTGTTTGTTTGTTTGTTTCTTTGTTTGTTTCTTTGTTTGTTTCTTGTGATGAGTCACCCTTAAAAATCCCTTCATTGAAAACGATCCTGTTTCTGTTCCACACTTCCTTATCTGACACAGTACAGCAGTCGGCACTGAGGTACACGCAACATTTACGGTGCACCCCCAAACCACACGGCAATTAACCTAACTATACAGTTTACAAGTTCTTCTACATGACCACCAGGTGACGCTTCGCTAACCGCTGATCAGTTGCCCGCTAATCTATACTCAATCTCTTGTCAAAACAAAGGCTCAAAGCCATCGACATCAAAAGTCAGGCGATAAAGACATCCACTCCCGGATAGGCGTCCTTCCCTCGTGGGCGAAGACTGGAACAGCGAAAACGTCCTCGAGGGAAAAACGCCAGGCACCAAAGAGAAAGTGAGGGAGGACTGAGGCAGTTGTGGTCAGCAGGTTTTGCAATTAGTAAGGCGTGCGTCCACTAGACTTTCAGGCTGTTTAACAACTACTGTGCTGCTACAGCTACGAGGCGTGATTGTATGGCACGTCGGTGTTAAGCCTCCGAGTCCACAGTTCTGACACAGTCAGTCCATTCTCTAGTCTGCCAGTGTTTCCAGCTGTTTTGTTTTGTTTTGTTTTGTTTTCAGTTCCACCCTCTAGTCTGCCAGTCTTTACACTGAGGCTTGGTTTCAAGTTGTTGTTGCGTTGCTTTGCGTTGCGTTGCGTTGCGTTGCGTTGTGTTGTGTTGTGTTGTGTTGTGTTGTGTTGGTTTGGTTTGGTTTGATTTGATTTGATTTGATTCGATTTCGTTTTGTTTCGTTTCGTTGTTTGCTCAGGACAATTTTTTTTCAGGACCGAAAACGTTGTTCCTGACAGAAGATTTGCGGTTTCACGTAGGAACCTACTGTCCGTGTAACTCTCTTTCCTCCTTATCCCCCCCCCCCCTCCCCCACATCCTCACCCCATCCATCCCAACCCAACGGTGTTTCCCTTACTGTTTACGTCGCCCCTGTCTGCAGAGGCTGAAAGAGCTGCCAATAACTGCAGACTGAACTCCAAGCTAGCTCGAGACTGTGATCTGGATTTGTCTTTTAGAAGCAACGTATACCATAACGACCATAGGAAACTGTATGAACGCCGCTCTGCACTCAGCTGCAAGGCCTATCGGGATATCCAGGGCCCTGTAGGGGTGTTAACTCGATAGGGCAAAATCAAGCGCTTACTGACCGACGCACTGCATTGTGTGATCATCTGGACCTGTCTCTGACGCTGCAGCGTACACTAGAACTGACAGTAATCGGCAAAGCAGGGGCCGCAAACTGAAAGATGTATCGGGATATCTTTGTGGAGCCCTATGGGGATGCTAAGGGGGCAACACAATCCCATGCTGACTGTTACGTCACAAAACCCCCTCCCCCTCACAGCCCCCCCCCCCCCCCCCATCACCTTCCTCCGTCGCCCATCGGGAGTTCACGCAGCAGGTTGTTGTCTGCAAGTCTTTGATGCCGATTTTGCTTGGTGCCGTCCTTGATACATAGTGGAAGGCCGCCGCAGGACTTGTGTGGCGTGGGTTGTGATAATCTCGTTCCGTTGGCTTACGGTAAAGGTTGAGTGAGAGGGGTGGGGTGGGGAGCGGAGGGGGGGGGGGAGGTGTATCTGACCGTTTACTTGTGTTGGAGGCATCAAAGGCTAATGATGGGACTACCGGGTTACAGTGAATCAAAGAGTTTAAGGTTCATGTGTGAAATCGGTGGATTGAGGAATCTCAGTAACGGAGACGATAGGTGGGCAGGTGCTGTGATTTTAAGGCGTTGCTGTTGCTGTTGTGTGTGTGTGTGTGTGTGTGTGTGTGTGTGTGTGTGTGTGTGTGTGTGTGTGTGTGTGTGTGTGTGTGTGTGTGTGTGTGTGTGTGTGTGTGTGTGTGTGTGTGTGTGTGTGTGTTGTTGTTGTTGTTGTTGTTGTTGTTGTTGAAGTGTTTATATCTGAGATGGAGAAGCATAAACTGAACTGCGCGCGCGCCGCCTTGTGTGCGTGCGTGTGTGTGTGTGTGTGTGTGTGTGTGTGGCACCTTCAGGACCACTCCTTGCCCCAAACTTCCCACCTTCATCCTCCCTCCATCACCACCCCCCACCAACAGCAGTGGAAACCAAGCTCTACGGCACCCTGGAGGAGCTGCGACGGACGGCAGCCTTCATCGAGAACACCGGGCTGTTCATCTAACGAGAAGCGAACGACGAAGAAGAAGAACCACCCCCCACCCCAAACCAAACACCTATACCCCACCATAGTTTTTGTTTGATTTTTCTTGCTTGAAGTGTAGCATGAAGGCAGGCTTCGGACATAGCCGGGTGATGTCAGCATACAGATCATTACGTCACTCAGGGCAGCATCTGTGTCATGGAGTCAAACTCGGCGAGGGGAGGTGGAGTCAAGCACCAGATTACGTCAGTTTACGTCATGACTGACGTCACACTCAAGTCGCCGGGCGGGGCAGCGTCACTGAGACACTGAGCCGGAAATCCTGATCCAGAGAACTCACAGGGCTCCAGCCTAAATCCGGATGGTGTCATCGGCAAGGAGGCCGCGCAAGTCCCTTTGACAGGAACTTGACCACTTCCGACATTGGTAAGACAGGGTTGGACGGAGCCATCGAGGTGGTCCAGAGTTGTTATAATTCAGTTGCTGATCAATGAGCGAGCGGTACACATCGTGTTAACGTGCGTCCACAGGTCCACTGCTTTTGGATAGTCAAACTCACTACAGGGAATAAGTGTTTGTGGTACTGTTGTAATAACAACTCAACATACGTTCAACGCGCGCGCACCCACATACCCACACACAACACCACTAACACTAAAGCAGTCACAGATGGTAAATAGTAAATATATATGGCCCGTACAGACACACAGGCTGGGTGGGTGATTGGGGGTTTAACGTCCTTTCGTTCTGCCCGGCACATGCGGGTGATATCAAAGATGGGGCAAAGATGAAAAAGCCAGCACAAAATATTTGGCCCCAGCCGGGATACGAACTCACGACCCGAGCATTAAAAATCCAACGCGGCTCTACCATTCGGCCACCCCGTCTCCCCCACAGACACACAGAAAGGCACTGATGCCAATGCATGATACTGACAGCATGTTAGATTTACTGTGAGTCTTTCGAGTGAGACAGAATTTAGGGACACAGCGTGTGCCTATGCAGCTGCTTGCATGTTCATTTGCAATATTGCATGAGGACAACAGGATGAAAGGTCCCGCACCTTGTGTGTCTTATCTCAGCATGTCCGACCACCCCTACAGGCGCATCCTAGCAGTTACCTCCCGTTAGACGGTCACCCACGATAGCACCGCGATGCTGTTTCGCGGTCAGGCCGCAGGGTGTTGCTGTAACTCCACATGAGTCCTGTGATCCTCCGCGGCTTAAACTACGTTTACTCGTTACTAACTTCTTCTATGGCTCTTGGGGGGTTGTGCTTTAGCATCAAAGGCGGAGTTAACAGTGGATCACGCCCGTGGGCAAAGTCAAAGACATCAGGGGAGAGCATCAGCCAGCGCCTCCCGCTGCAGTTACGCCGCTTGGACGAGGTTAATAAGGTTAATCCGTCGGACACTGTCAGGAGAGATAGACCGGAGTAGCGGGACATCCGATCCGCTTTGACAGGGTGGTGATAAGGAGAAAGGCCAGAAAGGCCAGAATTAAGGGGAGGTAAGGTACATCAACAGTTATATCCCTTAGTACATGTGCCTCAAAAGCGACTGACTTCACACACAAAAGAACTCTTGCGCGAGAGTTGTTGACATCAGTCCATCCGCGCTGTTTTTGTCTCGAGTATGTAATGAAGAAGACCGAGTGAATTAAGGGGAAGTAAGGTGCATCAGTAGTTACGGCCCTTGGTACAGGTATCCCAAAAGCGACTCCAAACACAAAAGAGCTCTTGCGTGAAAGTTGTTGACATCCCTCCGGGCTGTGTTTGTCCGAACATGAAGTTGATACACTGGAAGGATATTCAGCCAGTTTCATTACACTTGTCGCTGTGTTGACTTTTGCGTCGTGGATGTTATGTGCTGGACAATGCAGGCTCGCAGTTTACCCAGCTGCCATGTCAAGGAATCTCATCAAATATAATTAGGGAATCTCTCTCTCTCTCTCTCTCTCTCTCTCTCTCTCTCGGGGAGCCGGGACAGCCGAATGGTAAAGCGTGCAGTGGCGGAAAAGGATGTTAAACTCCCGAACACCCACGCACCTACGCCCCCTCCCCCTTCTCTCTCTCTCTCTCTCTCTCTCTCTCACACACACACACACACACACACACACACAGAGTTATTTTTCAGTAGTCTCCCTCTGCGCATCATGCAGAGGGTTTTCTAAAATAAAATGAAGAAAAATTGTTTTGATATTGGACATTCTGGAGAAAATACTTTTTAAAAAAAATGTTTTTGAAAAACTAGCCAGACACGTACAATACTTAGACCATTCACACGAGGGGGTCAGGACAGCCGGATGGCAGAGAGTTGGACTTTCAATGCTCGAGTCGTGACTTCGAATCCCAGCAAGGACGTGCTGGCCTTTTCCTCGTTGCCCCGTCCTTGATATAACCCATGCGTGATGGAAAAGGACGTTAAACTCCCAAACACCCACCCACCCACCGATACCCAACGACAGATTCACCGACTGAGTGCAGTCAGTAATTCTATTTTTAGATGAGCACGAGGAAAGTTGTCTCTCCTGTCAACAAACTTATATACAAATGTTCCACAAATCTCCACAATGAGCTCTTGCTTATAACGCACAACTGTCACAAAAAAACCAACACGCAAATCTGCTCCACTTTTCAACAAGTTGCAAAACACGAATGAGGTCAAGGAGAGTGGTACTTGTATATCAAGTTTTTGAAGCCCCCCTACCAGGTTGCACTTCGCAAAACTGTCGAATCATCATGCATGACGTATAAAACTTTCGCATAATATTCTCCTTTTCTCGTTCAGTGTTGCGTGTCTGTTTGGCCACAGTGTCACAATCCATTCGCAATGAAGCGCATTCCTGTCGCGCTTGGCCCACACTGCGCGCGGCAATAATTGTCCCATTGTCAACGTTCCGTCATAGAAAGGGTGGGTGCCGAGCTGTTTAACGTCCTTTTCGCGCGACGTAAAAGTGATTTCAAAGACGTGGCTGAAAGAGGGAAAAAAATAAAGTGAAAAAAACAAACAGCACAAACTTTTTGCTTTTAGTCAGGACTCGAAATCATAACCCGAGTATTGAAAGTCCAATGCTCTACCGTTCGACTGTCCCGGCTCCCGTGTCATACGATCACGTGGTTGAAAAAGAACGTTAAACTCCCAGACACAAACCCACCTTTGTCATCCGAACAAACACAAACATAGATTAGATGTCTATGGTATACATGTGTCCCTGGTTTTGCATAAGCTCGTGTGACTAAGAAATGCGTAAGAGTCGTGATAGCTGTGTGCGTAAGAAGTTAATTATCATGACAAGTGGTATAACTTGTTTACGATTTCACTGCGACGGTACAGGGGAAAAAAATATGGGGGTTTTCCCCCAACGGCGCAACGTTAAAAATCACGCTCAGTCCAGGCTTTATGACGTGTGAATCCTGAATGCTTCAGAAATTTACATTTTTATTCTCTTGTTTGTGTTGTGCCCTAGGATACTGTCATCGGTTGTTTGCGCTGACGAGACAGCGGAGTGCAGTGACACAAATTCCTTAGCCTGGGGACTTGCCCGAGGACATAATATAGTACCGACGCGGCGGAGGTGTTGCTAATGATGGTTAATGTGCGACGAAGTCAATAACTAAACTTTCAGTACTGCTTCGATGCGTTTGTGTACGTGTGTGTGGTAGAATGTGAGGGCCTCTGTGTGTGTGTGTGTGTGTGTGTGTGTGTGTGTGTGTGTGTGTGTGTGTGTGTGTGTGTGTGTGCCACGGTATGTGGGGAGCTGGGATAACCGATTGGTAGAGCGTTGGGCTCTCAGTACCTCGGTCGTGAGTTCGAATCCCGGCTGGGGCCAAATATTTGTACTGGCCTTTTTCTCGTTGCCCCGTCTTTGGTATCACCCTTACGTGGTGGAAAAGGACGTTAAACTCCCAACATCCCCCCCCCCACGGGGTGTGTGTGTGTGTGTGTGTGTGTGTGTGTGTGTGTGTGTGTGTGTGTGTGTGTGTGTGTGTGTGACTCTGTGTCCATCCGTTCGTCCGTCTGTCCGTCCTGTCTGTCGGTCTTTTTGTCTGTCTGTCTGTCTGTCTGTCTGTCTGTATCTCTTTGTGAAACCAGCCTAGGATCTCATTTCAGCGTCTAGACTCTAAGCCGTTTCGATCGCTTCACATCACCTCTCACCATCGTGAGTAGGTATTCGTGACCAGCCAAGCGTGACGAAAGATACCTACCACATCAGTCCGCGGACAACTACCGTATCACACATCTCACTACTCCCTTCCTTGGGTCAGTGGCGGCGGAGTTTCCGTCACATCAAGGACGACAACTCCAAGATCGCATGAAGAATAGATGGCGCTAAACGGGTGGCGTAAAGGGGCTATGAATGTCACCATTATTTCTGGCTGGTTTCAATACCACTTGCGAAAACGTAGCCTGTGTTGTCTGGCTGATGTGGTAGGATAGTTTTGTGACGGTGGTTCTCTTTTTAAGTGGCTGTGAATTTTCTCTCCTTGATCAAGTCATAGTGAGCTGGTTTCAACTATGATAGACCTACCAAAGGGCTGGATAGTTTGCGCTACATAAAAATGTACCACGCCGGAGGGACGGGGCCCGGGAGGGAGGGAGGAGGGGGTGGGGGTAATAACCGGCTTGATAAAGAAAAGTTTGAAAGACTGAATAATTTCTACACGAGTAGACACTCGGGCTTATTGCCTGTTCAACAGTATATATCGGCCTTCTACTTGTCCGTCATTCCCCAGTCTGTTTCGGTTGGGGCCAAATATTTGTACTTGCCTCAGTTGTTCTCGTTACTCCGTCACGGTCTTTCATATCACCCTTCCGTGGTGGATAAAGACGTTCAACTCTCAAACACCAACCGACCCACCCTTCTTCTGCGTTCCCTGTTCTGGACTCCGCCTCAGACATGATGATGCCTAGGTTTGTAGTCTTCATAAAAGCAGTGGTCTTTAGGAGGTCCGTTTTGGTGGCCCAGAGTTTCTTTGCCAGTGTGGCTCCATTCGGCCAGTGTTGTGTCCTTGCTTCTTTGAAAAGGGGGCAGGACTGCAGAATGTGTTCCGGGCTTTGAGGAGCTGTTCCGCACAGATAGTCTGGTGAGTGTGACAGCCCAAGGCGACACAGGTGGGCATGCAGTCTGCAGTGTCCAGTTCGTAGACCCACTCGAATCTGCTCATTCTTCGTTGTGAGTAACAAAAGAAATTGCAGCATCCGAAGGACGAGACTCAAAGGAGACAACAAAACTCTTACATATTTAACTGGGGCGTTCTTGGACGCGGGGATGGGTGGGTGTTTGGGAGTTTTAACGTCCTTTTCCACCACGTGAGGGTGATATCAAAGACGGAGCAACGAGAAAAGGGCCAGTACAAATATCTGGCCCCAGCTGGGAATCGAACTCACGGCCCGAGCATTGAGAGTCCAACGCTGTACCATTAGGCTGTCGAGGCTCCCTATTCTTGGACGCATTCTTTGCCTTTTCCCATTCAGCGTCTCAGTAATCATTCTTTCACACTAACGTTAAAACTCCCCCTATTGTTTTCATAATTTCTTTTTAGGTTGTCCACAATCGTTCTTGAGCCTGGGACGTCGTAAGCATCAAGACAAAGCCGAGGCGACGATTTGGGAATAATGTCAACTGTACACTCATTGAATTTGATAGCAGCTGGTCTTTTTTTTTTCCCAAATAATAGTATGATCGCAGACATGAAATGAAACTGTATTTGTCAACGGTAAAAAAAAAAAAATAATAACGTTGGTCTGTCAGTCCAGTTTTCGTTCTTGCCGTTCCTAATCTCTCTCTCTCTCTCTCTCTCTCTCTCTCTCTCTCACACACACACACACACACACACACACACACACAATCTGCCGGTCTCTCTACTTACGCACGCAGGCACGACGCACAAAAAGTACATAGGCACCAATGCAAAACACATGTATAAGAATTAAAAGGTCCGTAGACAACACGTTCACGTTACAGTATATAGTTATCGACACAGACACATACACTATTCAGTAGTTTACCAACACAATGGGTCGGAACTGCAGAGGGCAGTTAAGCAAGACTCCTACTAAATTAAAACATCAACCTCACGTGGAGACGACAGTCTACGTCCTATTTCCACCCAGTCAAACAACAATACACAAGCTGTGTTCAGTTACCGCGCTAACGCAGAGTCTACCGTCGTCTGGAAAAAAAGGATCTATGTGGCATGGAATTGATAGGCACTTGGACCCTTTTTTCCAAACGGCTTAAGAAGTGTCGGGCTCTTTGTACGTCAATTCCCAGTAAAGTTGCAATGAAAGTCGTATTTTCACGTACGTGTTCTTAATTAATGAATTTGTCGGTAGAAAAGCGCGCTCACTGCGTTTCATTCTGCGAGAGTCAACAGGCTCTTTGTGCGTCACCACGTGAGGCACCGTGGACCCCCTTTGTACGTCACTGTGAGGGGCTGTGGGCTTCTCGTTACACGTCACACCACGTGAGGAACAGGTTGCTGGGCACGCATGCGTGGTTTGGGAGGCGATCAAGCGTGCCGGTATTGACCGCTGTTTGATTGGGGTCCTGCTGGCAGACGGAAGCGCACAGCTAGAGGCGGACAGGTTCCAGTTTGTGAAGGCGCTGCCGTGACGTCATTCTCAGCGTGACGTACTTCCCCCTGTGACGCAAGACCGCGCGATAATGACGCCTGGAAAGCGTTTCTAAAGTGCCCTCCTTTCTCTGCACGACCAAATACGCTCGACTGTGCAATTGTACAGGACAGAGGGGACGCCTGAAAAGAAGAAAGTATAGATTGACTTCCAGCGTGAAGTCAATTTTTGCCTCGGCAGGTGGGGCGGACATCGGCAAAATCAGGCACAGCATCCTCTCTGTCCTTGCACGTGAAGCACGTTTGGTGGAACACTAAGCGTTCTCTGGAACATGTGTTCCTTAGAACACGTTGTTACACCCACGCGCAAAATTATACCAGTTGACTGACTATGTGTACTGTTTCCGGGCAGACGAACTTTGAAGCTTTCAGTTTGTGTTTTTACTTTAAATCCTCGATCCTAGCTGTAAGACAAGGCAGCAGCGTCATTGAATGGGGATTATGAACAGGCTGGAGAAAGTGCTTGACGTCTTAAATTGTCTAGATTATTTCTAGTTCAAGTTCTTTTTTGGGTTTTGGTTTTTTTGTAGTTTTGTAGTTGTTCTTTTTTTTTTTTTTTTTTGGGGGGGGGGTTGCTGGTTTTTTGTTGGTTGTTGTTGTTGTTGTTGTTTTCTTGTTGTTTTGGGGGGTTTGTTGTTATTGTTGTTTGTTTGTTGTTGTTGTTGTTCTTGTTTTGTTTTTTGTTGTTTTGTTTTTTGTTTTGTTTTTTTTTGTTTTTGTCTTTGTTTTTGTTTCTTTTTTTGTTTTGCTTTTGTGGATTTTTGTTGTTGTTGTTGTGTTGTTGTTGTTGTTTTGGGGGGGGGGATTTTACACAGGACTACAGACATAAAAAGCAGTGACATTGACAATGTACAGTGAGAAAGCAGTTGGTATATACAGATGGTGTAAACCGTATGGCAGACAGGTTGAAGATAGCATTAGTATCAAACGATTTTTTAAAAGGACAAGCATGTACTAAAACAAAGCGTTTATACAGTTGCCAGTGTTGCCAGAACGATGCCGCGTCGCCGTTTACGTGGAACATACGTAGATTTTTCGGTAGAATATCGATTCTTGAACTCTCTTCAGAAACTGTTCACATTAAAGCGCATTTCAAGGCAACGATAGATAGGTTCTAGCTTATATCTCCTACAAACCCATTCTAGCTCAGCCGGCAAAGCAGCATGACACCGACTGTGTCTTGACCAGGTCAAGTTGTTTCTTCCACATGTTCGCCCTGAATCTCTTTGATCTGACTTCACTTGACTTCATCTTGACTTGTGGCTTAACGTCGGCTCTCGCCACGGGAGTGATTGGGGGAGCAACCTGAAAGTATCATTAAAAAGTCAGGGGGAGTGATTAAAGTCCTAAATCTTCTTGGCGGCGCCACAGGAGACGGAGCCGGACTGGGAGGGGGTCAGAAAGTATCATCAAAGTCCAGGGACAGTGTTCAACTGTGGCGTCCTAAATTTTTTTTTTCTAAATTACTTCTAAGTTCAGGTGACTAGGAGACAGCTTCAGTGTACTGAATCAATGAATGGCTAGGGACAATGTTTTACGTCCTAAATCTTCTCCTAGATTAGTGCTAGCTTTAAATATCTCGCTGGCTATTGCCTTCGAACTCGATGGCTAACTAATAAATCTACATTCATCCTGTCTTTAAAATCTCGTTGGCTATTCAGTGCCGTCTAACATGACACAATGGTTAACTACTGACTGATTCGTTCCACCTGCAACATCTAGTTGGCTATTCAGTGCCTTCAAACTCGATAACCACTACATCGGCCGAGATTCAGTCGTTAGACTGTGCCAATAAAATCTCGTTCGCTGTTCAGTGCCTTCGAACTGGACTTCATGGTTTAACTACTAAATCGTCTAGATTAGTTCGAGCCTTCGAGCTCCAGTGATAACTACTAGTCGCGAATTTCCTTGTCGTTGTCGGCCTCCCTCCCATCAATTAAGTCCTACAAGCCGCAGCGGGTGGTGACAGCAAGGTGTCTGTTTTCTCACTGGCAAGTGTTTTAAACATCTACTTACACCCCCGCCCCTGGAGGCCGACAACCTTGATTTGTTACGCAGTAAACCCCCCGCTCTTGATCATTGCCCCCTCCTCTCCTCCTCCTCCTCTTCCCCACCCCCTCCCCCTTCCGTCAGGCTTTGAACAGCCTCCCTAGAACCTAAGTCGAGCTGTTCTGTCTGTTGGGTCTTTCATACCCCCACCCCCCTCTCCCTCAATTTGTCCACCCTTCCCCACAACATTCCCTACGTTTACCTGAAATTGCCTCAATCCATCATTACCAGAAAAAGGTTACAATCTTCAAGCTTGGATGAAGAAAGACCAGTGTCCTGTTCAAGGCCCCATCAAACGTTTAACTGGGGTGGTCGGGCATTCAGTGTTGAAGAAGACTGACCAGATCTGTCAGTGACAAGAAAAGTTACTGTTTTATTGGCGGAGCAATTTATATGTCGTTATGTTACCGGGCTGGTTGGTAAATCAGACATGGCGGAATGTTGCCAAAGTGGAAGCGGAGGTCTGTCATGCCATCAGGAGGTGATTGGCTTGGAAGCGTGTTTTTCACGGATGAGTGCATTCCGCGGTAATCATAGTCGTTCAACCGCGGGAGGGAAATTTCAAAACAGGAAATACTGAGATGGAGTGGACTCTCTCTCTCTCTCTCTCTCTCTCTCTCTCTCTCTCTCTCTCTCTCTGTCAGTGTGTGTGTGTGTGTGTGTGTGTGTGTGTGTGTGTGTGTGTGTGTGTGTGTGTGTGTGTGTGTGTGTGTGCCGTTCTCTTAATTTAGTTTGTAGAACTAGCAATGGCAAGTTTGAATATTGCCTGACTTCATGTTAAATACGACAACCGTTGCAGATGATTATCAGTGAAGTTTCATTCATCCATTGATTCATCGCTGAAGTTGTGTGTGTCTGCGTGCCGGTCAGTGCGGCCGGCGTGCGTCAGTGCGTGCGTGCGTGTTTTAACACTGACTCTTACAGCAGTAGGAAAATTCCGTGATCCACTATCAGGATCATACTGACATTCAGTCATCTTGACCGGCCTTGTCATCGATGGTTCCCACGGATCGCATCGATCGACATTTAACCCCTCCCAACTCATTTATCCAATCGGTATTTTTGAGGAATGTGGACACACACACACACACACACACACACACACACACACACACACACACACACCGTGCACACATTCAAATACAAACACACACACACACACTTGCACGCGCGCGCGCACACACACACACACACACACACACACACACACACACACACACACACACACACACACACACACACACACACACACACTGACACACACGCCACCCTGACCATCCGGAAGCCGTAAGAGTTGTCCAACCCCATAACGACTTCCGACACGGGCGGGAGAGAAGAGGCTTGTCAAGCAACTGCAGTGAACACCGGCAACAACAAGTTCAAAGTTAAACAGTAGCTCCCACTCACCAAACTTTTCATCCGCGTCACGCTTGACCGATTACTCTGTTCTCACCGCCGTTCCTCTTCAACTGCAATCAGGAGATGTGGACACACGAACCGTGATCTCCTTGTCTTTTTGTCCAAAATTCTCTTGCACAACTTCAGCCCAGCTCTGCACCGACCGAGCAGTTGCGTCAAAGCCGGGTTGGCCTGTGCTCGTGACCTAGGGGACTGGCGTGACTGTCAAAATTGTGCTTAAAAGTTTAGTGACCCAAGGGATCAGAACCCTCGTGAAATTTTCGCCTGGATAATTTGGCTTTACAGACCTCACCTCCTTACAAGTCCTCAATATTTACTTTTCGGTAGCCGCGGCTGAATGCAGGCAGTGTACACACCGACGGTCAAATTCAGTTAGACTGCGCACGCTACTTTTCTGGGCCTGCATGTAAAAGTCGGGGTTAGGGAGTTTAGCCCCGGGCTAGAGTCTAACGGCCTCGAACTAAACTAGCTCTAGGGTTAATTTTTTATTTTTTTTTAAATCAGGAAGTGGGTCTATTCCAGTAAGGTGCCTATGCCGGCCGTTACAGAAGGATTTTTGTCTTTCTTTGCTTCCTTTTTTATTTAATTTTGTTTTGGGGTTTCTTTTGTCCTAGTCTGGGTTAGGCCGGCAGTAGCCGTGGGTTAAATTAACCTCGAGTTCTACATACGCGCCCTGAAATTTACTGACTGACGTGGTCGACGGACTCCGAGGATGACTGACATAAACCGACGATTGAACACGTCCACTGTAAAAGTGAACGTTAAAGTTTAGTTACCCAAGGGATCAGGCCGTTTGCGAAAATTTCGCCGGGGTAATTTGGGTTTAGATCTCAACATTTGCTTTTCGGTAGCCGCTGCTGAATGCGGTTAGTGTACACACTGACAATCAAATTACTGAAATCAGTTAGATCACGCTTCTTTTCTGAAACTTAATTTGTATCGACACAGACGATCAAGTTATAGCGTGCCGCTCTTTTTCCTGGTCGCTTTTCTTTGTGTTCTTTACCGTCGTTTGGCAAAAGGATCTAAGCGCCATGAATTTAATTAACACTAAGGTCGTTTTAACCATTTGACGCTATAATAATATAAAAAAAATGGAATCTGTACTGTAGGATGCATTTCTTTAGAATAAAACTCGATGCGTCGATCACTCACCACACACACACACACACACACACACACACACACACACACACACACACACACACACACACACACACCGTGTCACACACACACACACACACACACACACACACACACACACACACACACACACACACACACTGATTCCGTCCAGTATGAGTCAGACCACCACTCATTCTGATTCAGTTTTCTGACTAAAACGATAATCTCTCTCTCTCTCTCTCTCTCTCTCTCTCTCTCTCTCTCTCTCTCTCTCGCTCGCCGCTCGCTCTCCCCCGCTCGCTCTCCCCCGTCACACACACACACACACACACACACACACACACACACACACACACACACACACACACACAACGTGCACACACACTGACACACATCGCACGCACGCACGCACGCACGCACGCACACACACACACACACACACACACACACACACACACACACACACACACACACACACACACACATTGCCAGCTAGCGAGGACAGGTAGCTAATAAAAGAGAAATGGGTCAAAGAATATCTCCTGAAATGTAATTATTGCTCATCGCGGACCGGGAGGTTTTTCCGTCGCTAACCGGCTTGACTCCGTCTGTGCTATTTCCGTCAGATCTGCTCATTAAATACACTGCCGATATGTAAGTAAACTTTGTGATAAATACGGCCAATTTAGCAACGCAAAAACATCTGTTCCGTCTGTCACGTTGCGAGAGAGAGAGAGAGAGAGAGAAAGCTCCGGTCCAAGGGGAGTAACCGCGAGAAAAGAGTACTTTCCCGTTGTGATGCGGAAAGCCGTTCCGTATTCGCTTCTGTGGCGGCACGTCCAATCTCCACTTTTTTCTTCTTCTTTTTTTTTTTTAAAATTTCCCTCCGTGTTTAACCGTCAATGCTGTAATATAATAATGTAATTCCACACAACCTTAGTGACGGCACTTAATTGTTTTTACTGACGAGGTATGAATTCGAAAAATCTTGAAGTGACCTCTGAATGCAGTGACTGGCATCTTCAAGCTCAATTATAGTCACATTTTTCACCGTTTAGTGAATTGAACTTTTTTTTTTTTTTTAATTGAAGCGGGGCTTTATGTCCGCGTCGGTTATCGGCATCAGTCATAGACGGAATCATTTTCGAAATGTCCAGGGGTTTATTTCAAGATCTCAGTTACCTCGGTGTGTCATCAGATGACTGACTCCCGAGTAGCAGTTAAGTCGGTACTCACCGAAAAACAAACAAAAGAAAAACAAAACCCTGAAAATGTGTAAAGTTTCAAGTATGAAAGTTTGATGAGAGAGAAAAAACAAATGCGGTCCCTCCGAGGGTCAAGGTCGAGCAAAATAATAATTATTAGTCGGCCGAAGAGGTTTCCGCCCACACACAGCGGGATGACTCATGCGGCGGAATAAGAGGGATAACTCTGTTTTCTGCAGATTTCATTCTCGCCCGAGTCAACTCCCCTGGCGTTTGCCGTGTTCTCCTTGCCAGACGACCTGCTTCTGCTGAACGTGAAGATTGTCACTGAATGAAA
>JACVVK020000107.1:1182500-1187500 GCA_018292915.2 Batillaria attramentaria | reverse complement strand
GAGCATTAGAAGTCAAACGCTCTACCATTCGGCCACCCCGGCTCCCCCGATTAAAGTGAAAAGCTTGAGACTGTGTTTGGTCACATTTGTGTAGAACGTCAGTTTCAACGTCCTTTAGCAGCGGTAAACTTTGTGTGTGTGTGTGTGTGTGTGTGTGTGTGTGTGTGTGTTCCCCCCCCCCTTTTTTTCGGGGGGGGGGGGGGGGGTCAATTTTGTGGGTACACGAGTTTGAGTGCTGTGGCAAGGTCGTCTATTCAAGGCCCTCGTTTTTGAACACCACTTTCTACACGGGCTGTTATGCAAATACCCATTGTCCATTGCAGCGTGTTTCACGTGCGAGGACTCCGTCCCTAGGCGCCAAAACGCCATTTGACAAGTCAGCACTCTTCACTCTGTTGTGCTGCTTATTGAAATGGCCTGACAGAGCGGGAGAAAGCAGTGTCTGAACAGGAATAGAGGAATTATGTGGTGTATTGAAAGTCCTGTGGAAAGTTTATCCCAGATCGTTTCCTGGTGGTGCAGTCAGTACCAGCCTCGGGTCGGTCGGGGGTGGAGAGTGCAGGGGCTGTCAGTATGCATGTAAACTCGCTTGTTTAAGTTTGGCATCGGCGCTTCACTGTTTTAATCCCCTGTTGATACGGTACACACAAACCTGTGCACGGCGTTATTGATGTGATGATTATGTGTGGTATTTATGATGTCAGCAGGGTAATTCAACTCAAGATACCCAAACGAAATCAATCAGTGAATAATGGGGAAAGTTACTAAGCAACAACACCAACAGCAACAAATCTTCATTGTTTTGTTTTTTGTTTTGTTTTTTACTACTTTATTACCCCTTTCGGGAAATTCGGGCTGCTTCCCCCGAGAGAAGCGCGTCGCCGCAGTGCAGCGCCATCCAATACCTATCCTTTTTTTTATTTTTTTTTTTACAATTTTGCTGGGGGAGGAAAGCCGGATAACCAGGAGGGAAACCCCCGATGAGCAGCCCGGCAGCCAGGAAAAACCGGTATCACATATATCACAAGCTCGACCTGGGCTCGAACCCACGCTTCATCGCCATGACATTGGTGACGGCCGCTCCGTAGCGCAGCCGCTAAATCCGACGCGCTACCTATTAGACCACCGCTCACCTTATGTGTAACTCAAGACACCCCAACCAAAGCCCATATGAATAGGGGGTGAGGGGGGGAAGACTCCTAAACAGCAACAACAACAACAACAACAAGTGCTCACATCTAACTCAAGACACCGAAACAAAGTCCCCGTACATATAGGAGGAAAAACTCGCAACAACAGCAACAAGTCTTCATATCTAACTCTAGATACCCAACTAACGTCCTTTTCCACCACGTATGGGTGACATCAAAGACGGGGCCACTATAGAAAAAGGCCAGCACAGACATCTGGCCCCAGCCGGGATTCTAACTCACGACCCGAGCACTGGAAGCTCAACGCTCTACCATTCCGTGTGTGTGTGTGTGTGTGTGTGTGTGTGTGTGTGTGTGTGTGTGTGTGTGTGTGTGTGTGTGTGTGTGTGTGTGTGTGTTTGGAAAAACTTCAAACAATACAAACAAGAAAACAACCAAAGCTCTCATGCCAAGCCCAAGATACCTAAGCGAAGTCCATACGATATAAGGACAAAAAAGAAGAAAGATTCAAAGTGTCAGGTGGGGGGGGGGGGGGAGTTAGGAGTTTAACGTCCTTTTTCACCACGTGTGGGCAACGAGAAAAAAGGCCATCACGAATATTTGGCCCCAGCGGCCGGGATTCGAACTCGCGACCCGAGCATTGAGAGTCCAACGCTCTACCACTCAGCAATCCTGGCTCCCCTCAATGTTGTCAGATGTCGACAGGAAAACCTAAATCCAAAATCACGTCCAGGAGACATTCTTTACCTGGGCAACGGGCTGCGAGCGTGGGCGGTGAATGGAACCGGTGACCCCTACTGTAATGGGATTCAAAGCGGCTAGCCCGGCTTGGCCCAGGCCCCAACTCAAACTCTGCTTAGCGTGGATTGACTGTGAGGGTATTCTGATCAGAACTGCTGACGCTGGGGGAATTTTTTTGTTTTAACCCATTCGCTACCACGATCCCATATCTGGGATCAGAGGATTTTCCACGAAAAGTCAACTTTTGGACAAAAATTTCCAAAATTACTGTTAGATATGTTCATATCAGACTAAAAGCAACCTATCCTAGGAATTTTGTTCGAAAAAAAAAATTGGGGTCTAATGGGTTAAACTGTTTTATTTTGTTTGCTTCCATATACAAGAACCATACATACTCTACTATCGTGGGACACAAGCTTATGTCAAGTGTCCATGAGAAAAAGACGAGTTATGAGACGAGACAATACTTTCAAACATACACCACGTACAACGAGTAGGATACATAGAACAAATAATATAAGAAGAGAAAAGAAAAACCAATATTGTTCTCTAAATGGTGTTTGCGGTGGATTACAAGATGTAAAGACTGAGCGAGCGAGTGACGGCTTCGGAACATACAGCCACAGATCAAAAAGGGAAATTTTTTTATCATCACTGTTTCTCTTGTTCCACTCGCCTTGTTCCCTTCTTCGGTCAATAGGGGAGCCGGGATAGGCGAATGGTGGAGCGTTGGACTTTCAAAACTCGGGTCAGTCGTGAGTTCGAATCGCGGCTGGGGCCAAATATTTGTGCTGGCCTTTTTTTCTCGTTGCCCCGTCTTTGATATCACCCACACGTGGTGGAAAAGGACGTTAAACTCCCAAACACCCACCCATCCTCTTCAGTATTTATTTTCTTTTGTTGTGTTATCATTTTCTTCTTTCTGTGTTTCTTTCTTTCTTTCTTTCTTGTAGTCTTTTCTCTCTCTCTCTCTCTCTCTCTCTCTCTCTCTCTCTCTCTCTCTCTATTGAGAACTTTCTGTTTCCTTCCTTCCTTCCTTCCTTCTTCCTTTCTTTGTTTACCTCCTTCTCTCTTTCTTTTCTTTCTCAAGTTCCTTCAGGTTTCTTTTCTTCTTTCCTTCCCGGGGAGACGGGACAGCTGAGTGATAGAGAGCTGGAATTTCAATGCTCGGGTCGTGTTCGAATCTCGGCCAGATATTTGTGCTGGCCTTTTTTGCTCGTGACTCCGCCTTTGTTATCACCCTTACGTGGTGGAAAAGGACGTTAAACTCCCAAACACCAACCCACCCTCTTCAGTTGTTATTTTCTGTTGTTATGTTGTTATTTTCTTCTGTCTGTCTTTCTTTCTTGTTGTCTTTTTGTTTTTCTATTGAAAACTCTATTTCTTCCATTCATTCTTCCGTTCTTTGTTTACTTCCTTCTCTCTTTCTTTTCTTTCTTCCTAGTTTTCTTTTCTTCTGTCCCTCTCGGGGAGCTGGGATAGCCAAATCTGAATGGCCAAATATTTGTGCTGGTCTTTCTTGCTCCTGACCCCGTCTTTGATATCACGTGGTGGAAAAGGACGTTAAACTCCCAAACACCCACCCACCTACCCACCCTCTCTTTCTTTTTGTCATTGTGGTTCTTTTGCTTTTGATGAAATACGGCACTTCGTTAATTTCGACTTGTCGATGGCATGTCATAGTGATGTGGAGAATGGATAACGCTGCACTGATCACCCTCAGTGAGTCACCTTGCTCACCAAGCACAGACGCCATACGCCCAGGATGTTACCGTCAGGCGGACTGTGCGATTGCAAGTAAGCTCACACACACACACACACACACACACACACACACACACACACACACACACACACACACACACACACACAGAGTTCTGTCAATCCCTCATTACTACTGCTGGGCTGAGAACAAGTGTGTTTTGGGTGCAGGTTTAAAGGTGGGGACCAAATGTATATGCCTTATGTTTTTGTTTTTGTTTTAAAAGAAAAAATACTACTTTGCAGGATTATTGTGACTAATCCGACGGCATCAAATATGCAGTCATAACTGCCCTCAGCCTGCTAAGGAAAGGCGATAGATCTCTTGCCAAACACCTCTTTATCAACAAAATCTACAAAGTGAACAAGTTTAGCAACGCAGTGCCGGGCAAGTTCGTCTGGCATGTCTTTCAACAAAGGTGTTTGTGTTTATACTAATAGCAAAAGCGGCTAGAATATGGAACTTTCTTGGCCACAACCGTTTGCAGGTCAAAGAACACAAACGCACGAAGCCTCAAAATGCTATAATTATACTGTGTATCCCCTATTAGTCTCAGGCATCATAGTCACCCCTGTAAATGCTTCAATCTAGAAACAAAAATTGCCATGCACAGATCATTCAAGGGCACGTACCTCACCGGAGTTTAAAAAAAATCGAATGTCTCCTTTCCACTCATGCGTCACTGGAATAATTCTGGTATACTTTCTGTTTAGGTCAGAAAGCAACTTCACCCACATCCATTCAATGTTGTCACCTTCAAGTTGCATCTCATGTGCTTGCCTCCTATTGCTAGCCCCCTGGCATGCACCTTGCCCTTCCAAATACAAACATCACGAAAATCACGCCTTCTCGTGACAACAAAAATCACCACAAACTAGCACACTGGCCTCGGAAACGTGTGATGTGTCGCAGGCGTGCTTAACCATCCATTCGACTGTCGCTGCTGCCCCAACCTCAAACGAACTCTGCACTTGACCTCACGCGCAATTTGTGTCCTTACGCGGCCTTACAAGACAATCGTACACTCACTGATTCAGCCTCATTGCAACATCGTGGGCGTACCGCGTCTGAGCAAGGCCGGTCTTAATTTGCCCTCCGCCCATAACCGGTCTTCTCCTCTTCAAAACTGAGGTTCTTGGTCCCGAAAAAAAAAAAAAATAAAAAAAAACCCTCAGTAAATGTGCTAGACTGTGTTGCTGCTCTCTGTACTGATTCTCTGCTCCTCGACGGAATTGATATAATTTCCATTGATAGGGTTTCCTGCTGTGCCTATCTCAGTGTCTTAAGAAAAACTCCCAAGTTCCTATTTTCAGCCGCCTTTCGTCCGTGTGGTGATACGAGTAGGG
>JACVVK020000107.1:1150000-1180000 GCA_018292915.2 Batillaria attramentaria | reverse complement strand
GATAGATAGGGTGGGTGGGTGTTTGGGGGTTTAACGTCCTTTTCCACCACATAGGGTGATATCAAAGACGGGGCAACGACGAAAAAGCCAGCACAAATATTTGGCCCCAGCCGGGATCAGTCGAACTCACGACCCGAGCATTAGAAGTCCAACGCTCTACCGTTCAGCCACCCCGGCTCCCGATAGATAGATAGATAGATAGATAGATAGATATGTCGGATCATGCGCCTTTAAGAGAACCTAGTCTGCATACAGAGGTCATCAACAAGCAAATGAAAAGTAACTAAGCCCAAAATGAAATAATAACATCGACACACACTGTGCGAGCATTTCACCATCGACACACACTGTGCGAGCATTTCACCATCGACACACACTGTGCGAGCATTTCACCATCGACACACACTGTGCGAGCATTTCACCATCGACACACACTGTGCGAGCATTTCACCATCGACACACACTGTGCGAGCATTTCACCATCGACACACACTGTGCGAGCATTTCACCATCGACACACACTGTGCGAGCATTTCACCGAATTTGTTGCCAGTTAACGAAACACCTCAGGCTGAAAATAAGGAGAGCGGACATCAAACAAGTCAAGCTGTTAGCGGGAACGAGGGAGCAAATAAGTAAAATAAAAAAGATTGTGCGTGCGTGTGCGTGCGTGCGTGCGTGCGTGCGTGCGTGCGTGCGTGCGTGCGTGCGTGTGTGTGTGTGTGTGTGTGTGTGTGTGTGTGTGTGTGTGTGTGTGTGTGTGTGTGTGGGCGCGCGCGCGCGCGTAGTCTCGTCGTCAGTCTGAGCCGGGTCAAGGACAGCTTCCATTCGGCATCGTACTGTTCGACGCTATCAGATGAGAAAATTAATCAAGAATGATATCATGTCAGTATGTACGTCTGTTTTTTCCCGTTTGGTGCACTTCAATAAAATAAGTTGCTTTATTTGGGGGGAGTTGCTGTTGTTGTTGTTGTTGTCGTCGTTGTTGTTGTTGTTGTTGTTGTTGGCTCAGTTGGGTGTGTTTGTTTGTCAGTTCAGTCTTTATAACTTGTGCCTTTGTCTGATTGCTGACTTTCCAACTTCATTAATTAATTTTAATAATAAACTGGCAGAGGGTGGGTGTTTGGGGGGGGGGGGGGGTTAACGTCTTTTTCCACCACATACGGGCGATATCAAAGACGGGGCAACGATGAAAAAGTCAGCACAAATATTTGGCCCCAGCCCGGCGGGATACGAACTCACGATGTTCGAGCATTGGAAGTCCAACGCTCTACCATTCGGCCACCCCGGCTCCCCTATAAACTGGCACAGAGAGAGAGAGAGAGAGAGAGAGAGAGAGTCGTCAGCTTCATTAATTAAATGTAATGATAAACTGGCAGAGAGAGAGCGAGAGAGAGAGAGATTTACATTTACACCAGCATATGGAGTTGCGCAAGCACACGCTAGCCTAAAGTGACGTCAAATTCCAGACCAGTGTGTCATGCGCAGCAGACAGGAAGTTGGCAGTGCAGTGTCAGTCGTCAGCTGACATTACGGCGCGCGCCGCCGTCCCTTGATTGGTGTCAGAAGCGAAATCGTTGTCGTTTTCTGTTGCGACTTTACCCGATGATATGTCCTTATGCTCAAGGCAATATAACCATGCAGGTCAAAGGATACAAATGCACGAAGCCTTTGATTGCCCATATATTCCCTATTAGGCATCACAGTCATCCCTAAAAATGCTTCACTCAGAAATTACCATGCGCAGGCCATTCAAGGGCACGCACGTGACAGCAGTTGTTTTTTGGGGGTTTTTTTTTAATTGATCGTCTCCTTTCCACTCAGGCCTCACTGGAGTAATGCTAGTCTTCTTTCTGTTTAGGCCAGAAAGCCACTTCACCCAATCCACTCACGTCAACTTTGCCTCTCTCTCGCGCAGCTTCACTGGCAGCTTGCCTCCTCTTGCTACCCCGCTGGCATGCATCTTGCCCTACCAAGGACAGTTAGTTAGTTAGCACTTTAAGCAACTCTAAAAAAGACAGGGAACAGGGGGAAAATTCTTTTTTAATAGTGCAGGTCCTCTTACTCCCTAGCCTGCCTCATTTGAATTGTGCTCTGTGACAAACAGAAGAGCGAACAGTGTATGTGTGTGTGTGTGTGTGTTTGGAAGTTTAACGTCCTTTTCCACCACATAAGGGTGATATTAAAGACGGGGCAACGAGAAAAAAGGCCTGCACAAATATCTGGCCCCAGCCGGCGGGATTCGAACTCACGACCCGAGCACTGAGAGTCCAACGCTCTACCATTCGGCCACCCCGGCTCCCCAAGAGCGAAGAGACCGGGAGTGGGTATACAGGTGCAGGAAGTCAGAAAGGTACGTAGGTGAGGACTGGTTACTACAAGAAAAACATCAGCCTCTCTAAGCGTATCTGAAAGGATAAGGCTTACACGCTTCACCGGTTGACGTTCCAGACATTTATTTTAAGCGTTTCTCGGCGTCCTGTAATAAGCGGTTTAGTGGTCGGGCCCCTCCCTCTCTATTGCACTTGCGTCTGAATTCTTTCCACATTTACATCCATTGAGCCTTTTTCCTGTGTAGGTCAAATCCTGTGGTCACGTGCTCAGTTGGGTGTCATCGTCCTACTGATCTTGTCAATCACTCAGTCATGTTGACACTTATGTTTTAACTTGTCATCAAATTCTTCAAAAAGTCACATGGATTTCGCATCATGCTACAGGAGGTATTAATCCAGACGATACGTGTTTGGTCGATGATCAGTTGCATTTTAGAACGGCTGATATTTGATTTGATTTTAGACGTCGAGTTGTTTGTGTGGAAAATGTGTGTTGATGGGCCAGAAATTATTATAGTCAATTCAGAATTTAATTTCCTTTCACACACACACACACACACACACACACACACACACACACACACACACACACACATGTACTAACACATAATCAGTATGTACGTATAGAACAAAAGGGTGAAAAAATCCAAAGAATGCAACAAGTGAGAAATGTAAATATTCCTTGTCGGGAATGAGTGTTTTAACAGTTTAGAAAAAACATCAACAACAACAACGACAACAACAACCAAAAAAAAAAAAAAAAGCGTATTGTCTCTAAGTATTAGTACTCGTCTTTGCCAAGGAAGACAAAAAGAAACAGGTAGGATAGACGTGAGCCGGCCGCTGCGCTCAACAGCTCACACCAAGGCAGCTTCTTTTCGCCTCCATTCACAACTTATTTTTTGTTTTTCTCCCCTGCTGCCACTTGTTGCCACGTGACCACCGAAGACAGGCTGATATCCTCCCACGCTCCCAGTGCCAGCTGATTCCTTTCCCCCTCCCCCCCCCCTCTTCTCCTCCTTGTGGGGGAGGGATGGAGCGTAGGGGGGGGGGGGAGAGTGGGTGCAATCCTTTCCACTTTAGTGTCTGGAGGGTGCCATATTCCTGGAGGTACCTGTTTCCTCAATGAACGAAAGCTATGGTCTGTTTCTGGGTCTGGCGTTGGCTGTCCCTTCGCTGATCCTTAACATGTGTTTTGCTAACTGAAACCACGGCCAGATTCAGGCAGGGGATTCCATGCACAGTGCAAACTGAACGCGTTGATCCACTACACAATGCAAGACAACACAGAACAGACGTCTGAAGCGGCAAGTGTTGTTGGTTTAATATTAATTAATAGAACAGAAATCACGTAAACATTGCAAAGTAGCATGAAGAAAATCTTTGACTACCTCGTGTTTCATGTAAACACGTGCGCGCGCGCACACACACACACACACACACTGGCACGCGCCGACATTGATTCTCTTTTTTTTTTTTTCTTTTTTTTTTTTTTTCTTCTTTCTTTTTTCAACGGTGAAATTGTTGGCACACGTACAATTTCTAAACTACGGAAAGGAGAGAGAGAGAGAGTGTGTGTGTGTGTGTGTGTGTGTGTGTGTGTGTGTGTGTGTGTTATCTACGTCTTTTATCCACCACCAATGAACACGGCCTGTACAAATATAGGCCCCACCAGGATTCGAACCTGCTACTTACTGGTCTCAGGTCCGACGTACGCTCAGAGCAGTTGAGTCATGCGCCTCCCACGAGATGTACAATAGATGTGCTCACTCCATCCTCTCGTGTCCCCATCCATCCACCCAGAACCCAGCCTCCCATCCCCCCTCCCCCTCCCACCCACCCACCTTCTTCGCTGCACCAGGGCATGTGCAAAACACGTTTTCGCTGCTCTCACTTTTCTCTGTGTTTCACGGGGGACATGCTTTGAACAAATTTATTGCTTGTTTGCCGTTTTGCGCCCCACTTCCGCCCGAGGGACGTCTGGGAGAAGGGTTAGATAACTCTGGTGTCGCGCTGCCGAGGTTTCCCAGCTGATGGGGGATGGGGGGGGGGGGAGGGGGGGGGGGGAAGGGAAGGTGGGCGGGCTTTGTGGGGTCAAAGGTCAAGTAATAGTATTATACTACAATATTGTTTGAGATCTGCCGACAGTCGTGGTCATTGCGTAACGGTGAAATGCTAGGGTCTCACACTTCATCTCCGTGAACATGAATCTACGTGAATTAATTTGATTGGCTGGTTACTCACGGCCCGAGTAGCTGGTTTACACCACCGGCCAGGCCAGCAGCCTGTCGCATTTGGGTTTCTGGTTTAAACAGATTTATTTCGTTACGTATGGTGAAGATACAGGGAAACAATTTTGAGCATTAACAAGATAAACTTATCATAATTGGGTTTCTGCCGGCACAGCAACATTCTCACTTTGTATTCTGTTGAGGGAATATTGAAAAATCGGGATTTGGTTTAGTGGTTAAGGCGGTATCCGACGACTTCGGATCCTAACCTGTTCGGTTCGAATCCCCGGTGGGCAGGAATTTGGACGGATTTTTTCCTTTCCAAATCGAGTCAGAATCACGTGCAGACTCGTTTACGGTGCCTGTCCGGCCCTCGTGTACACATGCACGCACAAATATCAAGTATGCACGCTAAAAATCCCGCGTGCATCTTTCGAAGAAGAGTAGGCTGTGGCCGGTGGCGTGGAAAAACAGAAATACTGTCGCAGGCACCAGAATGAATAGCAGGGTGAATGTTTGCACATAAAATAGCGCTTAGCGGCAGCAGGCTTTCACTGGTCGTCCTCCAGCCCTGCGGCGCCACGAACATTTCAGAAGAGATGGATATGTGCGCCGAGGAGAAGTCTACCAGATAACGGTTGCATGGTCGTTGACGGTCGAGAATTTTCCACTAAAAGCAACAGCTGTGATCTACCACAGTTGACCCAGTTACATCTTCTCCCATCCCCCACCCCCCTCTCCGTCCCCCTGACCCCCACCCACAACCACCACCCACATTCACCACCACCATCACCACAACCATCACCAGCGTCTGGCACCACATCATCCAACACCATCTGTTTTTACGGATGACTGTGGTTGAGACAGCACGTTACTACCCCCTTCCTCTTTTTTTTTTCTTCTAATTTCTTCCTTTAGACCCTCGTCTGCTGGCTCTCGGTTTCATGGCGTAAACCAGACTCCCAGATCGACTGTCAACATGGCAATCTGAGCTGCTGTGCTCTCTGTGCGGTGGTGTTCCACTTTAACTCAATTCCTACAAAGCTTAATTTGGGTTCGTGCACCAGTGTCCTCACACACACACACACACACACACACACACACACACACACACACACACACACACACACACACAATTCATAATTAGTTTTTCAATTTGGCTTAGTGGGAGTGTTACGCTTTGATTATACTCATGTTTGCTGCAGTAAGAATGTTTAGGAACCGTTATTTTTTATTATTATTTATTTTGCCCCCAACTCTTTGCCAGCTCCACTGGTGTTCCTCCCAGGTCATGGGTGGAATCCACGGAGGGCTCGAAAGCTGTGACATTTTTTTTTTTAAATCATGCATGATGATGGAGATGAGGATGATGGTACGAAATGTGTTCAAGTCTTACGTTCCAGGATTACCAGGCTTCGCAGAAAGCAACTTGTGTTTTTCAACAATTGTGTGTGTGTGTGTGTGTGTGTGTGTGTGTGTGTGTGTGTGTGTGTGCCGGTGTGTGTGTGTGTGTGTGTGTGTGTGTGTGTGTGTGTGTGTGTGTGTGTGTGTGTGTGTGTGTGCTCGAAAGTCTATCTTATTGATAGCAGAGCTCTAAATGCAGTACCCTGCCGTTTTGTAATCGGGAGTTCGAGAAATTAGCATGAAGGTGCAGCGTCTCCTGCATGTCCTGGGTTTATACCGCCCCGTAGACCAGTTTGCATCCTTTGTCCAACGTTACATGTGTGTGTGTGTGTGTGTGTGTGTGTGTGTGTGTGTGTGTATTGTTGTTGTTGTTGTTGTTTGTTTTGTTGTTGTTGTTGTTGTTGTTTTGTGTGTAGTGCAGGCACACTCCGCCGCGAATTAGTCTTTGCGGCTTGCTCGGCTTTAAGCCCGAGAAACTCACTTGCCCGCAGGCTGTGCGAGCGAAAATTCAAAATCTCAGCGGCTGTCCGCGGTACTAGCTGGCTCCTAGATATTCGCGTCGTGTGAAGCCTTCTGTTAGTTCACTGCCAGCCTTGAGATGCTGTCACTGTGCAGGCATATAAAAGGTACTTATTTTTGACACTACCAAAAGCGCTCAGGACGATTTGTGAACAGAATCATCGATTAATAATAATAATAATAATAATGAGTATTGTATAGGCGCTTTACCCTATTTCATGAATCGGCTCAAAGCGCCGCGAACTGAGCCCAACACGCACGCTCACGTGAATCACACGCATTCTCTCACACACTGGACATAAACACATTACAATCACGTGGTGCGAAGGGTCAGCTCAGCTATTTAAATTTCGGAATTTAGAAGTGCATTTATTTTCCAGATTTGGTGGGCTGAACATTTCCAAAGCAGAGGGGGAGGAAGCCGGAGTACCCGGAGAGAACCCCCGGCGATCGGCCCGAGTGAACGGCCACGGTGCCACATACGAGAAGGAAAAATTCTTTGCCCCGAGTGGGACTCGAGCCCCTGCCCTCTCGCAATGGTGACAAGTCTCTTAACCACTAGACCACCGACCGCCTTGAAAGGCCTCATTTTTAAGCCTTTTATGTTGACAGATCGCTCGGAGCTGTTTTGGTGGTGTTAAGCATCTCACCATTTATATTATGAGACACCTGAACAGGTACAGCATCGTAGAGGCTAGAACTGGGCCAACGAAAAGAGTACACAATGACGCTTCCAACACAAGGATTGAGGAAGAGGCTTGTCGGCACGGTCAGCCGCTGAGTAGTAGAATTTGACTTTTCAACCGCTCGTGCCGAATGTAGACAGTTGTGTAGCGCATTAAAAACTCTACTAATCATTTAAATAGGGCATATCGAGAATACAGGCGCACTCACGAGCGAAACTGTTCCGGCCACAACATAAGTTGGTTTCTTTGAAGTCAAGTAAGCATGGACTGAAATAGCGAGTCGGGTATCATGGCTGTGCAATATTGGGACAGGGTTCCGGCTGCACCAACCAATTAACAGATAGCTTCCACAGCGATAAGTCAGCGCCACAAACGACATTTACATCTGTAGCTCGGAGAACGTTCTCGTTCGCGGTGCCGGCAGACGACAAATTAAAATGCCGCGAAAAATAAGTGAGGCGAGGGGTCGCCACTGGTTCATGTGTGATGGGGTGAGGCAAAACTCGTAAAACACCATCGCTTTCTCGCTAGTCTGAAGAAAGGCATAATAAAATAGCAGACGAGAACTTTCTTTTTGTCATCAAGTTAGTTCTGCGGCAGACTCTCTCTCTCCTCTCTCTCTCTCTCTCAAAAAAAAAAATTACAAAAAACTTGTGTTACAATCTGACAGAGGGCCGATGGCCCAACCCCCCACCCCCACCCCGCTCCGCGCGTGCTTGTGTGTGTGTGTGTGTGTGTGTGTGTGTGTGTGTGTGTGTGTGTGTGTGTGTGTGTGTACGTGTGCTGTGCGTGTGTGTGCCTTCAGTTTGAATGGAGAGATAACATCCTGTTCTCGTTTGTGCGACAGTTGGTGAGTGCTAGTAAACACTGAAATTGTACATGCAAATGTTCTTTGAGTTTTTAAAGTGTGTTCAGATCTTTCAATGGACAAA
Source organism: Batillaria attramentaria (assembly GCA_018292915.2). Taxonomy (NCBI): domain Eukaryota; kingdom Metazoa; phylum Mollusca; class Gastropoda; family Batillariidae; genus Batillaria; species Batillaria attramentaria. The sequence goes on along the minus strand of JACVVK020000107.1, from coordinate 1,171,895 downwards.
ATGTCAGTGAAAAAAAAGAGTTCTGAGTTCTGAGCTCTCCCTCTCTCTCTCTCTCTCCCCCCCCCCCCCCCCCCCCCCACCGAGTCTCTTTCTCCGCTCAGTAAACAGCTCGTCATGAACAAAAGCCTAATTATGCATAAAATTCTCAATGGTAATACGTACCCAGACTATCTGCAAAGAGTCTTCACTAAACGAGGAATGGCTTGTGCCGTCTGCCTCTTCCTAGAATTGACCTGTACAAAACTAGTCTGTCATTCTCTGGCGGGATACAGTCAGTTGTGGAACTCCCTGCCACCTAGTCTTAAATACATTTCACGTAGCTAGAAGTTTCGCAAAGCAATGCATTCCTACCTAATGAAATCTTACGTTCGAATCCCGGCCGGCTGAGGCCAAATATCTGTGCTGGCCTTGTACCCTTTGCCCCGTCTTTGATATCACCCACACGTGGTGGAAAAAGACGTTAAACTCCCAAACATCCACCGGCCACCCACCCAAAATTTGGCAAAAATTTGTCTGAACATGCAAGGGTTGTGTCCCTTAGACATGTTTGTGCGTGTATACCCACCGACCGATTTTGTGACTCGGTCCAATTCTTCACACATCCGCCATGACTTATCCTCTTTTTTTTCTCTCTTTTTTTTTCTTCTTTTTTTTTTCGGATACAGGAAACTGAGTTATTTATAATTCCCAGACGTAGGTGTTGCCGCCATCTTTACTGACTTGTCGATGCGGGCGACGCCTGGTGGTTGACATTTCGTGCACTTCCTGTGACCTTCGCCTGCACAGGCCCAAGTATCAGCGACACAACAGAGGGAAAAGTCAGGGGCTTTGTGTTTTGCGTTTGTCACCGTCCCGTGCGAATTTGAACTCGAACCTGAAGGTTGTCTATGATGATTATACACACCGGGTAACTGGGTAAAAACTCACTTCTACCATCGTTTGAATCATAATAATTATAGTAAAGAACATTAATAATAGTAATAATTAGTGATATAAACAATCATGTAAGTGATGTGCTGTACGTGATACACTGTATTACTCCGGCAGGTGGAATGTTTGTGTATGCTGTGAGTGAATGTTCCCCCCCCCCTTTTTTTACACTGTTATTAGTGTTGTTACTATTTGGATTGCTATTTGGATCTGTGTGTGTGTGTGTGTGTGTGTGTGTGTGTGTGTGTGTGTGTGTGTGTGTGTAATTTGTTGTATATGTTTGTTTTGCAAGATATTTTCTGGAGTAACTTGATATGTCCATCTATGTAAAGTCTGTTGTCTATAAATGTTTGTGGCATGTATATGTATATGTCCTACAAACAGAAATAAAAAAAATAATGTAAGTGAGTAGTGAAAAACAGTTATTACTGAGAAATGTATGACTCGGACATTATCGGTAAAAATCACGGTGACTGTGTAAGTCCGTTGTGTAAACTGTTCATTACTGACAATCAACTTGAAAGCGGAGCTTGACCATGTAGTCTGTCTGAATTAAACAGTGTTCAGTTGGGCTGTATACTGTTTCTGGCTAATTTAACTGACCTGTACGGCCGGTTCAGTCTTATCAAGCAGTCACGTGGCCAGCGGGTCCCCGACGTCAGTTTACACAAGAACCACTTCTGAACCTAGCCTAACCCAGCAACCGAAGTAAGAAACAGAAATTCCAAGTGTACAGTGACGTGTGTGCTGATGACGTACAGGAATTCTGCCAGTTGTATGCTCTGATTCCTCTTGTCATGGCGTGTTGAGACTTATGACGACCTGCTGTCACTCTGCTGTGAGGTCTGTAGCAGGCCTGGAAAAAATGTGTCCCCCCTCCCCCCCCCTCCCCTGCCCCTCCTCCCCTTTCCCTACATATGGGTGATGTCAGTCAAAGACAGGGCAACGAGAAAAAGGCCAGCACAAATATTTGGCCCCAGCCGAGATTCGAACTCACGACCCGGTCACGGTTCTGCTACCCCGGTTCCCTTGTCTTGTTACAGAAATCATCACCACTCCAGCATCATCGGTATAGTAAACATTGCATTATTATTATTGTTGTTGTTGTTGTTGTTGTTGTTGTGAAACCGTAGCAGCGACTGAGCCGGCCAAACTGCTGGTATACACAACGACCCATTTTGTCTGAAGATCAGTAAACTCTCCGCAAAACGTGAGGGTAAAGATTATTTTTTTTTTTAAAAAAAAACTTCGGTGCGCATGCTCCCCTGATAGCCAACCGCTGTGCGCGTCGTGTTTTGCGGGGCCGCGCTAAAGACATGCGCAGTAGGAGTACGACTCACTCTCTAGCACTACTACCTGTCTGGCCGGAAGTAGTCATTCTGAGCTTATCATAGGTTGACTGGCTTCAACCTTAGGTCGGAACACTAGAAGGTTTTTGTTTTAGTTATTTTCTGTTTTGGGGTGTTTGGGGTTTTTGTTTTGGTTGTGTTTGTGTTTTAGTTGTGTTGTTGTTGTTGTTGTTGTTGTTGTTGTTCGGGTTTTGTTGTTGTTGTTGTTGTTGTTGTGTTCTTGTTGTAGTGTTTTTGTTGTTTGGTGTTTTTTGTTTTTTGGGGTTTTTTTTGTTTTTTGTTTTTTGTTTTGTTTGTTTGTTTGTTTGTTTTGGGGGTGGAGGCGGAAGGTCCACCGATCTTGCTGATCGAGAGAGAGTGAGAGAGAGAGAGAGAGAGAGCAAGCGAAACAGCATCCTCCCGACCCAAATAAGATAACCAGGGATTTTTTTCCCCCTGGGCCGGTGGCAACACCACGCCCACCACAACTCACGTGCACACGGAACGTGCCACGATCAAACGCACCGCCCTCCCTTTCCCTCCCCACCCCACCCCACCCCCTGCCCCCCTTCCAGGCTATGTACGCCCCCTCTCCCCTCCTGTCCACAGACGCTGGAACTGCAGTGACTGTCACCTTCTGTCTTCTGTCAGAAACGTATCATGTACTGTATTAATAATACATTATCATTATTTATCTGATGATAAGTTGTTGGGTTTTGTTTTTTTTTGTGGTTTTGTTATTTTTCGGGGGTGGGGGTGGTCTGTTTTGGTTACGTGTCTTCCCCTCCCCCCTTTTTTTTTTGGGGGGGGGGGGGTGGGAGGTCAGGGAGGGGGGGGGCTTGGGAGACGGGTGTTGTGAGGTTTTGTTGTTGTTGTTGTTGTTGTTGTTGTTGTGTGTGTGTGTGTGTGTGTGTGTGTGTGTGTGTGTGTGTGTGTGTGTGTGTGTGTGTGTGTGTGTGTGACAGAGAGACTCTGTGTGTGTGTGTGTGTGTGTGTGTGTGTGTCCACAGCGAACACGTCTGGTCACGTCTGTTTCTCTATGAATGGAAGCAGTTGTATAATAAGCAGTTACGTTATGCAGTCTCAGTGACAGATACAATGCAACACGGGACTACTACAAGACATGTGTACACAGCTAACGGGTAACAAAAACCGATCACTAAAAGGTTTCAAAACGTGTGTCGCATATTAGTTGTGCTTAGCGCACTCAGTCGATCGCATGTATAACAGTGCACCAAAACGCAAAATCCCCATGAGCAACCGAAGACACAGCCGGAGAAGACAAGGAGATTGGCAACTATGGCAGAACATCTCCGAACCTTACAAACGAAGGAAGGTCGCGTGCAGGAGTGTATCTGGCTGGCCTCCCGCCCAAAACCCTTCACGTAATCCTCATCTATATTTTACCAGTCCTCTCCTGCTGAGTCTTGGCACAGTTGTCGTGGCAAGGTCGTTTGTGCATAGCTTGCGAAAGGGGGAGGTTCGGGAGAGGGGAGAGTGGGGGGAGGAGAACTGGCCAGCAACACGCATCAACACAGCACACAAAGAACTGCCGGCACATAATTTTGTACCGCCAAAAACCGAATGTAAACACGAATTTGCCGCCCGTCAGCTGACTGGCTCGGTGAACGGTGTCGGGCTCCGCCTCTCCCCGTGGCTCCCGGCTACTGGCTGCTGACGGCTGGTATGCGCAACCGTTTGGAATTCCGTCGCTGTTTTCACGGTCAAGGTCGTTCGAGTGGGGGTGTGCACTTGGCGACTTCCCAACCAGAGGTGAGCCGCCGAGCGGAAAACTCCGTCTTGCGAGTATGCGTGTGTTCTGAGAAGCAGCGAGGTGACACAGTTGCGTGTCGTAGTCAGCTATCACTGCGGCAGCTTGCGACAGCAAGGTCGGTTGGATCTTTCGGGGTGTTTAACGTCCTTTTCTATACAGCACGTAAGTATGGCACCAAAGACGGGTCAGCGAGGAAGGAGGCCATCACAAATTGTTGGGAGTACAGCTGGGATTCGAACTGACGACCCGAGTCAGTATTGAGAGTCGAAAGTTCTACCACCTTGGCTCCCACGCTGACCCCCCCCCCATCCCCTCCTCCCCCCCGTGTGTAAGGGCGGAGAGACCGGGAGGGGGGGGGGGTGCTTGCATCGGCTGAACGGATGATATCTCTGCTTGTTATTGTTGTTTGGTTTTTTGTTTTGCTTGTTTACGCCGCCGGGACAGTTCGCACATCCATGTACATGGCATACTGCCACGGATCATACGAGCAATAAATAAGATGAACATTATTGCCCAAGAGGAGAAATTTGCCCCCAAAGAGACAAGGGGGGGGGGGGGTTGCTAATACAATATAAGTTAAAAATACAATAAAATACAATAAAATCATGTGCCTGTACAATGATAAAAAGATGCAGTTAGTCGACTGGTTTGGACAATAAACATGGACAGCAAAAACGGTTTGTTTGCTGATGTTCTTGATCAAAGTGTCTAAATGATCGAACTGTCGTGTGTAATATGCTTGTCTGTCTGCGGAATAAAATTAATGACTACCAAGTCCCTCGGAAGTCAACCCCCGAGTCCACTGCCGCAAGCGGTCAAAGGGAGCTAACTCAATTTCTGACGCCCATGACAGCTGAGCCCGGACTGCTCCGGTCTGACTTTCACTGCTCTCCGCTGCAGTGTGCTCATTCAGAAATAATACTTCCTCTTTCTCAAATGAGACAGGAGATAGTTCTTTCTTGATTTACCAAAGGTTATTTCATCTGTATAGCAGTACCACCCGCACCCCATCTGAAACTGACTGACTTCCTCCCCCCACCCCCACCCCCCATTCCCCCGCAACTCTCTCTCTCTCTCTCTCTCTCTCTCTCTCTCTCTACTTAGGAAATGTTAAGCGATCAGAAAATAAAAACAACCGCAATTCCAAAACTTCTAAACGGAAATAGCTGAGCTGAAATTTGGCAACGCGTGATTGTAATGTGTTGATGTCCGGTGTTCGAGAGAATGCCTGTGATTCACGTGAGCGTGCGCAGGTCCAGTTCACGGCACTTTGAGCCAAGCAGCTGGATGGGTGGTGGGTGGATGTTTGACGTTTAACGTCCTTTTCCACCAACGGAGTAACGAGAAAAAGGCCAGCACAAAATATTTGGCCCCAGCCGGCGGGAATCGAACTCGCGACCCGAGCAGTGAAAGTCCAGCGCTCTACAGCTCGTCTGTCCCAGCTCCCCCTGACAACTGGGGGGGGGGTGTTTGGGGGTTTAACGTCCTTTTCCACCACATACGGGTGATATCAAAGACGGGGCAACGAAGAAACAGCCAGCACTAATATTTGGCCTCAGCCGGGATACGAACTCACGACCCGAGCAATAGAAATCCAACGCTCTACCATTCGGCCACCCGACAACTGGGTAGAGCGTCTATATAAGTATAATACATAATATAAGTAGTACATATAGTAGTAGTAGTAGTAGTTTTAAAACATAAAATGCAGTATTAACGTTATAGTTATTACATTCATACTCTTAGTGTACAATTCAAATTATGCGTACAGTGACCGCAACATACAGATACAGAAAACTTTGTCGTCCGTAAAGGGACATTTGTCTTCGGCTTCACCGACAAGTACACGAATAAACACATGAGATCACACAAGGAGTGTTGCCTTATAAAATCTCTCTCTCTCTCTCTCTCTCTCTGTACGCCGTGGAAACGGACGTTAAACTCCCAAACACTCACCCACCCATCCTCTCTCTCTCCGTCTCTAATTGTGTATAATTATGCTTGCCGCGCGAGCGCGCGCATATTATGTGTGTGTGTGTGTGTGTGTGTGTGTGTGTGTGTGTGTGTGTGTGTGTGTGTGTGTGTGTGTGCGATTTCTTGTTCTTATGTATTTTTTTTCCTTTTTATTATTATTATCCTTCTCTTCATATTCTTCTTTTGATTTTTCTTTCTTATGGTAGTGCAACGGCAAGTTTGAAAATGATCTTTGTATGCCTATAACTTCTTCCGTTGTAAAATAAAGGATTGTTATCGTTATCGTTATCTCTCGCTCTCTCTCCCCCCTCCCCTCAGCATTTTGTAAAAGACAGCTCGTCAGGGGAATGATGACATTGGGTTAGGTAACGCAGTGATCACACAGTGGCAATGTTACTGAGTCTGACTATTATATCCACATACTGTCCAGAGACAATGCATACTAAACTGCTGATTTTGAACATTGCAAGCACTATGCTGGTCACGCTTCAGTCCTTGACCGAGTTAAGACAGGAAGTATCACATACCTGCCCGGGTCACGAGCGGGGGCGGGGAGAGAGAGAGAGGGGGGGGGGGAGGGGTCGAAAGTAGAGGGTGGGGGGTGGGGGAAGGTTAAAAGGGTGGTAGTCAGCTCCCGGACGGAGGTGGTGGAAAAATGTGCTGAGGTTGTGAAGGTGAACGTGTGTGGTGTTCCAACTGCTCTTGCGACATTTCCTGTATGATCTCTCTCTCTCTCTCTCTCTCTCTCAGCAAAACCGCTTCTTCAATATCACGTTTTAAAGCTGTCGGATAGTCTGTTCAAACATTAAATGTCACAAAGATAAATATTCCCCCCCCCCAAAAAAAAAAAATTCAATGAATCTTCGATTAAAGTGAGTGGGTGGGTGGGTGTTTGGGGGGTTTAACGTCCTTTTCCACCACATACGCGTGATATCAAAGACGGGGCAACGATGAAAAAGCCAGCACAAATATTTGGCCCCAGCCGGGATACGAACTCACGACCCCGAGCATTAGAAGTCCAACGCTTTACCATTCGGCCACCCTGGCTCCCCGGCTACAGGAACAAGTGTGTCGTTGGAAAATCAAATGAAGATTCCCGACAGTGCAAGAATTTGTACAGGCCTTATGCAGTGCCCCCGTCCTTGAAATCACCTTCCCGGTGGACATAACACGGTTACATATCAAAACATCCACATACCGCCAACCCATATCCTCACGTCCCCCTCCCCTTCCACCCACGCACATACACACACACCGGCACACACATGCCCCCCCCTCCCCCCCCCTCTCTCTCTCTCTCTAAAATAAAGTTTCGTTCGTTCGTTCGTTCGTTCTCTCTCTCTCCTAGGCTGTGATTGGTGCACTAGGCGTTACATAACCGAGTTCGATTTGTCAAGTTTTTATCGGTGCATTTCCGGGTTATGCATTGTATATATGACTGTGCGATATCGGCCGGATAATACCCAGCGAACCGCGAAGAGCATTCGTATCCTTTTGCATTGAAGTTGAAGGAACGTCACCGCGGAGCAGCGTCAGTTGCGCCAGGTAATCTGCATCGATTTCAAGTGACTATCAATTTAAACCTGCAATACATTCACTGTATTGACTAAGCTTGGACAGAATAGCTGAACTTCATATGCACCCGTGTGGGATTATACCCGCGAATCCGGGACAAACTGAATAGGACGGCATACTATTCGTAACGGGGACAGAAAATCAGTGCCGCTTTTTCACAGCGGCCCGTCAATCAAGACACACAACTGCATTTCATCCGGTTCGGCCGTACTGCAAATCTACGTCAACTTTCCCAAGCTAATCCATGCACACAAAGGGGGGAAATAAATGCCCATATCCTATTGAAAGACTGAAAAAGGGAAGCTTTTAACGCTGCAGGGGAGAGAACTCGGTTTGTAAGGGAAATTGATCTTAGATCCACTGATCCCAGCAAAAAGGTGACAGGAAAGAGTAGCTGGGGTAGAGAGACTAATATAGCACCGTTGACGCACAAAACGATAGGCAGGGCCGTATAAAATTGCTGCATTGCGCATTTGAGCACGATTTGAATGCTGATTTGGGTGTAACGTGGTGGCTTGAACGAGACAGCGATTTACGATGAGAAAACATTATGGGTGGCGAAATGTGACAAAATCTGCAGAAAAATGGTCAATCCGCCCCCCCCCCCCCTTTTTTTTAGTTTTTTTTTTTCAGAAAAACAGGATTTCTCATAGACGTAACATAAAAGTTTTCTGCAGAAAAAATGATACTTTTCAGTAGGAAAAAAGTTTTTTTTCGGTAGAAAAATCGGCAATCCTGGTTTTTCTGCCTGAAAACAGTTTTCCTGTATGAACGACAAAACTATACGAGCTCGACGAGCAATTTCTGCGGTTATCAGTTATTGCAAAACTGGCAGCGTCCTCTACAGATCCTTCCTGAGGCGTAAGTTCGAATCCCTGGTGGTCGGGAATTTGGTGGGATTTTTCCTTGCACTGAAAACCGAGTCAATTCGCACGCGCGGACTGCACCACTATCAAGCGTGCACGTTGAAGATCTCAGGGGTACCATGGCAACGCCCCCCCCCCCCCCCCCGCCTCTCCCACTACTACTGTGACCATTTCAACGCATTTTGCCATATTTGGAAACAAATATACGAAGTGCTGTACAGTATTAATCGCCAAACTGACCGGGTCTGTTTAACATATTTCGTACCGCGCATGTGTATCCCACGTTTTTCACGTCTTCAGTTTCGGTTTTGGCCCTGTATTCGCCGGAGAATCAGGCAAGATGAACGGTTCCTTGACGGCTCTTACTGCAGCAAAAATGAGTAAAATCAAAATGCAACACTCCCAATGAGCCAAATTTAAATCCAAAAATTGAAAAAAAAAAAAAATATATATATATATATATATAGAGAGAGAGAGAGAGAGAGAGAGCGGACACAAGCAAAGCCATGCGGAAGAAGCATAAAGCAATTCGACCAGCAGGAAATCTCCCCCCCGGCCGCAACACGCCTACAGTTCAAACCAATGACGACGGGAGAGAGAGAGAGAGAGGTGTGTGTGTGTGTGTGTGTGTGTGTGTGTGTGTGTGTGTGTGTGTGTGTGTGTGTGTGTGTGTGTGTGTGTGTGTGAAGCCACTGTTGCACAACCCCAAACGGCTTACTTGGGTAGAGATTGAGTTATAGTGTCACATCATGCGTCCGTCATGCATTAGTCTGATGACTGATTAACACCAGTATGTTTTTACCAGACAGTAGTGCCGGTGTAGCATCCGGTCCGGTCCCCCCTCTGAAGCAGTCCCCCGGGGGACCAATTAGTGGCAAAAACTGCTCTATAATGGTCCCCCCCTTAGACATCCAGCCTCGTTTTCGACTGGTCCCCCTGGGCGATTTTGGTCCCCCCTCGCATCCAAAATAGGCCCCCTCTCGAACTGGTCCCCCTCTTTTCTAACCAATGTAGAGCTATGTCAGTATTTATTTTTAACTTTATTGTTACAAAACTTTATTGTCCCCAAAAGCACAGGGCCATAGGAACATTTTTTTTCTTTTTTTTCCGATTTATGTGCTTGTTGTTATTTTTGTGTGTGTGAGATATATTTGTTTGGTTGTGTTCTTGTTTCTTTCAGTTGTTTTTTTTGCATTGGTTCTTTTTTGCTGTCCACATTTCCTGTCATTTTTTTTAAAACTGGAAATAGCATTTAGAGAATAACATCAAAGACCAAGTATCTAATATTTTCTATACAACGCCATAGAAAAAATATTTCTTCAAAATTAAGTAAGTGTCCATGACATGAAAACTAGTTGCCACCTTTGGCTTTCAGCGTACTTCAAGTAGACAGTCAAGACTGAGTACCAGTGTCTCAAATCATGACCCTTGAAACAACAAAAACAGCAGAAGACTAACAGTTCTGGTCTAAGGAGTGACACAAAAACAGGAGCAAAGTGATGTCCAAGATTCATTATATAAATTACTCTGTCTGTTTTCAATGGGGCCGATTGCCAAACTGGCCCCGTATTTCAGCCACCTAGGTTGTCGGCCTGGAGCCTCTCTTGTGAACACATACACGGGCGTGTCCAACAGGGTGGCTGCAGCAAATATCTCAACCTCGGTGGCCCAAGTACGGAATGAATTGTCGTGTACTTATAATTATAGGCATGTTTGACACGAGTCACGTGACGTGTCAAGAAGCGTGGCGACCGTTTTCTCATCCCACAAAAAGAAAAGAAAAGAGAAAACAAATCTAAACTTTTAAAAGTGATTTAACTTCGTAGATTTGCCCGTTCTATGTAGCCTATACTTTTGTTTTTTAGTGGCGACCGTTTTCTCATCCCACAAAAAAAAAAGAAAAGAGAAAATAAAAAAACAAAAGTATAGGCTACATAGAACGGCAAATCTACGAAGTTAAATCACTTTTAAAAGTTTAGATTTGACACTGTAACCTTGACCCAGTTCAAGATCATCTTGAATAACATCTCTGTACAAAAATGAAAATAATTATACATATAACGAAAGAGGTCTGTGTGTGTGTGTGTGTGTGTGTGTGTGTGTGTGCGCGTGTGTGTTTGCGTGCGTGCGTGAGTGAGTGAGTGTGCACGCGTGCGTGCGTGCGTGCATAATGTGTGTGTGTGTGTGTGTGTTTGAGAGATGGGGGGAGGAGAGAAAGTGTGGGGGGCGAGAGAGAGAGAGAGAGAGAGAGAGAGAGAGAGAGAGAGAGAGAGAGAGTGAGAGAGAGAGAGTGAGAGAGATCCAGAGTCACGTTTTCTACTGAGTTGACACACACTATAACAATAAAGTTAAAAATAAATACTGACATAGCTCTACATTGGTTAGAAAAGAGGGGGACCAGTTCGAGAGGGGGGCCTATTTTGGATGCGAGGGGGGACCAAAATCGCCCAGGGGGACCAGTCGAAAACGAGGCTGGATGTCTAAGGGGGGACCATTATAGAGCAGTTTTTGCCACGAATTGGTCCCCCGGGGGACTGCTTCAGAGGGGGGACCGGACCGGATCCTACACCGGGCCCACGACTGACTGACGATGCTGAAAGAATAAATTATAATTTGACGACGACAGTCCTTCTGACGTCAATTTCTTCATCATCTACGAAACAGCTCCAGTCCGTGCATATTTCCCACGACTTGAGAACGTAAAAGGTGACATTTCATTCAGCGCCTCCGGGCTGATATGACCGTTATATACAGCCTGATATTAACCGCCTGATATTAACTGAGGTTTTAAAAAGGAACGCGATTCATTCGATGTATGATGGCCTCAGGGTGTATGTTCACAGGCCGTCCGCCTAACGTCAGACTACTGACTCCGATCTGACGTCGGTCCTAACTGACATGGTCTAATTGTTGTCATTTCAGATCACTTCCTTGTTGAATAAAGTTTGTTTTCTCTCTCTCTCTCTCTCTCTCTCTCTCTCTCTCTCTCTCTCTCTCTCTCTCTCTCTCAATAAACGCAGTGACGTAATGCCTATTAGTATCATCCGAATAATAGTTTCATCATCATCATCATCATCATCATCATCTCTCTCTCTCTCTCTCTCTCTCTCTCTCTCTCTCTCTCTCTCTCAATAAACGCAGTGGCATAATGCCTATTAGTATCATCCGAATAATAGTTTCATCATCATCATCATCATCATCTCTCTCTCTCTCTCTCTCTCTCTCTCTCTCTCTCTCTCTCTCTCTCTCTCTCTCTCTCAATAAACGCAGTGACATAATGCCTATTTGTATCATCCGAATAACAGTTTCAATGTCGTCGTTGTTGTCGTCATCGTCATCATCATCGCTGGCCATCATCATCCACGTCATCGTCGTTGTTGTCATCGTCATCATCCTCGTCCCCATCATCATCATCATCATCGTCGTCATCATCTTCGTCGTTGTCTTTTCTTTTTTTTTTCCTCGGAGACGGAAGTGGAAAGGACCGGGTCAATGTGTTGATGTCCAGTGCGTGAGAGAATGCGTGTGATGAAACTGGTTACAGCGCCTATTATTATTGTTATTATCATTAAAAACGTAAGTGTTCAAAGTATTCTTGTCAGTGAACCGCCAAGTCGCTCTGTTCGCGGGGAGCCGGGGTGGCCGAATGGTAGAGCGTTGGACTTCTCAGCAATGCTCGGGTCGTGACTTCTTATCCCGGCTGGGGCCAAATATTTGTGCTGGCTTTTTCATCGTTGCCCCGTCTTTGATGTCACCCGTACATGGTGGAAAAGGACGTTAAACCCCCAAACACCCATCCACCCACTGCTCTGTTGGCTTCGAGTTAGAAAACAGTGTCCTGGCAGCCGGCTACTACTGAATTCGCTGCACCTGCTGATCACTGCACGTCACAGAATACAGTTGTTTTTCTGCTCTTTGGTTCCTACTAATGTCGGGCAGCACACTTCCTTCAAAACAATTTCAGTTGCCCACCAAAACAGACAATGGTTTCCACTGAGACGCAAGACATGTCCACTGACAAGCTGCATCAGTGCCGAAAATGAGGCCTCGAAAGTGTAATGTTGATAGTCTACTGATGCTACGTCCGTGAGTGCAAACACCGCATACTGAATACATGTATCTCAAAACTCTGGAATTCATGCGCCGCACGAGGATATGCTTAAAAATAGGTCACTCATCACTTGAAGTCAGGTCTGCCAACACGTCAAACAGCCTCTTTTCAACAAAACCCAAAATTTGGCATCAAATGCACTTTAAACGAGTTTCTAAAAAATCAAGGAAAACAAGGGAAACTGATTCACTCTAATCAGTAATGCCGGTCCTCTCACTCCCGTGACCTGCCTCATTTGCATAGTCAGTATTCAGTCTGTGACCTTCAGACAGCATCAGCGTCAGTGCTAATTGCTGACTCGACAAAGTAACGGGATACTAGAAAGTACAGCAGCCCTCATTGGACAGCGACTTATTTCAGTCCCAAAACAAGGTCATCTCAAGAGGCCATTAGACCAGCATCAGACATGACGACGGACCAAATATAGACTGAATGATCACGTGTTGTGATATGAAGTGGTGCAGTGGCCGGCCGGCACGCGAGAAATGCGTGTTGTATACTGATTAGGACACTGAGTGCCCGTCAGCCTTGAGCCTACAATTAGCTCAATTCCGACCAAGTAAGTCCGGCCTCGTTAGCACTTCGGACCATGGACCGGGAGACCCGGGTTCGAGTCCCAGCCGAGGCAAGCGGGATTTTTCCTACCTAGGTCGGCTATGGGCCCAATGGGGAGGCTGTTGCCACACAACCGAGATTCACCCACTTCACGGGTGCGACTTTGGGGGTGCTTCCCTTGGTATGACACGTCTTATGATGTGGCTGATTACACGGCCGGCACCGCAGGTGCTGTACTTCCCGGGCCTGGTTAATGCCGGGATATTTATGACAGGAAGCGTGGAATGCGGCCCTGTCCCGCAGTCCCGAAACACACGGACCTCCATAGCATCATCTTACCATCATCCTCATCTCCATCATCATGCATAATAAAAATTGCCCCAGCTTCCGAGCCCTCCGTGGATTCCACCCATTACCTGGGAGGAACACAACTCGAACTGGCAAAAGAGTTGGGGCAGGGAAAAAAATCACAGTAAAAATAAAAAGTCTGGGGTTGTGCACTAAAGGCCTCGCTTTAAAAAAATCATAATAATTTCATGGATGCATGGATTTAAATTTCGCTTGGTGGGAGTGTTGCATTTTGATTATACTCGTGTTTGCTGCAGTAAGAGCCGTTAAATCTAGCCTGTTTTTCGCATACACCCACAAAGTGGAGATGAATAATTATGTAAAGGACAGCTGAACGTTTTTTCGTTTAGTTTAAAGGCCCACATTGGTGTATCCTTGACTGTGATGGACCTGTAAAACACACAGATCCTGTTATACGGTCGACGGAAGGAAACACTCCCATGGTGCAATGGAACCGGCACAATATCTCAGTGAGCTCCGGCCCGCACCACGACCACCAGGACCAAACTATCCGACTTTTATAAAGTTCTTTTGTCTTTGGCTTTCCTTTCTAAGCAAACTTGTTCAGTGTCTGTTAATGGGATAGGAACAGTTTTCCAAGCTACAGATCAGCCTGACCTGCTGACGACGACAAGGACAAAAGCATGATACCATTACGATACGTGCAAAACTATGATTATCGACTTCTATGGGCCGTTGTTTCTAAGATAGGAACCAAACTGTACGTCTGCTGATTCGCCGAATGCCGGCGCGACCGAGAATTTTGAGTCAACACGTTCCTGTCACGTGACACCCAATTTGCATACAAAGAGAACCAAATACAATGTATTGGACTTTTTTGCGCTTCAGTTAGAATTGCCCAACCTAAGTTTAGGCTGCCTTCACGCGACGGGATAGTGGAACTATTTTTCTTTTTGTGGTTTGTTTGTTTGTTTCTTTGTTTGCTGTTGGTGTGTTTTGTTTTGGGGTTTGTTTTTGTTTCTTTTTTGTTTGTTTCTCTGTTGTTGTTTGGTTGGTTGCTGTTTGTTTGTTTGTTTGTTTGTTTGTTTGTTTGTTTGTTTGTTTGTTTGTTTGTTTGTTTGTTTGTTTTGCTTTGTGTTTGTTTGTTTGTTTTGCTTTTTGTTTGTTTGTTTTTGTTTGTTTCTTGTTTTGTTTTGGGGTTTGTTTGTTTTTTGCCGGGCGTAGGGGGGTATAGTTCTTTAATTTGGTCGATATGGTCATTCAGCTTTGTCTCAAGCAGTGGCGCAACAAACGGACATTCTGAATGGCGGCACGGTTATTCACGCTGTCAATTTCTTTGAATGACTAAGTAAGTTTCTCAGAACTTTTAGGGGCTTTCCCGTTTGATACATCGTTTGCAGTTTCGGGTCCTCCCAAAAGTTTGGGGGAGATCCCCTCCAGTACTGATGCCCGACATAACAGAAGAAAGGTGTCCCCATTACATTTTGTGTGTTTAGTTCTCTAGAAAAGGGGGACAAGGTTAAAAAAAGAAAATGCAAGGTCACTGTTGGACACACTGAAGAAGGGTGAGTTGACGGGGAGATCCTGTTGATATGCTAATGACTACAATATAGCATCACTCACTCACTCACACACACACACACACACACACACACACACACACACACACACACACACACACACACACACACACACACACACACACACACACACACACACACACACACACACACACACACACACACACACTGTACAAGCTCACACACACACACACACACACACACACACACACACACACACACACACACACACACACACACACACACACACACACACATCTGTGTACACGCGCGCACACACATCACTGCACATGCATGCACACGCGTGCACACACACATACACACACACATACTCTCCACCACCACCACTCTCCACCTCTACCCCCAATTCCAAACTGCCTCCCCCCTTCCCCCACTGACTCCACTTCCGCCGTTCTCATCATCCCATCAAATAATCTGCATGTGAATTGGCATCAGTCCTTGAAAGAAACCCTACCTGTTGACACAAAGCTTTGTTTACTGTTCACATGCACCTGTTTCTTCAAACATTTTCCTCAAACGTATCTATATATATATAACAGATCCCGTGCGGCTTTCAGATATGTAATCCCCGTGTCATTTAGACCCGGCCGTCATCGCCTGACACCCTTTGTCATCTCGTTTCATCCTGTATTTGAAAAAAAAAAAAAAAAGCGGAGCAAATGATATTAGGGATGTGAAACTAAGTGAACCGCTGCATGCACTGACGATCTCCACACCTGTTTCAAAACTGATATCTGTGCACACATGCACGCAAGACCTTACGTAAACACAACAAAGAAACTATTCAGTTCTGCGTTAGGAAGATGTTGTTTACCATCCTAATGTCGTACTGACAGTTGACAGTTGTGGTGCGCTCTCTCTTCTAGCTAGGCTCAGGTCAGAAGTGATAATATGGTATGGCAGACTTTTCCTCGGCGCACGTATCCATTTCTCCTGAAATGCTCGTGGCGCCGCAGGGCTGGAGGACGAAGCAGTGAAAGCCTGCTGCCGCTAAGTGCAACTTTATGTGCAAACCTCCACACCGCTATTCACTCTGGAGCGTGTGACAGTATTTCTGTTTTCCACGCCACCGGCGGCCACAGCCTAATCTTCTTTGAAAGATGGACGTGGGATTTTTAGCGTGCACACTTGATATCTGTGCGTGCGTGTGTACACGAGGGTGGGACAGGCACTGTAAACAAGTCTGCACGTGATTTTGACACGATTTGGAAAGAAAAAATCCGTCCAAATTCCTGCCCACCAGGGATTCGAACCGGGCGGTTCAGGATCCGAAGTCGGATACATTAACCACTACACCAAATCCCCTTGTACCAGTGATACATTAGACTTGAGGGAGGTGTTTGTTTTCAAACGACGAACGACGGCGCTGATTGGAGAACAATGAGTGGTTTACTGATACCCTGCCACTGACTTTTTCAACACGGCCGACCGCTTGAGGAAAAATGGTGCATTTCTACAGATTGTTATTTAAAGACGGAGTGAAATGCAACTTTTTTTTTTCCTTAAGCGGTCGCCCGAGTTGATTCGCAATTTCTACGAATTTCTATTTGTTGTAAACTGAAATCAGTAGGAACTGTCGTTTAAAGGAGTTTGGTGTTTTTATAGTACATTTCCGCCAGACGTCACTTAGAGTATTGTAGAGAGACATTGTGCGTGCGTGCGTGCGTGCGTGCGTGCGTGTGTGTGTGTGTGTGTGTGTGTGTGTGTGTGTGTGTGTGTGTGTGTGTGTGTGTGTGTGTGTGTGTGTGTGTGTGTGTGTGTGCGTGCGTGCGTGCGTGCGTGCGTGCGTGTGTGTGTGTGTGTGTGTGTGTGTGTGTGTGTGTGTGTGTGTGTGTGTGTGTGTGTGTGTGTGTGTGTGCCACTACGAGCGAGCGTGCGAACGTACGTACATGTGTGATTGAGTACATGCGTGCGTAAATATGTGTCTACGACAGGTAACCATACTAATGACAATGACAATAACACGGCCCTCTACCACAACCACCAAACCCATCACCCTAAAATGAGGTCATCGACCCTCAAACTTCCGTACACCATCTTCTCAGAACGTTATGAGAAAAAAAAAAGTGTCGTCACAGGACAAGCAACACTGTGCCCTGTTACACTTTCTGATAAACAACAATGTGACACGGATGTCACCAGTGACTGTTAAAGTCGTCAGGAGAAGGTGGGACGGTCTGCCATCAGCAACACCTTGACGGACGGAGCGCCAGCTAAGGGTGAACGTAAACCAGACAGTCTCAGACTCGCTGACGCCAGAGAGTAGGGTGCCGAATAACTTACACCGGCCGTTAGCTTTTGTTTTTCCCCTTACCGACTCTCACTTACGACGGTATCACTCTGCTTAAAGAGAAAAGGCCAACGACACAAATTAGGGGCAGGAATTAGAGATGAATCATACCTCGGTAACTGGATTTTCACTGTCAGCTGAAATGCTCAGCCCTTTAAAAAAAAAAAAAAAAAACTCGCAAATTCTAAATTAACATGTAGCCCAGATGCATGTAGCCACGCACACTGACGAATATGAATCTTCCGTGGCAACCGCACGCAGCACACTCCCCCCCCCCTTTTCCCCACTCCCTTTCTGATCTCTACCCAAGACTTTCTCGCTGCCCCGTCTTTGATGTCACCGTTACGTGGTGGAAAAGGACGTTAAACTCCCAAACACCCACCCACCCTCTCCCCAAGACACATACTCCGACAAGCTTAGCAACAGGTGTGGGTTAACTTGTCGGCATGGAGTATACGCTCACTTTGATTGGCCAGCATGACCTGTCAATCAGGAACTGGCTGCATGTCAATTCCAAAAGTTCAGTAGCTGGGCTGACTCAGCAATCAAACAAAAACACGAACATTCCAAATTCCGAAAGTTTAGCAGCTAAAGGCCCTTTTCCATGACCGACGTACGTTGACAGACATCGGCCAACTTCGCGTCCCAGTTGAAAATCGTCCATGGAAAAGGAGTTGGCAGACATCGGCCGACGCGTTGGTGAGAGTAGAGCGGCGCTCTACTCTGGGCGAGTCGGTGACCTTGCCGGCGGAAATCCAAACGATCTGACTGGCCGCTAGTGGAATGCGACCTTGATCCGGAAACCAGAAACTTTGAAGATGGCGGCTAGCAGTGTTCAGCCTCAACTTTCGGCGGCTAAAGTCATCGAAATAATCGATTTGATTCACGACCGGCCATATTTATTGGAGCCGCGAGTCGGCGAGCGCGCGTTTCCATGGCAGATTTTAGTTGCCCGACAATCGGCCCGGCGATGTCTGTCAACGTACGTCGGTCATGGAAAAGGGGCTTAAGCAGACCCATCGCCTTACACCAGTGACTGCAATTTGTTGACGTCCTTCAAGCTGCGGCTGAGCGAATGTGCGTGATTCACGTGAGCGTGCGTGTCGAGTTCAGTTACGACTTCAACATACCTGGCCGGTTCAGTCTGAGTGAGTGCGGGTGAGGGGATGTGGGCTGGTTAGGGAATGGGGGAGGGGGGGGCAGGGGGGGGGAGGAGGGAGGCGTATCTGTGTAGCCATGGTCGTCTCGTAACTGTGGTGACAGACCCGTCTGGAATGTGAGTGATGCGACATGTTATGATGACGTCACACCAGGTTGTCACAGTCAGTCACTGTCTCACACGGTGACCCCCTGGATTCGCTGGATTCGGCGAGATTGTATGTAAGTGTTAGCTGCTAGCTCCGGTAGACAAAGGAGCCATTCGTTGCCGATAAAACAAAGGTCGTCAGCTTATAGCATAATTATCAGTATAGAGGGTGCTTGCATAAAATAAATGTATACTATGCTATGCTATGCTATGCCACGCCATGCTATGCTATGCTATGGTGTACGGCG
Source organism: Batillaria attramentaria (assembly GCA_018292915.2). Lineage (NCBI taxonomy): Eukaryota > Metazoa > Mollusca > Gastropoda > Batillariidae > Batillaria > Batillaria attramentaria. The sequence continues at coordinate 1,153,028 of JACVVK020000107.1, read as the reverse complement.
GTATTCCCATGCATTGCTCCGCGCGCATGATCCGTCCCTTCTGAGACGCAAAAGGCGCCGCGGGGCTGGACTGAGGACGAAGCGGCGAAAGGCTGCTGCTGCTGCTGTAGAAAGGTAGAGAAAATGCAATGGTTTGAAGAAAAACGTCTTGCAATAATGACTGAAGCGGTTCTTTGTTCAGACTGGCAATGGATTTGTTCAGCTGTTGTTGTTGTTGTTGTTGTTGCAAGTAACCTCACGTTGTAAGTCCAGTTTTTGACCTCTCCAGTTCTTGCTGGGGCCGTCTATTCAGTCGTTATTGTCAAAGTCGTTTTTCAGTTTGACTGAGTTCATAGCGACCTCCCCCCCCCCACCCCCACCTCATGAATTGGCCTTGGCCGAGATTGCACTGGGCCGAGATGACAGGTTTGACAAGTCATCTCGGCCCATTGCAAACTTGGCCGAGTTTGCACTGGACCGAGATGACATGTTTGGGTCGAATTGGCCGAGTCTCCGGCGAGGTAGCTACTCAAACAATCGAACCATCGAGGGGTTAGTCTTTCGCCGAAAACCACGAGAACTAATCATGTAAACTCTTCATACCACAAGCATTTTCTTTTCTTCTTGAAAATTCCAATTGAGTGATCCAAGTGCTCATTTCTGACAGACCCTTTTTACAGAGACCATCATTTCCCACCGACACCGAGAAAAGAAGAAGCTGCATTCAAAGCCACTGCGTGCTGTCTTGTTTTTACGAGTTTGACGAACAACATTAAATGTGAAGATGACACTGTTGAAACAAATTGCCAACACAGTAAATTCAACCATGAAAAAACAATTTCAAAGTTTGCTATCTGCGCGGCCATATTCTTGCGCTAAATTCGTGTATCAGTCGGTGTAGAACTGGCTACAAGCGTCAACCTCAGTTGCGAAGTGGGCAAAATGTGTACGTGTGAGCAGATTCAAACACATTTGACATGTATTGCAGCGATGTGTCGGTCATGAAAGCGCCAAGTTCCACTTGGTTTACATTGTGGAGGCCATAAATTATCTTCGAATTTTCATCACGGTAGGCAGAAAACAGTAGTTCGTCTGCTCATGTGTTCCCTTTTTGTCTGCTCGTGTCGTGCGTGTGCTCGACTCGTCTCCTTCCCGGTGTTTTGTGGTGATGTTGGTGGCTATCTGTCTTGTTTACACGTTTCCGGGTAGCGTTTCGCTTGTTGTTTTGCTGTTCCCTGCATTGTCTTTCCGAATGCAGTCAACATCACCTCTTTTATTTTTTTAATCCATTTTCAGCGGTTTTAGCAGAAGGTCAGAAATCTCCATATCAAGGTCACTGACCGATGACGTAACTGGAGTGTGTTTTTGTGAACTCGTAAACCACTGAGTGGGTTATGGAAAGTCGTAACTCACACTTTCGCTCTCTGTTTCCTTACTATTTTCAGACGTTAAGTACTCGAAGTTAATTAACTGAAAAAAATTTGCACTGGCGAGTGGTGTAAACGAGTTTACATAACTTGAAACTTTTCAGTGAAGTTCAGCAAGGAATGTCCCGGTTGTAGAAAGTGCTGTGTCAGTAACATAAGTACGTAAGTAAAACGCGTAGGTGGGCTACCATCTTTTGGAAAAAGGGTTCAAGCGCTTTGAATTGTATAAGCATCTAGGTTCTTTTACCATTTCACGGAAGATGTACTTTGTTAAGTTTCTTTGTGATACTCTCCGACCTCACAGCCAGTGGTTGAACTCCGACTAACAATCTCGGATTACACGGTCTGAATAATTTGTATTCCCTTTCCGTCAGGGGGAAAAAAAACAAGCTATCTTCCTCCCCCGTACTGTGACTGTGTCCAAATATCGGAACATTCTTGTGGAAGATTTGACAGGATGCATTCATGGGATGGAATGAGTTAGTGACACGAAACTATCTGTTTCAGTGTTATTTTTCCAGCTCACCCGCTCTAAGAAACTTGAAAGTGAAACGATGGTTTCGGTATGAAATGACTGGATCACTTTACGGAAGATGTGTCACGTGTGTGTGTGTGTGTGTGTGTGTGTGTGTGTGTGTGTGTGTGTGTGTGTGTGTGTGTGTGTGTGTGTGTGTGTGTGTGTGTGTGTGTGTGTGTGTGTGTGTGTGTGTGTTTGCGCGCGAACACGCAAGCCAGTGTGTGTGTGTGTGTGTGTGTCAGTGTGTGTGTGTGTGTGTCGTGTGTGTGTGTGTGTGTGTGTGTGTGTGTGTGTGTGTGTGTGTGTGTGTGTGTGTGTGTGTGTGTGTGTGTGTGTGTGTGTGTGTGTGTGTGTGTGTGTGCGTGGGCCAGTGTGTGTGTGTGTCTTGCTGAGCTGACCCCTTTTTTACATGCAGATTACTGGTAGTTTGAATAAGAGCGTGGAGTTTCCGCATACCTATACAAGAGCTCTGCTGTGTCATAGAAATTTGTGGATCATTTGTGGGTGGGTGGGTGGTTAGATGGGCCAGTGTGTGTGTGTGTGTGTGTGTGTGTGTGTGTGTGTGTGTGTGTGTGTGTGTGTGTGTGTGTGTGTGTGTGTGTGTGTAGGTAAGTGGGTGGGTGGGCCAGTGCGTGGGCCAGTGTGTGTGTGTGTGTGTGTGTGTGTGTGTGTGTGTGTGTGTGTGTGTGTGTGTGTGTGTGTGTGTGTGTGTGTGTGTGTGTTCAGTGAAATGTGAAAAGAACGACTTCAGTGTCAGAAAAAGAACATGCCTTCCGGTCGTCATGAACAGCGTTACGGCTCCGTAAGTCGGTGACAAGATTTTCGCCTTTCACTTCTGGATCGTTCCTTTGGAAACGTTCTACTATGAGTTCTTTTCAAAGTCGTAAGTCTTTATCACGGACAGATCCGGGTTTACTTTACTTGTATCTGAGCGTGGGAATAACCTCAAGTTACACCAACAAAACCTACGCTTTGGGATTTTGTATGACGATGTCTCTCAAGCTGCAAGGGAATCTCTTTGCCCGTCCGTCCGTCCGCCGTCCGTCCATCTGTCTGTCTGTCTGTCTGTCTGTCTGTCCTGTCCGTCAGTCAGTGCCTCAGTCCT
>JACVVK020000107.1:1140000-1145000 GCA_018292915.2 Batillaria attramentaria | reverse complement strand
ACCCCCCCACCCCCTCCCCGGGCTTCCACTCCCAAAAGAGATTATAAAACAAAAGTACGTCGGTCATAAGCTAGTACCAACTCAATCTAGGCCGCTTCGGCCGGCATGCATAAAGTTTAAACCTGAGTGTCTGTTGACTCTGATTGTTATCCCGGCATAACTTGACACTGGCTTGGGGAAAAAAAAAAAGGTCAATGGGAAAAAAAAATGCAGAGTACTGACGGCTTCGGTCAACAAGTTCTGAGAAATGAAAATAGCCCCTTAGTAAGCGATAACTAAAAATAGCCCCTTAGTAAGCGATAACACTGTGACCCGCAGAGAAACAGACGAACTTCGTGTTACGAAGAAAGAAGGCAGCTTTAGTAGGACTTCGTAAGGAGGACTTCGCTGAGCAGCGTAACCCATTTACATATAATTTAGGTTCACACGACAGAGGCCGCGGGTGGCTTACGCGCTGCGATTAGCTAATCGGGTACCCCTAACGTGCCTAATTTACATGTAAATGGATTACGCTGCTCAGCGAAGTCCTCCGTACGAAGTCCTACTCAATCTGCTGACGCGTCACTGCACGGCTATCAGGTGGTAGGAAGAGGGAGTGTTATAATAGTATTTTATGAATGAGGCCGACTCGGGCGACGGACAGGGATTGGCTGACCCGTACAGGGGGCTGCATCACACTCCCACGTGACCTCAGTTATCGGAGTAGACTTTGGTCATGGTGACATCAAAGACTGAAATGCGCCCGACCAAAACAAGGCCGCCGGCTCAGTGTCAGGTTTTAGTCGAGCGGGTCAAATGCACAGACTGACATTGCACAACAGTAACTTACATTACGATGGAAACTGAAAAAAAAAAAATTTTCGTATGCTTACTCAGTCACTGACACGAAGGTCACTAGTATAATAGTCATTACTTGTGATTTACACTGACGGGGGTGGTGTGTGGTGTGTGGGGGGGGGAGGGGGGGGCGGGGGGTGGAGGCGGGTGGAGGCGGGGAGTGTGTGTGTGTGTGTGTGTGTGTGTGTGTGTGTGTGTGTGTGTGTGTGTGTGTGTGTGTGTGTGTGTGTCAGTGTGTGTGTGTGTGTGTGTGTGTGTGTGTGTGTGTGTGTGTGTGTGTGTGTTATGGGTTTAACGTCCTTTTCCACCACATAGGGTGATATCAAAGACGGGGCAACGATGACAAAGCCAGCACAATATATTTGGCCCCAGCCGGGATCGAACTCACAAGGGTGGAGGCGGGGAGGCCGGCGGAGGGAGGGGGTCGTGGTCGTGGTCAATATGGCCGCGGCGAGTCAGTGTGACGGGCCGATGCCACTCCCATGCCAAAGTTTCAACGAAGGATTGCTCTCACGTACTAAAGCCATATATCCCAGTGAAATGAAACACGAGCATGCATTAGTAGTACCGCGTTGTCCGGTTGATAAAACGACCCATTTCCGACCATACCCTAACCCCAGTCACGTGGCTAAGAGGTCGAGGTCGTACGTATCATTGGCTTGGTTCCCGAGTTAACCATACCCCAACCCCCCCCCCCTCCTCCCCCCCCACCCCCTTCTTCCGTGTTGCAGTAAACCCTTACCTTAAAAAAAAAGGAAGAAAAAAAAAAGGATACACACAAAAATATCTTCGCCCTGCTCTCTGTTCATTTGGCCTTGACTGCCGACGGTTTTCAGTGACCCGGCAACTCAGTGGAACAGTGCATGATGACTTGTACAGGAGCCTCTCTACCGTTTTTATCGTCAGTGACACAACTGATACAGTGTTGACTGAGAGTACTGCACTGAGGGATGATTCACACATTGACTCTCTTTCACGTGACGGCCTTGGCAATGCTAGAGAAATCCAGAACAGCATGTCTGAAGCCCAGTGGCTCGGATCACTGCTCAGGGTGTTTTGTTTTGTTTTTTTTTGTCCTTGTTTACCGGATCACGTTCAGAAACGGAAACTCAAACTGACAGAAGGGAAAACCCAGAACTTGATAAGTCAGTTTCGGTTGAGGGTGGGCGGTTGGGGCCGGCTGCAGGGGGAGGAAGGGGGGGGGGGGGTTGGGGGGAGGGAGGGGTGGACGTTGTATTAAACAAAAGAAGCGGGAACGAAAGGTATGCTTGAGGCGAAACAATTAGCACACTGATGTACCTGAATGCGGCGATCCATCATGAGCTTTGCCTCGCACACGATTCTACTATCAGGGCCCGCATGTAAAAGTCGAGGTTAGGGAGTTTAGCCCCGGGTTAGAGTCAGTCTAACCTCGAACCAAACTAGCTCTAGGCTTACATTTTCTGTTGTTTTTTGTTTTAAATCAGGAAGCGGGTCCATTCCAGCAAGGTGCCTATGCCGTTATAGAAGGATTTTTGTCTTTCTTTCTTCGCTTCCTTTTTTATTTGGATTTTGTTTTGGGGATTTCTTTTGTACTATTCTGGGTTAGGCCCGGAGCCGTGGGTTAAATTAACCTGGAGTTTTACATACGGGCCCTGATGACTTCTCCCCCTTGTCGCCGCAATGGTCATTTCAGTGCTACACTCACGGTAACTGTTATAAGCTACGGCCTTTCCATCATATCTTGTCTCGTTGTCCCGTCTCAGTTTAATATTATTAGTATGTGGTGGACGTTAAACTGAACACTGACCCAAACTGAACACCAGTTGTTTTGGGAGTTTTGTTTGTTAGTTTTTCTGTTTGGTTACTATTGTTGTTGTGGTTTGGGTTTGTTGTTGTTGTCGTCGTTTTGTTTCTTTGTTGTTTTTTGTGGTTTTTGTCTTTGTTGTTTATGGGGCGGTTGTTGTTGTTGTTGTTGTGTCTATGCTGATCTCCAGCGCAAACAAGTTTCAACCCTGTTCACTGACCGGCTTAAACCTGTACACTGTCATCCGACTGAGTCCATTTTGAGGCTCCTCATCACCGCAGTAAGGACACACACCCTCCTCCCCACCACCACCACCACCACCACCCCCTCCCCTCCCCCTGCCCTCCCCCGCCCGCTAAGCCGATTCTAGCGCATCCTAGAGATGCAGCGATGTTGAAAGTGTGGATACCATCTTCTGAACTCGGTCGTCGGCGTTACAGTTCGGTTGACCCGACATACTTGGACACCTGACACTGTTGGCAAAGTCCCGACGCCTGACACAGTGACTGACTTAATGACAACAAATGGCGCGATGATCGCCCCTTAATCCGCCAGATTTATTTCCCCCTACTCCACAATTTCCGCCAGTGCTTATGGAACACCCGCAGGTGTCGCACGGGACGTTGGCTACACAATGTAAATACGGATTTCAAAGAAAATGCTATCCTATTGAACATAATGCTGCTTGTGACACCCTGCTTTAAAATTCACTCCTTCCCCCCCCCCCCCCCCCCCCCCCCCCCCCCCCCCCCCCCCCCCCCCCCCCCCCCCCCCCCTTCATTCCTCTATCGTCTGCTAGCGCTTGTGCCAGCCGCGCATGAATACATATAGTCCACATGCCAAGCTCATTTTTCACTGATTTTACTATTGCCTGGTATGAAACTTATTTACAAAGCCAACAAACACCCTTAGACTGCCATTTTTGTGTGTGTGTGTGTGTGTGTGCTCTGCATACACATTTAAAAAGGAGCAAAATGAATTCAAATTATATTTAGCGGAATTCGTACTACATGCCCCGGAAGTCGCTATTACCGTTGTGTAAGCTGTAAAACAAGACAGTGTGATTTGTTTGGAGATTGCATGCACTGACCTATTCTTCGTAATAACCCAGCGTGCTTCCAGTGTATCTATCGCTGCTGGAGGCCGGGATAGCCGAATGGTAGAGCGTTGGACTTTCAATGCTCGGGTCGCGAGTTCGATTCCCGTTTGGGGGCCGAATATTTGTGCTGGAATTTTTCTCGTTGCGCTGTCTTTGATGTCACCCTTACTGATGTGGTGAAAAAAGGACGTTAAACTCCCAAACACTCACCCACCCGACCCACCCACTCCCGTACCTATCGCTGGGTCGGGGAACCGGTGTACAAAACACGCGGGGGTGTCAGTGTCAGTGCCCTCAAGCTCTATACTCTCCGGGGCGCTTCCCGCGTTAAAGCTGTATGAGTCGGTCTAAGCCACATGCAGACAAACGATTTGTCTCATTAGTTTCAGCTTAAGTAAGTCTCAAACTAGTCTAGTCCCTTTTCATGCACTGGTCCCCTGGTCACTTCTCACTGACATAAGCTTACTGGGTTAATCCATGATCGACCGGGTTATCGCCGCTTTTAGTAGATTCCGCTTCACTTCTGAAACGTAATCTCCCTTTATCTAGGTAAACAGTGGCACCTGTGCAGCAGCTCTAGTTGCGGATCAGCAGAGTGCTTGGGCACGGGCGTCAGTTCAGCATTACCGTTCATACATTTATCTTCGTCCACTGCTCATCTGAGTGGAGAGACTGACGTAAACTTCAGGCTAAAGCGACGCTAGTGCCGGGGTCAGGACTGAAAGACTACACGTTGTTGTTGTTGTTGTTTTGTTTTTGTTATGTTGGGATTTTATTTGTGTTGTTTGTAAGTTGTTGTTGTTTGTTTCATCCTTGAGTTTTTTGGTTGTTTTTTGTTTTTGTTTTTGTTTTGTTTTTGTTTTTGGTTGGTTGTTTGTTTGTTGTTGTTTTGGTTTTTTTTTTGGTTTTTGTTTTGTTTTGTTTTGTTTTGTTTTGTTTTGTTTTGTTTTGTTTTGTTTTGGTTTGGTTTGGGTTGGGTTTTTGTTGGGGAGTGTGTGTGTGTGTGTGTGTGTGTGTGTGTGTGTGTGTGTGTGTGTGTGTGTGTGTGTGTGTTGTTGTTGTTGTTGTTGTTGTTGTTGCTGTTGTTGTTGTTCACTTTCCGTTTCCTTTCCTTTCCTTTCGTTTAGTTTATTTTCGTTGAATGAGACGTTCCTTTCATTTTGACCCACAGGATACAGTCTGGGGTGACGTTTTCAGGAGAGACGTATAAAAATAATCACGAATGAAGCAGTAGCGGAGGAAGAGGGACGGGGAGGAAGGGGCCCGAGCAGGTGTGGT
>JACVVK020000107.1:1125000-1135000 GCA_018292915.2 Batillaria attramentaria | reverse complement strand
GTGCGGTATAAAATGTGTTAAAAACCGTTTTCAAGACCAAACGTAAATAGATTTGGTTTCGGGGGGTATCGACCCCTCTACAGTCAACTGGGGGGGAAAAAAAGCCTAAGCGCCTATATACTCCATGGCACTTACGGCCTTTTTCTAGACTACGGTATCCTTATGCCAGTAGGTCACCGGTCGAGATTGTTTGGATAAGGTTGACGGGTAGAAGGTCACGCAACTTCCGGTGTTTTGACAGCGAGTTAAGACGGGGTGGGTGGGGCGACCGGGTACCTATACTTACGCGTGTAAACGCGGTCCGCTTTCCACCCGGCCGTTGCCGGGTGCGTAAGACATCTCGGCTGTCTGTGACACGGGTAGATCCCCTAATCTGTACTCTGCTGTATACCCCCGAAACGCACGCTATGTCAGGCGTTAAAAACACTTAACGGGTAGTGATGAGAAACTCGACGTCGGATCAGGTGGAGCGCTTAGCTGGGGACTGGAGTGTGTGTGTGTGTGTGTGTGTGTGTGTGTGTGTGTGCGTGCGTGTGCGTGTGTGTGTGTGCGTGCGTGTGGGCGTGCGTGCCGCGTGTGTGTGTGTGTGTGTGTGTGTGTGTGTGTGTGTGTGTGTGTGTGTGTGTGTGTGTGTGTGTGTGTGTGTGTGTGTGTGTGTGCGCGCGCGCGCGCGCGCGTACGTAATGGGGTCGCGGATGGCGTCAATTATAAAATAGAAATTATAAAAAAGAGATGGGATGGTAGGCGTAGGTACATACAAGCGCCATCGGAGGTGGTGCGGGGGGTAGGGGAGGGGGGTAGGGGGTAGGAGAGGGGGGTAGGAGGGGGGGGTAGGAGGGGGGGTATGGGGGGGGGGTTGAATAGCGATTACGAAAAGCATGTCCGCTTTGTAACACCCACGCCGCTCAGTCCACGCATGGCGACAAAGACTTAATTGTGGGAGGTGCCGGAAACGCCCTCTGAAATACAGGTGTTCACAGGGAACACGATAATATCATGAAAATAATATCAAAAGCTTTTTTTCTCAATGCATGCATCTACAGGATTGAAATTTCTCTTTAACCCCCCACCCCCACCCCTCCCTTCCCCAGCACAGTGACAGCTTTGGGTGAAAGCCCAAATGAAACTCTTGTTTTCTACAGTTTCTATGAATAATCTCCATTAATCAGCAGTTTGTAAGTGGGAGTTTTTTTGTTTTTTTATTAAAAAAAAGAAAACGTGTGATTAGCACACCTGTAAAGATGATCACGATTTTGATCAGGACTGAATATTCCTACAGTTAATCAGAAGGAAGAGGAGACAGTGACAATGACAATGACAATGACAATGATCCTTTATTTATCAACGGTAAAGCAATTGGCACAATTACCATTTTCAAACTTGCCGTTGCTACTCTAAATTACAAAAGAAAGAAAAAGAAAAAAGAAGAAAAAAATCAAGCATTTAAAACTGACAAGAAAAAAAAAAAAGAAAAAAGTCAAGGACAATCATGATGCAAAACAACTAAATATAAGCCAAAAAGTGAAGAGAGAAAAAAAATCGCCTGCATAAGAGACTACATCTACGTTTAAACAAAGTAAACACACACACACACACACACACACACACACACACACACACACACACACACACACACACACACACACACACATCCTCTCTCTCTCTCTCTCTCTCTCACACACACACACACACACACACACAGAGCAGGTGTCATTACAATACATGTATGTATTGTACCTTCACAGTGTGTGAATGAGGCCGATAGAGGCAAAGGCATTTCGAAAAGCAGCGGGGAAAAAGGCATTTTTAGTAGGACTTCGTAAGGAGGACTTCGCTGAGCAGCGTAACCCATTTACATGTAAATTAGGCTCACATGACAGGTCGCCAGCGGCTAACGCACTGCGATTACCTAATGGTACCCTAACGCGCCTAATTAACATGTAAATGGGTTACGCTGCTCAGCGGTCCTCCTTACGAAGTCCATCTAACCATGCACAATAAAAATACAAGTCAGCAGTGGATGGATGGATGGATGTTTGAGGGTTTAACGTCCTTTTTCACCACATATGGGTGATACGTCGAAGACGGGGTAACGAGAAACTGAAAGGCCAGCACAAATATTTGACCCGGCTTAGCCGGGATTCGAACACAAGACCCGAGCATTGAGAGTGATTAGTAGACACAGGAATACCAAACGCTAGCGCGGGGCAGACACCACCATTCCCGGCTCAAATATAAATTTTAAAAAAAAATGAAAAAAAAGTCTCTGTTGTCACATACGAGCCCAATTCTCTACCATTCGGCTATCCCAACTCCGGCAAGCCAGTCGTGCAGCGGGATCCATAGTACAGTAACACAAGAAGACAGGTCAAACTGGGATGGACTGAGCGAGGGAGGGAGGGTGCCGATGATAGGGAAGGTTGAGTGGATGGGGGTGTGGGGGGAGGGGGAGGGGGGAGGGGGGTGGAGGGGGTTAGGAGAGGAGGGGAGGGCGGTAGACACTGAGAAAGGATGTGGCAAAGGGTGGGGTGTGATTGGAGCTGAAGGTGCAGTACAATCAGTCACTGATGGGAATCAGTCTCCCAGCAAAGAATGCGGACATCTCATGCTGTGTTTTTTTTCCCCCCTGCTCAAAACAAAAGGCTGATGAATTAAGAGTGCCTATCCTTTGTTTCACTTGCTTTTTTGGTCGGTCGTCGAGGTGGTTTCGGTCAATCGTCATTCTTGTCTTGACTAAGGATTTTTTTTTTTTTAACTTTGAAGATACTAGCCAGTTGTACCATTACTAGGTTTTGTAAAGGGAGAGTTCTGTTTTGGAACTAAACAGAAAGTAGACTTGCATTACTCCAGTGAGGCCTGAGCGGAAAGGAGACATTTAGTTGTTGTTTTGTTGGTTTGTTTTTTTGCAAACTCCGGTCAGGTGCGTGCCCATGAATGGTCTGTGCATCGTAATTTTTGTTTCTAGATTGAAGCATTTTTAGGGGTGACTATCATAGTGATGCCTAAGACCAATAGGAAATATATATAGGCATTTTGAGGCTTCGTGCATTTGTGTTCTTTGAAAAGCATCCTGCCTCTCTCCCAGCCAGAGAGGAAGGAACTTGCGGTTACAGACCACTAATAGCTTCAGGAGCATGTAGTAAGCACTACGCTAAATATAGTACAAAATTTTTGCCCCTTTTTAAATTTGTGTGCAGAGTTAAAAAAAACAAAAAAGGCAATCTGTTGCTGTATGTTGGCTTTGTAAGTAAGTTTCCTGCCAGGTAATACTGAGTTGAAATTAGGGGAAAATGAGCCTGGCTGGTGGACTATTTGTATTCATGCGCGGCTGGCGCAAGAGCTAGCAGACGAGAGAGGAATGACGGGGTATGTGGTCGCTGCTAAAATTGCAACAACAACAACAACAACAACAAAACACGAAACATTTGAATATGTTGAAATCTACTCTAAACAAGAGTCTTTAGCTGCAGGATTTTTGTGATTTTTTTTTGTGAATTTTAAAGCATTTCTAGGGTGTCATGCGCAACGTTATGTTTCATAGACATACATAGCGTTTTCTAGAAATTTGCATCTGTGTTGCGTAGCCTATCGCGTCACCAGACAGGGTGGGGCCGGCTCGCACTGATGCACGGTCATATCTCTCGATAGTCGGTCATCAAACGCATTATAAACGAACACTACTCTCAAATAGTCTACATGTGTATACAATACTGCCGGATGTGTGTCTGTCAATCGTGACTAAATAAGCCTCGCACGTGAGTGTCTCGGCCTGTCGGAAAGTCAGTCACCTCTCCGATAAAAACGATATGCATGGGATTTCTCCCCACTACACCGCCACTAGGAGGAGGAAGGGACTGGGCGGATGTTTGCATAAACTGCCTTACCCGAAGGGGTCAAAGACCGCTGATTTTGTGTGTTAATGAGCGGCAGTCAAGAAGCCCAAAACCGAAAGCCCTGTCCTGTCCTGCTCCATAAACGCGGACCACCTACGTGCCAGAAAAGTTGTGTAGTAAGTCAGTATTGAAGGAATCTTCAGGGGGAATGGCCATGGAGGAAACAGGAGGGAGGAAGTGGGGGCATGGGGGGGGGGGGGTAGGAAAAGGGGTGGGGTGAAGGTGGGGGTGATGGTGTTTCTGTCCGTCTATGTATATTTGTATATAATTTGATTTAGTTTCCTGTTTCGTTTTTCTATGTCCCGGGGAGCCGGGATAGCCGAATGGTAGAACGTTGGATTTCAATGCTCGGGTCGTGAGTTCGAATCCCGGCTTGGACCGAATATTTGCTCTGGCCTTTTCCTCGTTGACCCGTCTTTGATATCACCCATATGTGGTGGAAAAGGACGTTAAACTCCTGAAGAACCACCCCACCCCACCCTTTCCTATGTCCCCAGAGGATAGGGAAATAAACTGACGTGACTTGACTGACTTGACCACACGATTTTTCATTCAGATCTTTCCTGTAATCATTCTGTTGTTGTTGTTGTTGTTGTTGCTGTTTAAAGATTGGTTTTTATTCTGGGTTATAAAGGACTGGCTTTGATTTTCTTTGTCATCCACTGGTCCCGACAGAGCCAAAATTTGTGCAAGCTTTTTTCAGTGCCCGCCGTCTTTGAAATCACCCTCGCCTGGAAAATCACCCGGGGGAAAAAAAGCGTCATAACTGATGCACACACACTGAGGCCTCTCTCTCTCTCTCTCTCTCTGAAGTAAATTGTTTTTATCAGATTATAACTCTTGTCAGCTGCCATTGGTAACAATATACATCTTCCCACAGAGCATTGTATAGCATACGCCCCACGCTTGTAATTTAATGACCAATGATTTATATTGACTTATACAATGTGCCACGTGATAAACATGTTTAACTCTTTTGTGCCTAGGGCTGCCGTTCTTGGCTTGCCATGAAACTGCAGTAGACTAAGTACATGTACATGTAAACAGACCTCTCTTAGCAAACTTAGCTGAACACAAGCAACCACACTTGACATTTTGTGTACTTAATGAAACGATGGATGGAAAAATCAATTTTCATGAGCAAATGTTCATACGGGCGATGCATGGCTGAACCTTTGATCGAAGTCTCCGGCCACGGATGAGTTAAAGGCACCCTTCCAGCCATATACGATGGTCCTGTGTTTCTGCATAAAAAGTCCCCGGCACTAAATTGCAAATGCCAGCACTGCCATAAAAACTAAAACGGAAACAGGAAAAAAAATCACGACTGAGTCAGAACGAAAACTACCCACAGAATGAAAGCTATTCGGATTAGGAAGACAGATTATCAACCGCGAGGTTAAAGGCGCCGTTTCTAAGATTACTAGAGCACCACTTCAATGATACACATTACATACACATTAAATACACGTTACATACACATTACATACACATTACATACACGCAGTCATAATACTTGCTTACACGACATAATGATGATGACAGTGATGGTCGATATAACTGCAGCCGGAGAAGGTGTGATTTTAAAGCAGTTTTGAAAGAGCCCACCGACTCAGCATGAGGAACATGGAAAGGACGGCTGTTCCAAAAGCGTGGACCGCGGTAATACATGCACAGACAGGCTAGCGTTCAGCTGATTAAAGCTAATTCCCTTGTTCGCGCGGCCGTCAAACGCCAGAGTGTTGCATTTGGAGCTCTACTCATCTCGAAGATAGACTATTTCGAGCTCACAGGCGCAGTCACAAGAGTTATTGTTCCAAAACAGAAGTCTCTCTGTACGAGACGAGACGAGACGAGACGATACGATACGATACGATAGGATACGATACGATACATAAATATACATTTATTGTCCTTAAAGGGATAATTATTCATCTTGTAGCCTGCCGAGCATTCATTAGTAAAGAAGATACTACACAACCATGTTGAACAATAAATTGCATATAACAATACTAAAAATAATGAGCCTCAGACCCTAAAAGAAGAAGATAAAAATAAAAGGTACCTAGTAATAGTAGCAATAGCGCTTTAACAAAGAGGAATGGACGCATCCCATAATCTTGTTTCTCCAAAAATCATGTTACATTGTTGTGTTGTTGCCAGTATTTTATTTTATTTTATTTTATTTTATATATATATATTTTTTATTTTTTTTTGGGGGGGGGAGTGTTGTTGTTTTGTTTTGTTTTTTCTTCTTTTCAGTCTTCCTCTCTTCAAATCTGTCAGGCCTACCAAAGACGCTAGATCCGCTACGCCATACCGGATCTGGGAAATTGGGCCTTTAAGAGAGAGAGAGAGAGGGGGGAAAAAATTATCTAACAGTCAATCAAAACCAAAAATACCTAGCTCTGCCTGATAAACCCACAGCAGGATCGCCCAGAAATGCATCGGCAGCCACGGAGGCCTTGGGAAACAAGCCAGCTTTTGCTCTTGCGAACAGGAGTGTCATTGAGAGAAAAAACCGTTGAACCACTTCATCGGGTCGGATAAGAGGCAGATATGTGTGTACCTTTGCCCACGGGCAACCAAGGAGATGGGTATGTGTGCACAGTGGAAATAGAATCAGTGACGGTACAGCCAGGGGCCGGGGCATGATGGGAAAACAAGCGGTCATCTGTGGGTTGTAAGCAGTTCCGGTAGTCCGAGCCTCGTTTTGGAGGAAGGAAAACCTCTCTCTCTCTCTCTCTCTCTCTCTCTCTCTCTCTCTCTCTCTCTCTCTCTCTCTTTCTCTCTCTCTTTCTCTCTCTGTAGTTTAGTGCATAATTTTCTGTCTTGATTTTTGTTTAATTATTATTATTATTATTTAGTAGATAGCCTCTGTAGCAACGACAAGTTTGCAAATGGCGAATTTCTGTCAAAACTTTTACCGTTGATCAATAAAGTTTCATCATCATCATCATCTCTCTCTCTCTCTCTCTCTGTTGACTCCGCATACTTCATCACCACTACCAACCGTATCATCGGAGGCAGAATCCAGCGAACGGAGAGGCAGTCGGTGGTCTAGTGGTCAAATTCCTCGTTGCCAATGCAAGGGGTCAGGTTCGATTCCTAGTAGTGGCAAAGAATTATTTCCTTGTCCTTGCCGTACGTGGCGCCGTCCTTTCGGGCTGATCGTCGGGGGTTCTCTCCGGGTACTCCGGCTTCCTCCCCCTGCGCCTTGGAAATGTTCATCCCACAAATTTAAAAGTTAACGCATTTCTAAATTCCGAAACTTAAACAGCTGAGCTGACTCTCCGCACCACGTGATTGTTATGTGTTCACGTACAGTGTGTGAGAGAGTGCGTGTGACTCACGTGAGCATGCGTGCTGAGCCAATTCAACAAACTGGGTAAACCATCTTCACAATACGATTATTATTATTATCATCAGTCATCATCATCATCATCATTATCATTATTATTATTATTAGAAGAAGAAGAAGCATGGCAGACAATAGTCATGGTGACCCTCCAATCGATTAGCATGTGGAGACCACGAAAACGCATGGGTAGCTCTGACCAGACCGAGAACCGGTGCATGAGTGTCGTAGACTACTTGCTTGTCTGTGATCTGCTTCTGGTGAAAGGAGAGGAGCTTCGTATCAGGGTGTGCATGTAGGTCTCCCGACAAAAAAAAACAAGAAGAAGAAGAAGCGTCTAATGTCGGTATTTTAAGACTCTTTGATAGATGGTGGCAGGTTTTGTAAGGGTGAATCGTCTGCTCTCAGCCGTATCGCTCAGACACTCACCCGGCAGGATAAACCCAGGCATCAAACAGTAAGGGAATGGTGGTACCGGAATGGGCAGATACAGGTGGTTGTATGTGCAGCTTTTTTTTTTTCTTTCTTTCTTTCTTTCTTTCTTTTTTTTCTTTTTTTTTTTAACCGACATGGGCGTTTCACTGGTAGGTGTGGAGGACTGATGAAGTCTGTGATTTTTTTAATGTGATCAATAGCTATTTTAGAATATATCTGCCTCAGTACTAAGACTGTTTTATGTGATCTTTAATTCATAGAAATCTCTATTTTAATTGTAGTGTTTATTATGTATTATCTTATGTGTATTTGTTTTTATTTGATGCGTATTATTGTTTTTTTGTCCACCACACCCAAATTTCCCTCTGGGATAATAAACTAAGATGGATTGATTGATTGATCATTGATTGTATAGTGTGTATTTTCATCGACACCAACAGGGCTTGTTTGTTTGTCAATTGTTTGTTTTTGGTTGTTTTTCAACGGTACTTGTGACATCTGTAAAAAGGGGTATGTGACTGGGTGGGTGAGAGTTTAATTAACGTCACCACGTATGGGCGATATCATAGACCGGGCAACGAGAAAAAGGCCAGCACGAATATTTGGCCCCAGCTGGGATTCGAACTCACGACCGAGCAGTGAAGGTCAGTCCAGCGCTCTACCTTTCGGCTATCCCGGCTCACCCTGTGAAAAAAAGAGCGTAGTTACATTTCGTACCGCGCACGAGTGTTCCACGTTTTGGACTCTTTTTCGGCTTTTGCCCTGTATACGAAAACTGATCAGGCAAGATTAATTGTTCCTTAAAGAGCGAGAGCAGTGTCTATTTTCACAGAGGTAGCACTGGGCAGTAATTGTCCCATTACCATACCCCTCCCCCCCCTCCCCTTCTCCTCCTCCCCCCCCCCCCAACCCCCAACTGAACTCCGTCGAGGGAAGCACTTCACCGTTTCTACACCGCCACCCAGCAGATCCCTGCAGTCTTATTGCAAGCACTAAAAACTGTCAGTCCTTCAGCTGCAATTCCATCATGTCAATGGATGTGATATGTTAACAGCTAGGCTGAATGACGCGCCGCACTGTGGCCGACTTTGCCGGATCAGCATTCTATCGCCTTCGGCTGTAGGCACTGATTAAGTGTGTGTGTGTGTGTGTGTGTGTGTGTGTGTGTGTGTGTGTGTGTGTGTGTTTCAGTGTCTGTCTGTGTGGACGGGGTCACTGGAGGACGTGGGAGCCGCCGTATGTCCTGTCGCCAACCTCACACCCCCTCCCCCCTCCTCCCACCCCCACCGACAGCCCCACCTATAGTGTACAATCAGTCGTCAGTTTGGCGTCCTTCACGTGACCCGTCTGCGCTGGCAAGTCCGTCCTCGCAGTCTTACTGCAGGTGACGGGGGCAAACTGCACCTTGTCGATCAGCGGTGAGACATGTCTGCATTCGTAATCAGTCTGCATCTGCTGTTGCCACGGTATTGTGGGAATATCGAAACACTGACTGTGCACTCTAACTCTGACCCTCAGGCTGATAACCGGATGACTCCGGCGACAAAATAAAGTTGTTTTTGGCCTAAGGCTAATTTTAAACAGTCAGCGCGTCTCGATTCTGTGCCGGCCTGGGAAGATCCTGACAATGATTTTTTTTAGAAGTATCGCGTTTGTGACATACACTATGATATGCAAGATTTGAATCGATCGGTATGCAAAGTGTTTCAGAATAGACGAATTCCGTATCGAAGTGTTTACAAGTAGTTTAGATGAATACTGTTGTGTTGCTTAGCCAAGTAGGACCTAATTACGTTAGTAAACTATGCCTATTGCCTACACATATTTGGCATTTTGTGTATTGACACTGGCCAGGGTGCGGCTTCTCAAAGCAGTGACGTAACCAGATGACGTCAGTTGCCTACCTACTGGTTCAATAATTTGTCCACACAGCTCGCTTCGACTGTGACGTCACCATCCTCTAGTCCCTGTCACAGTTTGGAAAATTGACGGAAAAGCGTCATTTACCTCCTCCTTTTCCATGTCTTTTGCAATACAAATATCTAAGCTGCTAAGAAATCTTTTAACAACTTGACGCGCTGAAGATGTACAACTAAACCGGCGATAATCAAACCAGGCTCACGATTCCCGGAAACCACTTTGCGGATGTGACCAATTGTTGACGTAGTGCGTCGGTTCCAGTTCGGTTGCTTTGCGTGTTTCTCGCGGCGGAGAGGTTTTGGCTACGTACGAGTCATGCTCGCAGTGCACTGATGGGAGACGGATCGACCTACTTGCACGTAGTGATTATCAACTGTGGCAGAGATACGATGAG
>JACVVK020000107.1:1077500-1120000 GCA_018292915.2 Batillaria attramentaria | reverse complement strand
GTGTGTGTGTGTGTGAAACTACTCTATAGAACGAAACTTTTCGGAGTCCCCAGGAGCGAGGACTGTCTTTCTTTGTTAGGCAGCATTATGGCGTTTCCGCAAACTGATAACTTATCGGCGAAAAAAATCTTGAATTTTACCGTTCGGCTGTCCCTACAAGTACAGTAGAACCTCTTTTGGGTGACCACCCGTTTGGGAGACCACCTGTCTGTGCAGACCAATGTTACAATGATACTGGGTTGCACTTCTTCACTGTCTGAAGCTTCTTTTGGGTGACCACCTCTCTTGTAAGACCACTCTTGTCTGGCCAAAGAGTGGTCGCCCAAAAGAAGTTGTACTGTAATAGCACGGTACACAGGAGTTGTCCTTGCAGCCTGCAGAAGTCCAATCCAGTTGGATGCTGTGGTTAAACAGTTCATAATGCACGAGTCCTCACTGAAAATGCCTGTATATTAATATTCCCGATTAGCCTCAGGCACCACAGTCACCTCCTCCCCCCCCCCCCCCCAAAAAAAAAAATGCTTCAATCAGTCTAGAAACAAAAAGTACCATGCACCATTCAAGGGCACGCAACTGACAAGAGTTTAAAAAATGTGAATGTCTCCTTTCCGCTCAGGCCTCACTGGAATAATGCAAGTCTACTTTATGTTTAGGCCAGAAAGCCAGTTCACCCGAATTCACTCGCATCACCTTTGCCTCTCAGTTGTGTGTGCGGAATAAGCAAAACCGGCCAAGACACGTCTAGCCGCGCTTAGTAGCGCCATTAATTGCCCGTTTGTGAATCCTCGCCGTCACAGTGACTGGTGTGATGGCGCCATGACGTGTGCCCGTGAAGTGCCCGGAACTAGAGTTACACACGGGGGCGTGACGTCATTAACGGATCATTTTTGGCATGCAGCTAGCACGTTCCGGAAACCAGTTAGTGCTGGTGACAGGCTTGCCAGGTACCGGCCACGTGGCTGAGAACGATTCAGGCGGTTTCTGGTGACACAGCACTAGGGATCTCTGGTTTGTGTGCAGTGTACTGGGCCCGTATGTAAAACTCCAGGTTAATTTAACCCACGGCTACGGGCCTAACCTAGACTAGGACAAAAGAAACCCCCCAAACAAAATTAAATAAAAAAGGAAGCGAAGAAAGAAAGACAAAAATCCTTCTATAACGGCATAAGAACCTTGCTGGAATGGGCCCGCTTCCTGATTTAAAACAAAAACAACAGAAAATTTAACCCTAGAGCTAGTTTAGTTTGAGGTTAGACTCTAACCCGGGGCTAAACTCCCTAGCCCCGACTTTTACATGCGGGCCCTGAGCATCAAGGCAAGTCAGTAGCTGCGAAGTCAGGACTGAGTGTGAGAACCTCAAGCCAGTTGCTGTTAGTATGTCAGTTTGCGTTATTGATTCGTAGAGTTGGGTGATACGGCCCCTACCCTCTTATAGGGCCTTCGCCCGCCTCTTGCCTCCTCTCAGTTCCTTTAGTCTCCCTCCCCTGGGGAGCCGGGACAGTCGAGCGGTAGAAGGCTGGACTTTCCACGCTCCGGTCTTGAGTTCGAATCCCGGCTGAGGCCAATTATTTGTGCTGGCCTTTTTCTCATTGCCCCGTCTTTGATATCACGCGTATGTGGTGGAAAAGGACGTTAAACCCTCGAACACCCACCCACCCTCGTAGAGTTAGAGCCGGCTTTAAGAGTCACATAGCATCCCCCACCCCCACCCCCCCACCCCGACCCTCCAACCCCCCTACCCCCGCCCTCCCCGTCAGTCAGTATGTAGTTAGTGGTAGTTACTTTCAGTCCCCGTTTTTGTGCAAGTCCTGTGAGTAAGAAAATTGCAAGTTCTCGGTGTGTTCCAGTGCGTTTAACTGGCCGAACATGTCTCTGATTTAACTCTGAATCTGAGTGTGCGTCGCCGGCACTTCAGTGACTGGGCTCAGTGATACCCAGCGACACGACAGTGGGCAGAACTTACCTCAACTGACACGTGACTTCGAAGCAAAAGACACGAGTATAGTTTGGCCTCTCAAGACATGGACCACGGAGGGGGCGGGGTGGGGGGGGGGGAGGAGGAAGGTATGCAAAGTGGAGACCTTTTCTCGTTGCTATGCAGGTTTCTACGCCGATTACTCTCATCTAAAGCCGTTATTTTGAAAACGTGAGCCGACACACATCTTTACATTGTAGTAACTTATTAGTACAAGCCGGTTTCTGGATGACAAACGGCCCCTTTCAGTTTTTGTAACTGACAACTGAAAACCCAAAGCGTTTTGTTGTTTTTTTGTTTTTTGTTTTTTTGGTGGTATGGTGCTTAAAAATTTGATGGAGGGTGGGTGGGTGTTTGGGGGTTTAACGTCCTTTTCCACCACATAGGGTGATATCAAAGACGGGGCAACGATGAAAAAGCCAGCACAAATATTTGGCCCCAGCCGGGATCGAACTCACGACCCGAGCATTAGAAGTCCAACACTCTACCATTCGACCACCCCGGCTCCCCGAAACTTTGGTGGAAAAAACGCGGTGCTATCAAAGACATTACATTACCTTGGTAATGTAATGTCTTTGGTGCTATGCCGGCGTGGGAACCGGCTGGATGAGGGTGCTGCGATATGGCACCGGGAAAAACGCCCCTCCGTTTTGACTCACCCCTCGTGAATACAGTGTGGTTCGGTAGACGTCAGTCAGTTTCGGAGACAGTGTATGGACACATTATGAATAATGAATAAATACTGATTGCAGCAGTGAAAACACACAACTCACAGGGAATGAATAGGTTAAGTGGAGGCTGCAATGGAGAGAACCGTGCCTGTATGGAAAGAGTGATTACTAGATCTAGCAGATCCCAGCACCGGAAAAAAAAAACATGACTGAATAAAAGAAAAGGGGAGGGGGGTGTTGGTTTGGAGTTTAACGTCCTTTTCCACCACGTAGGGGTGATATCAAAGACGGGACGACGAGAAAAAAAGCCAGCACACATATCTGGCTCCATCCGGGACTCGAACTCACGACCCGAGCATTGAAAATCCCACGCTCTACCATTAGGCTATCCCGGCTCCCCAGGTGAGGGAGACTAAGGGGACTGAGAGGAGGCAAGACTGGTGAAGGCCGCCAAAGAGGATAGGGGACGTGGGTGGGTGGGTGTTTGGGGGGTTTAACGTCGTTTTCCATCACATACGGTTGTAACCAGCATGTCCCTCACAGCTCAAATGGTGCAAAGTGAAGTGATTTTGGTCCCGTGAAGAAGGGTCCAGTTTGTATGGTGGCCAGTGTGGACAGCTGTTTGTCTTGGCGACCTCTTCAGCATCCAAAGGGACACGAATTCGTGACTCGGCCAGACAGACAGACTAACGAGAACGTACGTCTTCAAGAGCCGAGGTGTTTGGATGGAGATGCCAGGTGATGGCTGATGGTACACGGTCTGTCCTCGTGACCCCTGTTATACCTGTCACCTGACCTCAAGATCAAAGGCGTGGTCTGACGCCGCTGGTCTCATCACCACGTCCAGCTGAAGCAGGTGACGAGTCCCGTCCGGCCGTTACATTCCGTTCTGGCTCACTGCCAGCATTGGTCGTGTCCAACCCGGTGCAAGAGGCGGGAACTGTCGTCTGCTTTGTCCGTTTTCTGTTGGAGACGGGTGAACGCAGGCAAAAAAAGAAGATGAGAGAGAGAGACAGATAGACAGACAGACAGAGCTGCTGGCTGGTTGTCTGCGAGTTTAACGTCCTTTTCCACCACAGAAGAGTGATATCAAAGACGGGTCAGCTGACTGGTCAAATTATTATTATTATCCTGAACTCTTTACTTTGGTTCTGTGTTGGCTAATCAACTAGATCCAACAGTCTTTCCGCCACACAAGCAACTATCAGCAACATCAGTATGAGTGTAGGTATAGTATACAGACTGTGTAAACGGGCCAGTTCCGTCTTTGCAACGCCAACTTATGTTTTGGGACAGTTTCGCTCGTGAGTGCGCCTGTACGCTCGAAATACTTTTGGTGATTAGTACAGCTCTTAATGCGAAACGGGGATGGGGTGTTTTGGAGTTTAACGTCCTTTTCCACCACGTGTGGGTGATATGAAAGACGGGGCAATGATGAGAAAGCCAGCACAAGTATTTTGCCCCAACCGGGATTCCAACTCACGACCCAAGCATTGGAAATCCAACGCCGGCTCTACCACTCGGCCACTCCGGCTCCCCTTAACACGAAACAATGTTGTTTACATTTAGCACGAGGGGTCGAACATTCAAATTCTACGCCTCTTGTTACTCTACTGGAGCTCTCAGTGGGGTCGTCGCGTCATCGATTACGCATCTGTTGGCTCAGTGCCAGCATAACAGACGCTGTCATTGTCCAACTGTCTAAGTGGTGTGATGATAGATACCACAAAAACAGCTAAGAACGCTCCGTGACCATAAAAATGGTAGTATGAGCCCCTTTAAAACGCACGGGTGGAAAAGATACATTACGAGAAACTATGCCATGTATGCTGCACCAGAGTGTGAAATACCGAAAGCAGTATCACTCCTCCAGCTCGCCTGTTTTTGGGCCGTGTCCTTCCGTGTTTCTTTGTCACTTGGGGCCGACCACGTGAACTGTTGACCTTGTTAGCAGCTGACAGGCAGTACCTCGCATGGACACGGTGTTTTCTCTTCTTACATGTATACACTGTACTTCTATTGTGCTGTTTCGTATCATAGGAAGAAAATAACACACGACCAGCAATAGAGGTTACTTGGAGTTTAAAGAGAGGGAGGGAGTTTTCAGGGCTGAACGCCGCGCAAGCCACGAAGACTATTTCGCGGCAAGTGTGCCTGCACTACGCGAAAAATATTATTTTTAAAAAAATGTAATGTTGGACAAATGATGCAAACTGGTCTACGGGGCAGTATAAACCTAGGACATGCAGGAGACGCTGCACCTTCATGCTAATTTCTCGAACTCCCGATTACCAAAAAAGCGTACAACACAAACAACAATTAAAACTAGGCAAAACATAGATACTAAGAGCATAATTATACAGCAAATATTGCAACTTATTATCTCCTAGGCGCAATAAGCCAGCTGGCAGCATATGCCCAACATTACTTATTCCTAACCACTGGTAGTGCAGACGTGAGTGAGGGGTTAAAAAGAAGAAATATAGATGAAAGGGCCGAACTTAGAAATCAGCTGAGAGATGAGAGGAAGGACAGAGCGGCTGAATTCGGGAGGTTTCAAAGAGAAAGACAGGCGTATGGACTGGAAAAATAATTATATATACGAAAAGAGTAGCAGATCATACTGAACGACCCCCAGCACAGTGGCAAGCGCCGTCATAAAAATACCGGCGAGGCTAACAGCGGCACAACGTGAGCAGAAAGGGGAGTGAGGGAATGTGACAATTCTGTGACATTAGCCTGGAATGTGACAATTTCGTGACATTAGACAATCCGCACAGCGTGTCCACGTCTCTCGCGATATTCTAACGGGATCCCGGGCAGTCAGCTGACCGAGCCGGTGTAGGTGTTTGTGAGTTTACCCCCTGAAAGTTTTAAGCCTATTGGATTATTTATTATCTATGGCCGTACAGCGCAACTATATCTTATTCTTATTATCTTATTACTGATAGATCGATCGTTGTGTGTTCGTTTTGTTTGTTGTTGTTGTTGTTGTGTGTGTGTGTGTGTGTGTGTGTGTGTGTGTGTGTGTGTGTGTGTGTGTGTGTGTGTGTGTGTGTGTGTGTGTGTGTGAGAGAGAGAGAGAGAGAGAGAGAGAGAGAGAGAAAGCAGTCGTGTGTGTGTGTGTGTGTGTGTGTGTGTGTGTGTGTGTGTGTGTGTGTGTGTGTGTGTTTGTGTGTGTGTGTGTGTGTGTGAGAGAGGTGTGTGTGTGTGTGTGTGTGTGTGTGTGTGTGTGTGTGTGTGTGTGTGTGTGTGTGTGTGTGTGTGTGTGTCTCCCTCTCTGTTTTGTGTGTGTGCGCGCGCGCGCGCGTGTGTGTGTGTGTGTGTGTGTGTGTGTGTGTGTGTGTGTGTGTGTGTGTGTGTGTGTGTGTGTGTGTGTGTGTGTGTGTGTCTCCCTCTCTGTTTTGTGTGTGTGCGCGCGCGCGCGCGCGTGTGTGTGTGTGTGTGTGTGTGTGTGTGTGTGTGTGTGTGTGTGTGTGTGTGTGTGTGTGTGTGTGTGTGTGTGTCTCCCTCTCTGTTTTGTGTGTGTGCGCGCGCGCGCGCGTGTGTGTGTGTGTGTGTGTGTGTGTGTGTGTGTGTGTGTGTGTGTGTGTGTGTGTGTGTGTGTGTGTGTGTGTGTGTGTGTGAGACAGCTTGCTTCTTTCCATCTATCTCATCCTCGACTTGGTAACCAGCTTTCGGATGGTGGGGACATCACAGCAGGAGGGCGATAGACCGCTAGTAATAGTGAAAGAACGATATGCAAAAATTCACCAAACACCCCAAAAGAACTTTACGGATATGGAGGCTTTGGGAATTGAAAACTAAAGAGCAAAGTGCAATTTTATTTTCGGTGCGGTCGGTGACGTCCTTAGCAATCAGGGTCACAGACAAGTACCACCACCGAACCACTCACCCACAGCAATGCCAATTCGACAATCAAGATAGTTCCACAATCGGGATTCCCTTCCCCCCACCCACTCAAAAAAAGGCAGGAACGTTAAATCTCTTTTGGGTCCAAAATCAAGCGATGGTTATCGCCGGCCACCCGGCTTCAGTCAGCCAGGGCGTTTGCCGGGTTTGGGTAAAGGATCATCCCATCGTGTGGAATGCGCGGTTGGCAGATGGGGGTAAATCCCCATGGTCATTGTGCGCGCTTCGCTGCCCCTGAACCACTGTTTTCAGCGCAACTACCGGCTTAACGGGATGGCGATCCTGTTACAGCGCTACCCTGTTACTACCCTGTTACGGGAAATCACCTTCTCCAGAGCTACCTTTCACGATTTTTAGCCTGCCGCATTTTCAGAAGAGTTACCGCCGATTTTAAAAAATCGGTCATGTTACGAATTTTTTCGAAAAAGTTGTTCAAATTCCTTCATTTTCTAGACTTTGGAAGTTCACCCAATCACACTGCCTGTATTCGTGCTACAGCTCTGTAGCTCTGACTGGTTTTGTGTAAAAAAAAAAAATATTTCCGAGGTAGGGGTGGTTTGCACATAAGATCAAATATCTATGAAAAGACTACTGCAAATTACTTATCATCCCGGCTTTTTTGTCTAGTGTGACAACTGCACATATGACAGGAACTACTGCACCATTATAGCTTTAGCATTTAGAATAACTGAACTTTTAGATAAACATAACTTTTTCAAGTTTCTGCGAGAAGCACCGGTCAAAAGAGTTCCAAATTTTCGATTTCATAAGTACAATCCAAGGTATTCTAGTCCATGTTTCACCAGCCCTCTAGATCTTCCAGATTTTATGTAAAAATTAATTCAGCCAGGGAAGTCACAAAAGCAACAGGGAAATGACAAGACATGCACAAGCATCATCTGTCATACCACCAGTGTGAAGCTGACGTCAAACGCTTAGTTCACAGACAAAATAAGCAAGTATCGTCACTGCCTCCGACATTTCACCAGCCCTCTAGATCTTCCAGATTTCATGTGAAAAATACAGACCCATACGCTTAAGTCAAACACGCTTAAGTCGAACTTCGGATACGTCGAAGCAAAAAGTTTTTCCCGGCAAAACTTGCTCTTTGTATGACTAAATTTTCCACGGATAAGTCGAACGAGTACTCAAAAACGGATAAGTCAAAACTCGGTTATGTCAAACGGAATCTGCAATTTTAGCCTCGGATAAGTCGTACCAGTCGCTGGCACGGGAATTTCTTTTTGTCCTTCTGATGCATCAGCGCCAAAACACGGCTTGCACAGAGATTTAACATTTTCCGTGCAAGTACAGGTTGACAGTGTTATGTGTCCTGCGGGCCATAGGGCTGGTTATCTTGGGTGGTAGAACACGAAATTGGCGAGAAACACGTGCAAGAACAGATCTGAGAGATGCGTGAGATCTGACCCTGTGCCCCTGATCTGTGAGGTTTTCTGTCGCCAGTGTTAAGAAGGTGATTTGCCGTCGGTTTCGGAGGGTAAGCATTGAGTTATTCCTGGTGTGTGAAATGTGTGTGTGTGTGTGTGTGTGTGTGTGTGTGTGAGAGAGAGAGAAAGAGAGAGTTTGCCGGTTGGTGCCGTTAGAGTTGTATCTTGCTGCTATTTGACTGCGTGTGTTTATAATTATGACGTTGCACTAGAATTTATTGAGCACATGCGATCATATGACTGCGAACGCGCGCGCGCGCACACACACACACACACACACACGCACACACACACACGCACAGATGACGCTGCTGATCTTACAAGCAGAATAAGAGTCAGTGAAACTAGAAAAGAAGAAGAAAACATAAGCTGGAAACTTATCACCGTTTAGTGCCAGACAGCTTTCAGTCAGAACGAAACAGCCATCAGAAGAACTTGGCTTTCTAATTCCTCTGCATTGCATGTGTGACTATGGTAAGACCAAGCCAATACTCTGAACTGAAAGTGAACTCAAAGTGAACAAAATAGCTGCGGAGATTCGATGACATGGCAGCTTACACGAGCGTATTGAATATAACAAATCCTAGCAGTAAGGCTCAGTATAGTTCGCACCCCTGGGCCGTACTGGGCAAACTATTCAAACGCATCCACACTCGTTTAGTAGAGTTCGCCTGCTTATATCGATTTAGGGTTAGATTTAGGGTTGGGGTTACCTTGTGGTAATTGATGGTGCAATCGCTATGTTCAGACGGTCGCAGTGCATTTACAGCAGGTGCAAGTGAGTGAGTGAGTATTTTAAGGCTTAACGCCGCGTCAGCGACAAAGACTAATTCGCGGCAGCCACAAGTTTGAAGGCCCCTTCGTTAAAAGGTAAAAAGCTGGATTAAAACAACTAGTAAATATAGGCTAAAAATTTATAGGTTAAATGAGATTCTACCAGTCTTGGGTTACCACAAGTTCAAAACGTCAAGCATGGGTCTTGTACATGAATAAGTACAAACACAATGTTCAGATTTTATGAAGTTTATTTAGTTATTTAATCAGATTTTATGAAACAAATTGACTTCCCGAAGGAAGCCAAAAATCTTGTCTGGAGGGACATTTCGGAACAAGAGCTCCATTGATTCGGCAGTGAAGTACTTCTGTCGAACCTCCGTGAGGTCTGCACAAGAAATCAAAATATGTTTAATGGTATCTGGCTTATCGCAGCCAAAACAGAAAGGACTCTCTTCACCTTTCAGCAAGTGCGAGGGGGTATAATATGCGTGCCCAATATGGAGACGGGCCAGGACCACCTCTTCCCGACGGTTAGTCTTACACCGGGGAATGATTTCCCGAAGTTTGGGAACTATACTGTGGAGTTTATTGTTATCAAGAGTATCCCACTGGGCTTGCCATTGATCTACTATGTACTTATTTATTAAGGGTTTAAAATCAGTAAAAACACTACTCTTGCTAGCCACAGGACCATACAGCAGGTGCAAATGACACAAGGGGACGAACTATACCAACGCAGCAGCAGTAAGTTCATGTTGACCAGGGAAAGTAAATTTCAGTTTCCAAATCGAATCAAGGGGTGAAAAGGTGCAACTCGCTTAACTCGAAGCTAGAGTCGAAATTCGACCTTATCCGTCGTCACGGATAAGTCAAACTTCGGATACGTCGAACAAAAATCCATTTCCCTGCGAATTCGACTTAAGCGTGTTCGACTGTAATTCAATCGGGGAAGCCACAAAGCCAACAGGGAAATCACAAGACATAAACAAGCTTCCTCAGACGATCGCAGTGCTAGAGGCTGACGTCAAAATGTTTAGTTCGCGGAACTGACGTAATCTCTCTCTCTCTCTCTCTGTATGACGACCTGCCTGAGGCTGATGTCAAATGTTTAGTTCACGGAACTGACGTCTCTCTCTCTCTCTCTCTCTCTGGGGAGCCAGGGTGGCCGAATGGTAGAGCGTTGGACTTTCAATGCTCGGGTCCAGAGTTCGAATCCCGGCTTGGGCCAAATATTTGTGCTGGCCCTTCTCTCGTTGCCCCGTCTTTGATATCATCCTTACGTGGTGGAAAAGGACGTTAAACTCCTAAATACCCACCCACCCACTCTCTTTCTCTCTCTCTCTCTCTGTCTCTCTCTCCCCCCACCCGGCCCCACCCCCAGTCACGTGACTAAACGGTCGAGGTCGTAGAGGATCTTGTGTCATTGGTAGAACTTGGAGAGGGGAGAACCGGCAACAATAACAACAAAACAGACAAAATAAAATGAAATTTGGAGAAACAACTTTGTAGGACGGGGCCGTTCCTCCTTGTTATTGTTTGTTTTGGGGCGGGAGAGATGGTTGATTCGTTAGCTGACTGCTTGATTACTTGGCCGGTTGTTTAGTTGGTAGGCTGGTTGATCGGCTGTTTACTTAGTTGATTGGTCAGCTAGGGTTTGATGTTCGTTTCCACCACGTAAGGACAAAACCAAAGACAGTGCAGCGAGGAAAAACACAGGACACACTTTTCAGCTTCCGGTTGGGATTCGAACTCACGACCCTGAGCATTAGCAACACTTACACCACGCCGTGCATCTAACAGTACGCGATTGTCTGTGCTGTTTACCACAACAGCAAAACAGTAAACACGACCGGATTTGGTTCCGTTCCCAGCCGGGACTCGAACTCACAACCCGAGCACTAACAGCAATAATCTTACACCGTGCCGTGAATGTATACCACTGTCGCTCTCCTCACTGTGAAAGAAAACAGCACAACTGTGCGAACTTGACTCTTTCAACAGATTTAATCCCGGTCAAGGTGAAGATTTTCTGTCGTAATTTCTTTCAGCTCATTTTCCACAACTCACTGCAGGTGGGAAATCCCGAACAAATGAAAATGTAACGCCATTCATACATCTTCAACGGAAACTGTATTTCTTTTCAGCAAGTGAACGACAAAGATCAGAAACAGTTCACACAACATCATTCAACATCCGTGTCAACCGGTATGGATTTACTGGCAAAATTGAACGGATGACCTGTAAAGCGAATTAAATTTGAGTTCTGTAGTTGTGCGAGAAAGTTTACCAGTATTTGTGTTTACACACGCGCACGAAGAGTATTCATCTAAGTTAACTATTTAATATAAATAGTTTTATGTATATCCACAACCATTATTATAAGTTAAATCCATCCCTCTCTCTCTCTCCGTCTCTCATACACACACACACACACACACACACACACACACAAAGAGCTGCCATGGAAGATGTAGCTGGCGTCATTGTTTTAAAGCAACTATTGTACTCCTACACAAGTATTACCTGGACAGATTTCACCCAAAGCTGTGATATAAAAAACAAACACAAACAAGTTGAGTTCATCACTGAAACACCAGTTCGTGGTAAAAGTCCATGGGCAGTGAGTATGCCTCTCAACCGTCAAGAGTCAGGCGACACAGTAGCGGTGAAATACTCGCCACCAGCGAGAAAAATTAAAAAAAAAAAAAAAAAAGTTGGCGGTTGCGTCTGCCAAAGAATCATCTGTTTTCGGATCATCGACTCCGGAGACATCTGCATCTTAAGCGCCATTCTTCAGGCCAACCCTCGTTCGGTAAAAGGGCTTAAGCGCCATGGACTTGAAAAGCGTCCAGGCCCTTTGTCCAGGTAACGGCAGAGATTCTCCAGACGCGTCCATGGGGATCTATACGCGTGAGTCCAAAGTCCAGGACAGAACATCTTCAGCCCAAGGACACCATGGTTTCGTGTGGAAGGTCCACGACCTCCTCAATGTCGTCATTAGGAATAATCTGAATGGTTCCGTCAGCGATAGCAGGGTTGTCACTGTCCATGACGTGTCCCGATGACGTCACGTCCGCGATGGTCGCCTCCACCATCTGGTCCTCGGACAACGTGTCTTCTTCTGTGAAGGAAACATGGCGAGAGTTAGAATCAAGGACCTCTCTCTCTCACTCTCTCTCTCTCTCTCTCTCTCACACACACACACACACACACACACACACACACACACACACACACACACACACACAGAGCCAGCGAGCGAGCGAGAGAGAGAGAGAGAGAGTCCAAAACTAAGGTCCCTGTTTCAACCCCATTAACGGCTAGAGAAGGAAAACAGGAGGGGAAAGGCATGTGTAGGGGGGGGGGGGGGGGAGAGAGAATCCGAGCTGATAATCCAATTTCTTCACTGATTTCAAAGCATGCTTGCATGAATATTCATGCCAGCGTATGTCAATTGCCCTCACCCCCATCTGCACCGCAGTACACGTCACTTGCCACACACACACACCCTCTCGGTCTGTGGTCAAAACGCACACCCTACCGAAATTAGCCTTATTTCTAATAACCCCAGCTAATGTTTGGCTTCAAAATGCCAGCCGCGCACCAAGCTGAACCGACGGACGTGGACAAGACCTCTGTAGGCACTGGCCTACTGCTGGGGTAAGTAGCCACTCATGGTCATCGCTTAGGTCAGTTGGGTTAGACAGTGGGTAATTAGGGCTGTGATCTGACCCCCGTGTCTGGTCAGCGCGTTGGACAGGAAATACAGGGTCAGGCTGGGGCCGGCCACAGACCCTTTTATGACCGCACTCTTCCTCTATGAGGTGGTCGATAGCTAATGGGAAGTTGGGTTGAGAGAGGTTCATATGGAGTTGATGGTGAAGGTCTGCGGTACTGTTCAGTGATTCATTCAGTACTAAAGCAGTGATACTGTTTCCGGTCTGTCGGCTTCCTAGTCCGGCTCATAAAATTTCGACGGTGGGACAGTTAAACCTAGTCTGGTGCTTGACTCTGACCTAGTGCTTATCTTCCCCCCCCCCCTCTCTTTTTTCTTCTCTCTCTCTTTCTCTCTCCCCCCCCCCCCTCTCTCTCTCGCTCAGCCTCCAGTTTGGACTCTCACTCTTTTCCACACACACACCTATCAACATCACATCACATATCACACACACACACACACACACACACACACACACACACACACAAAGGTAGAGATAGAGACAACGACAGAGACAATGAGAGAGACAGAGACAAGTTCTTGACCAACCCACACATTAACATCAACACACGCCGATCACAATGTGAGAGAATGCGTGCGGTTCACGTAAGCGTGTATGTTGGGTTAATTACACGGCGCTCTGATGCAAGAAATCAGGAAAAGCGCCTATAACAATATGCACTTATCATAGTTATCATTACGATCCACACATGCCTCACCTGACACTTGCTCCACAGTAATGTTGACCTGACCCCCACCGTCCACAGCGATCTGCTGGCCGTCTATGGTGATCTGCTGACCGTCCACGGCGAAGGTGGAGGGGATCTGGATGGTGGCCTGACTCGTGCCGCCACTCGACGTGGCGATGGCCAGCGCCTGCTCGATCATCAGCACCTCGCAGTTGTCTTTCTGGTGCTCCTGTATGGAAATACACCCACTTATGAGTTTTGCTGAAGATCTATTTTATTTCATTGTTTTGTTTTGGTTTGTTTTGTTCATGTTTGTTATATTGCTTTGCATTGGGTGGGGAGCCTGGGTGGCCGAATGGTAGAGCGTTGGACCTTCAATGCTCGGGTCGTGAGTTCGAATCCCGGCTGGAGGCCAAATAATTGTGCTGGCTATTTTATCGTTGCCCCGTCTTTGATATCACCCGTATGTGGTGGAAAAGGCCGTTAAACTCCCAAACACCCACCCACCCTTTGCATTGGGTGGGGTTTGGTTTAATGTGGTTTAGTCTGTTTTGCTTTGTCGTGTGCGTGTGTGCGTGAGAGAGACAGACAGACAGAGATCATAAATCATAGCTCTAATCAAAATAATTACACTACCAGCATTTAAATCAAAATAATTACATCAAAAGCATCACCCTCCTTCTAATCGTTTTGCTGGTATACTTGATGCACACAATCTTTGCTTTATCACTTCAGCGTAAAAAGTCAGCGTCTCACCCTGAGTTGTAGCTCCGACTTGAAGGGCATGGCACACTTCTCGCACACTAGTGTCTTAATATCCGAGTGTTTGCGTTCAATGTGTTTGCGGATGTCTGTGAACGTGTAGCCGTAGAAGTCACACACTCCGCACTTGTAGTCTCTCTGGCCATTGTGTCTGCAACAGTAGCATAATACATATCATTACATGATCAGTGGAGGCCAGCATTGTTTAAACGGGACAGTTCCATCTTTGCGAAGCCAACTTATGCTTGGGAACAGTTTCGCTCGTGAGTGCGCATGCACGCAAAAGAAACTCTATATTAACAAACATTTTTTTTAAATATGGTCGCATACCGTTTTACATGCAGTTCCTTGTTCTTGATATGTCGGAAAGCTTTACCGCACACTTCACACACGTGTTTCGGGTCTTCGTGGATCAGCAGATGCTTGGATATGTCTGACCGC
Organism: Batillaria attramentaria; assembly: GCA_018292915.2. Taxonomy (NCBI): domain Eukaryota; kingdom Metazoa; phylum Mollusca; class Gastropoda; family Batillariidae; genus Batillaria; species Batillaria attramentaria. Next base: position 1,105,610 of record JACVVK020000107.1, on the reverse strand, counting down.
TCACAGCCCCTGAAACAAGAATTGGAAACAGACTTTATGCACAGCCTCAATGTCTTTTACAGATCTTTCTAAAGAACATGTTTGCTTGGTCGTGTGTTTGCGGACGGGTTCAACGTCCTTTTCCACCGCTATTCGGGTGCAACTAGTATCAAGGACAGGAAGATAAAAAGAGACCAATGTTACAAAACTGATGACTGTATCCAACTTGACACGTTATAGGGAAGCCAAATAAAAGGTGGAGGAGGGGGGGGGGGGGTCCCTTAAAAGACTGTACTAAAAAATAGTGATGGGAAATGGGCGGTGGAAGTTGGGGAGGTGGTGTAGGAAGGAGGGACAGTTGCACACTGCCACCCACCCACCCCCCACCCCCCATCTTCAGGCCACTTCAAGCCACTATAATGCAATCTGCAGTGCTCTCGGGCCTAGCGGGAAAGACTCACGCCTTGCGTAATAGTGGACTGAAGTGGCTCCTACTGGTGTGCAGTAGTTCGTCCTTTTCAACCAGTCCTATCATATCAGTAGTGGGCATGGGGGTGGTCTCGGGATCGGGCTCTTAAAGAGTTATAACTTCTCGAGCTTAGAGTTGCGCGAGTGTGTCCAACTAACCTGTAATCACAGTGTGGACATTTGAACGGTTTCTCTGGGTCGTGTATCCTCAGGTGGCGCTTGAGGTGAGCCTTGCGGGTGAACTTCTTCCCGCACACCGTGCACTCGAACAGCACCTCGGCCGGCATGTGAACCATCTTCACGTGCATCTTCAGAATGTACTGGTCCTGGGCACAACACAAACCGACGGAGGCTATTGTCTGTACATCACCATTATCACCATCATCATCATAGTAGTAGTTAGTTAGTTAGTTAGTTATGGCTTAACGCCGCGCAAGCACATAGTAGTAGTAGTGATAACAATAATGTGTTTTATACAGGCACTTTACCCAGTTTCTTGGCTCAAAGTCAGAGCACCGCGAACTGAACGAAGCACGCAATGAACGAACGATGCCGCTTACATCAACTGAAAAATTCCGGCCCCAAGTGGACCTTGAACCTACAAGACTAACAGACAAACTGGCAATATAAATACTGGAGGTGGGGGGCACTCTTGAATTTTGAGAAAATCTGAAATGAAGTTGGCGACACTCTTAAATTTTGAAAATGTCTGAAATGAAGTTGGCGACACCCTTGAATTTTGCGAAAATCTGAAATGAAGTTGGCTACACTCTTGAATTTTAAGAATATCTGAAATGAAGTTGGATACATACCTTGTAGACTTTGCCGCACATTTCACACGTGCATCCCTCTGCGTTGTGTCGCATCATGTGCCGTTTGATCATATAGGCATGCTCTGCCATGAAGTCACACACTTCACATATACAGCGCGGATGGTTGGCCTGTCAAAGAAACAAAATCCACATCATGTTAGTGCGTATGATCGGCGTAGTGTGACTGACTACTCCTATCTTATGTAGTAACATGAATCCATGTGTGCTCTAGATGTGAGACATGCTTAACTGCGATGTCTGATATAAGTCTATTAGTTTTGTGGTGACCTTGACATTCATCACGCTGCCACGGCCAGCTGACCTTGAAATTCACCACCCCAGCTGACCTTGACACTCACCACCCGACTCCCACCAGCTGACCTTGACATTCACCGCCCTGGCCCTGCAAGATGACCTTCAACTTTGTCACTCTCAGTGACACTACAAGCTGACCTTGAAATGCTGGAGCAGGTCGTCCTTGTTGAAGGTGAGGAAGTTGCAGCACTTGCACTTGTGGATGTCGCCGGCGTGGCTGGCGATGTGGTCCTGGTACTGCTGGACATAGTAACCCTGGAAGTCACACTTGGGGCACTTGAGCTTCTCCAGCTCGCTCTCCCTCGCCTTCAGACCTGAACACACAGAGAAAATGGACACATTGCTAAAGGAGGGAATTTTGGAATTTTCATTTTCGCCCCATTGGTTTGTTGGCCCTTTCGTTTGGGGGTTTAACGTCCTTTTCCGCCACGTATGAGTGCTACTCCGTATCAGAGACGGGGCAACGAGAAAAAGGCCAACACAAATATTTGGCCCCAGCCGAGATTCGAACTCACGACCCGAGCAGTGAAAGCCCTTTCAAGAAGTTGTTGTTGTTTTTGGTGTTGGTTTTTTTAATTTAAGTGTGCGTGTGCAGAGGACAGGGGACGGGGAGGGAGTGTTAGGAGGGACTTTGGTGTCGGATACACGGACAGATGAACAATGTAAATCGCACGCACGCACGCGCGCACACACGCACGCACGCACATACACACACAAGTAGGGGATATGGAGATGGAGGGGATCCGAACGAGAGCGCTCCTCGTGAACGCTCGCAGAAAAGACGCAAATAACGGAACAAAACCAACCTAACAAACAAAAAACAAAAACACAAAAAACAAGAAAATAGGATCAAAGCCCGAACAACCCAAAAGACAAGTGCGTTTGTGTCCGCCATCCATTTCACTGGCAGTGCAAAACAAAGGAAGACATATCGTTCTGCATTGGGTGCACACCATGCACAACCACTCTTCACTGTCAACAAAGACAGAGCAAAGGCTGGGGGAAAAGTCTAACCCATCCGTTATCGCTGGGAGAGCCTTGCGCTTTAAAGTGTTTTTACCGTTGCTTTATTTCTTTGTCTGTTGTTGTAGTTGTCAGTTGTAGTTGTCAGTTGTTGTTGTTGTTGTTGTTGTTGTTAGTTGTCAGTTGTTGTTAGCTGTTGTTGTTGTTGTTAGCTGTTGTTAATTGTTTTGTCAGTTGTTGTCAGTTGTTGTCAGTTGTGTGGTGGTGGGTGGCGGTGGTGGTAGCTGTTGTTGTTGTTAGCTGTTGTCAGTTGTTGTCAGTTGTCGTTGTCATTTGTTGCTAGTTGTGAAATGTTGTTGTTAGTTGTCAGTTGTTGTAGTTATTGTCTGTTGTTATCAGTTGTTGTTGTTGTCAGTTGTCAGCTGTTGCTGCTGCTGCTGCTGAAGTTGTTGACATTGCTGTTTTGATCCAATTCTACACATTTTTCCCCCTCCTCAAGTATTTTTATTCCAAGCCTCTGACTGCCAGTCGTTCACTAAGATAACCACGACCACACATGTTTTCCTTCACTGCTCGCATCAGTACTGCAGCATCCCTTAAAAACATCCACAAAATGCCTGACTGTGAGTAAAGTCTCGCAGGTCTACTGGCTTCAGATACCAACGCCCCCTCCCCCCCTCATATCCTGCAGTTTGGCGGCTGGCGGATATTACCCAGTAACACCCAGTACCGGAGATTATCTGCTAAATGCCGCGTTACCTGTCGGAAATAGTAACTGCAACTGAAATGCCAGAAACTATCAATCTTCAGCAACCTGTTCCAGTGACATGACGGAGGAGAGGGGTCAAGTTGAAAGGAAAAGGGGTGGACGCCAGGTCATCTGGAAGAAGAAAAAAAAAATGGGAGAGGGTGGGGATGGAGGAAAGATGTGGGAGGGGGGGGAGGAGGGGGGGGGGGGACAGAGAATGGATGAATCTTTATTTCTCAACGAGAGAGAGAGAGAGAGAGGATGATGATGATGATGATGATGATGATGATGAAACGTGTATTAGGATAATACTTGTAGGCATCTCTGCCTATCTTACAAGTAATCCTCACTACATCGTACAATAATAAAGAAACACAAACAAACATTATAAGCTAAAGATAAACAAACAATCTATTCTGCCGAAAAGTGAGAAAAAAATAAGAGAGATCGAGAGAGTGAGTGTGGGGGGGGGGGAGGAGGGGGGGAGCAGAGACGGACGAACGGACAGACGGGTGCAATAACCATTCTGTGCGAATGCACATGCGCACAAATTTTATGATGATTTCACCCTGCCAACGACAAGGTCCAGAGCCCCTCCAGCAGTTTCAATCTACCTTCAAAACTCGGGTAAGAGAGAGAGAGAGAGATGCGCGCGGGGATGGCATCAAGAAGTCACTGGCATCAGCAACCAACTCCCCCTCCCCCACCACTCCACCCCTCCACCAACCTCCCAGCTTCCTCCCCCTCAACTTCCTGTACAATGTGTTTTCTATTTCTGCAGTAGCGACCTTCCTGTGCGGTAGGTGGCAAGGGGTCGAGAGATGGCAGAAGATAACCCGCCTCCGCCCCCTCGTTCCCACACATCCCCGGCCCCAAGCTCCATTCACATCTCACGCTCTGGAATCCCACTCACTCACTCACTCAGCCAGTGGCTGCTGCGGGGCTCTACTAAAGCCACGTTCACACGTCAACTTCCACTAGAGGCCGCTATCATAAAGGGTGGGTGGGTGGGTGGGTGTTCGAGAGTTTAACGTCCTTTTCCGCCACGTAAGAGTGGTATCAAGGACGGGGCAACGAGGAAAAGGCCAGCACAACTAATATTATTTGTACTCAAGCACACTCATTTCGTGGTGGAGGGTCAGCCGGGATTCGAACTCACGACGCGAGCATTCAAAGTCCAAAGCACTAGCATTCGGCTATCCCGGCTCCCCCTATCATAAATGTGAACAAACTGAGCGAACAAATTGAAAAGAACGAGCACGCCCAACAATGATGATTCCATCAAACAATCAGAAGGTGCAGATGGACAAGCGTAATCTGCTGATCAGCCGAAGCGTCGTATCAAACTTCAATATATGTGTTATGCCCGTTCATAAAGATTGTGGACTGTTGATCAGTTTGTAGAGGTGGGGTCAGGCACATGTGTCCTTGTGGTATGTCCGCTTTGTGGTGTCATGACAGCGTGGGTGGGTGGGTGTTTGGGGGTTTAACGCCTTTTTCCACCACATAGTCATGACAGCGTGAATCACTCCGAGTTGGATTTTTTTTTTTTAAGCTTACTCCCTCAACACACACACACACACACACACACACACACACACACACACACACACACACACACAAGCAGATAGGCAAGCATTACGAATGGCCTGCGCCTTGGAAGATAAGGCATCTGAGATGCACGCTGCACGCGCAAAGCCTTAGTATACCACAGTAAACCGCCTGCAAAGCAGAGACATACAAAGAAGCCCGTGTGAACCACACACACGTTGGAACAATCTCGAAGATGACGCTCAGGAGATCACTGAGGGGATAGGGCAGAGCGCCTGTGCGCTTTTCCAAGCGCAGAGAACTCACACGAACCAGTGTGAAGCGACCGTAAGATGACAGGTTGTCCGCCCCGGGGCCACTCATACCTCTCTCCCATTGCTCTGATCTGGAGTACACTCTATCACTCTCCCATCTCTCAATGAATGAAGCATGTCCGCCATACAGCGTGGAATGTTGTTTGATATCCCACTTAGGACGATAGCTTTTTTGAGGAGATGATGCTGTCGGTAAGCGAAGAGGACGTGGGAGAATTGTTCACCTGTGTTCACCCCCCCCCCCCCCAATTCCTACTGTAGAGAGTGCAGTGCAATGGCCGTTTGGATAATGTGAATCAACTTTATGCATTGTGTCCTTTCTTATCACTTTTAGTTTGCTCGTCTTATATTAGTTATACATCGTGAAGCTGCCTTTAAATATTAACCCTTTATTTTATTAAATTTTACATGCCCCTGAACAAAAAGCAAATTTGTTCTTAATGGACACAATAAAGTCGTTTGAATTGAATAAAGATAACGACCTTCAAATTTACACGACCATGGAGTAACCCACATTATTTTTCTTTCAGAAGTATTTTTCCTCAAACCCCCTCCCCCCCCCCCCTCTCTCTCTCTCTCTCTCCAAGAAGACAAGAGCATCTGTTGCTTGGTGAAATACCCCAGGACCAAACAGTGAGATAAAAGTGAAGAACGACCTCCATTTCAAAGTACATTTCCTGTTTGGGGTGGGGGGTGGAAGGTCATAGAGAGGTGTGTGTGTGTGTGTGTGTGTGTGTGTGTGTGTGTGTGTGTGTGGTGTTGTGTGTGTACATGATCTGTCATGCAAAAAAAAAAAAAAAAAAACATCCATCCCTTTAACCCAGTCACACCCCCCTCCCCTCCCCCCCCCCCACCCCATCCTCTCTTGGTAAGCCAGCCTCCCGATCTACACCATCTATCAGAACCACAGGCGCATCAGCTGCTTGTGTGCATCAGCTTTAAAAAAATTGAAACCCCAAATATTTTACCCACATCATCTATCATAACCTTTTTCCCGAAACCTCTACAGCCCCCCCCCCCCTACCCCTTCCTAGCACTGTGCCTGCCGTCTGGACGAGACTGAGGCAAAGGGTAAGGCCGGAGTGCGAACAGCTGATGGGGGTCAGGGGTCACGACTCCGGCATTCCCTTCACCGTGTCGTCGTCCTCGCTGGCTCAGTCGGCTAGCCAGCACGCGGAACGCACCCCGCAATGCACAATCACAGATAAAGAAGGGTGAGTGGGCGTTTGAGGGTTTAACGTCCTTTTCCAATAAATATGGGTGATACCACAATGAGGAAATGCTCAGCACAAAATATTTAGCCCCTGCCGGGATTCGAACTCACGACCTGAGCATTGGGAGCACAGTTCTCTGCTGCTCTGTCCCGGCTCCTCCAGACAAAGGAGGCTTTGCACGTTGGCTAGTGAGTCGAACGACGATGAAGTTTGATATCACCATACCAGAATGTCCATGCAGAAGTGAATTCGGTATAATCAGAAAAACCGATTACACTGTCAACATTTGTGTAATCACATCTGGTGTAAAAGTTTAGCCGCGAAACAGTCTTTGTTGCTTGCGCGGCGTTTTAACTTTTAAGTCCTGAATAAGTAACTGGTGTCAAAGTCTTCTGACCGTGATCAACTGCCTGATGATTGTTCTTGCTCTTGTCATTACAAAATGCAAACGCAAAAAGAAAACATAATTTTTGTTGTTGTTGTTGTTGTTTTGGTTTTTTTTAACAATTGTTACGGCAGTCACAGAGAGCACACACACACACACACACACACACACACACACACACACACACACACACACACACGTTCATGTGCAAGATGTGCGAGTGTGACTTTGTCAGCTGCGCATGGCAGGCTGCATCGAGAAAAGGCCTGTACATATTCGCCCCTGTCAAAAGTCGAACCCAGGACATTAACAATACCGAAGCACACACAAGTGACAATAAGAAACATTCAGTGTAAAACAAGCGAAGAGCCAAACGCCACAAGTTACCACCAGCAACGGTGACAAGAAGTTGCCGGCTAAGGCCACCTGGTAAGCTACCGTGACACCCACCGAATTTCAAGCTGACTAAGCGTAGTCGGCGTATCACTGACCAGCAGTACCCCTGAGCCATCAAAGACTCAGAACTACTGGTAAACCATCGCGCCTCTGTGGACGAAGATCGGCTGTCAACGGTACCCCTGAGCTAGCAAGAACTAAAATCATGTGGGTGCGGCACATACACGGTCAACGGTACCTCCGCGCCATCGAGAACGACACCTAGGCCTTCCAGCCCGCCTTTCTCCTCGAGAGAAAGCGTTCAGCGGTACCAATGAGCCACCGAAAACCCCAAACCAAACATCCCGTTGACGCTGGTACGCGCACGCCGCACGGCGCTTCAGCGGTACCCCTGAGCCACTTCGGATCCCAGATTTGGGCGAGGAACGCAGCACAAAGAACGGGAAAAGTAACGAGGCAAGTGGTTGGTCCAAGGCTCATACCGGTGTTGAGTCACTGGGGAGATTTCCGCAGCCCGCCCCCTCTCTCTAGCCATGATAATGAGCTAGGAGGGAAACTGCTGAGGGTGGGGAAAAGACTCTGCTCTCTCACGCTAGCACGGCCTGTGTGGCCGTAGAACTGGGACCACCCACCCTTCCCAAAGTACCGCCCCCTTTGTTACAAGACTGCTGCAGGGGTACCGCCGTTCTAATACATGGTACTGTGTGGTCTTTCTTTTCAGTTCCTGTATCATTTTCTAACCGTAAACAATTCTTTACTGAGAAACATTTTGATTGTTCTTCGAGCTGAAATGTTAACCAATGCGGCATCAGCAGGCTGATGAAGGCTGTGCCGTCCTCAAAATATTGAAACCAACAGCACACAATGCCATTATATTCAACAAATAATCAAGTGTATTTTTTGATGATTGCAATGTTGTCAACATTTACAGACGTAAACAAAGTTATGCAATCACCAAGGATTAGTTACAACTACATCTGACCAGCGGTTTTGAAACGAGGTGATGACTGGAAGGGAAAACTAAACTTGCTTGTAATTCGTAGTTGATGTCACAGTGAATTAACCAGTTGTTAGCAACACCTGGGCATTACAATGACAATGAATGACTAGCTCTGTGTGTGTGTGTGTGTGTGTGTGTGTGTGTAGTGCAGTTGTTACCAGCTTTGGGCGGTCTTGACACAGCACTATGTGTTCCACCCGATCCAAGGGAGGAAACTACTAAGTATTGACAAACGATAAATGAACAAATACTGCTGATACTACCTCCCTTCTTTCTACAATCTCTCTCTCTCACACACACACACACACACACACACACGACCAAAGAAAATGCACAATTAACACCGAGACCAAAAGCAAAACAAAAAACTCACCAATCTTGATGGGGTCTTTCTTGATGCCGAACATAGGCAGGAGATTGTCTGGAATCTGAATCACCGTTGGCTGCTGGCCGTCACCGCCAGCACTGGTGTCCCCATCACTGCGATCCTTCTCTCCTACACATACAGACACAGCAGTCAATGTCACGTGGCAACAAAGCATCAAGAAAGTTAAAGACAACAGTGTCCAGCGAGCAGTACCTCATCAGGCAGAATGTCCAAAGTCAGCACGTGCAATAGTCAGCAAGAGCTGTCACCACTGTCACAGCACAGCGTGGGTCTCCCCAACCACCCCACCCTACCCCAAGCTACACACATGTATGATACTGATATTTTTGGCACTCAGACTTCTTAGTGAGGTTTTCTCTCCAAACGGTGGGGAGGAGGAGGGGGGGGGGGGAATCTCCCAAAGCAAAGGCAGGTTGATGGCACTACACTGCAGTGATACACTTCCCATTTGGACAAGATAATAAAGTACTTTTTGTTGTAAAAATGCTAAGTAATTAAACACACGGTGTGGAGGTCTGAAGCAGTTTCACATCTCCTCATTACCTCCCAAATCCAGTACAACCACTGCAAATGTTTTACACAGACCACAACCACGTCATTAAATAATAAATAAATGAATAAACAAACTTTTTCTGTTTGGGGGGAAAAAAAGGTCCATTTTCATGTACATGTATATATGGATATGGTCGGTGCACTCACCTGCAGATTCCAGACCCTCTTGAGTGTCTGAGGATTCCCCACCCAGGGGTAGAGACTCTCCCTGTAAACTAGTGGTCAGGATGCTGCTGCTGTCCAACACTGTAATCAGAGTAATATATATATAGAGAGAGATCTCCATTCATGGCATGTCTCTAACATTTGTGGTACTGTGAACTAGAGGAGCAAAGCCTCCTTGGCTCACTTGTGAGATGGGTCAAGGTCATTCAAAAGAGTATGTCTGTAAAGTTCTTATCACTATCTATCCTGAAGTAATGTGTCTCTTGTGTTCACAGTTCCTAAGAAAACGGAAAATGGCAATATAACAGTTTTCCCAGACAGCTTGTATGACCTTGACCTTGGGTCAAGGTCATTCGAATGAGATCTGTAAGAGCTTATCAATGACTATCATTACGCCAAGTTTGATAGCTCTAGTTTTCTAGTTTCCTTGCAAATGGTAATGTAAAATTTCACAACAGACAGCTGTAATGACCTTGACCTTCAGTCAAGGTCATTCAAAAGGGTATGTCTGCATAGGTCTCATTTCTGTCTATCATTGTGCTTTGTTTGGTGCCTCTGCTGTTTGTTGTTTCCAAGAAAATGCTAACATTAAAGTTTCCGCAAAACGTCTTGAATGGCCTTGACCTTGACTCAAGGATATTGCCAGGTATGCCAGTACAGGTTTTGTCAATGTCTATCACCATGCAAAGTTTGATGCCTCTTATACCCCTAGATTCTGAGAAAATGGCAATTTTAAATTTCCAATGAGACAGCTTTAATGACCTTGACCTTCAGTCAAGGTCATTCAAAATGGTATGTATTGGGAGGTCTTACTGCTGTCTATCAGCAAGCCAGGTTTGGTGTTTCTGCTGTTTATTGTTTCTGAGAAAATGCCAATGTTAAGGTTTTGGAAGCTTTTCTGCAAACAGCTTGTATGGCCTTGACCTTGACTCAAAGTCACTGAATACAGGTATGTCTGTAAAGGTGCTGTCAATATCTATAATCATGCAAAGTTTGATGTCTCTTGCTTTTCTGGATTCTGAGAAAATGCCAATGCAAAAGTTCCAAACGGACAGCTTTAGTGACCTTGACCTTGGGTCAAGGTCAATCAATATGGTATGATTTTAAAGGTCTTATGGCTGTCTATCAGCGTGCCAAGTTTGGTGCCTCTGCTATTTGTAGATTCTGAGAAAATGCCAATGTTAAGGTTTACTGCGGACACACACACACACAGACAGACAGACAGACACACACACACACACACAGACAGACGACGGAGGGTTATTACATAGACTCACTTTGTTACACAAGTGAGCCAAAAATGTCCTGTCAGTACCATTGACTGAAAAACTTTTTCACAACTAATGATAGCTGTGAACTATTCCAATGATGTCGAAATTAATATTGACGTCATCATGGAATTTTGAAGTAAATCGAGTTTGAGGACAGGGCAGGAGAAATATACAATGCATGTCATCCTGCGCTATTCTCAAGATCCTGTCATGGCAAAATTCCAAAACAACATCAATACTGAAGCTCAATATCTTTCCAAAAAGGATAAGTTAAAAAGACTCCCACTTTCCCATGGTCCTAGATGCCATCCCTTAGTGTAAGTTCTCTCCCCTACAACTTATTGACCCAAATACCTCTACTGCTATTTGGTAAAAGGGCCTGTGCTTATAAGTTAATAAGTAGATCAGACAGCTCATGACATCTTCCTTGTCAGTGAATGGGTGTGCCTACCAGTTATTTTTCTTAACTTGAAAGACATGTGCATCCCATGAAAATACAAGTTGCGTAAAATATTTCAAAAACTTCCAAAGCAGCGCTCTTGGCGACACCACAGCAAAAATAAAAAATAATAATTAAAACACCCAACGCACATCCAATTCTTGAAAAAAAAAAAATTTTAAAGACTTTAAAATCACATACACTTAAGCAAACCAGCTTTCAAACCTACCTGCAGTAGGATCAAGAGGGAGGGCGTCCCCGTCAGGTCCAAGGCTGATGGTGGTGGTTGGGGGTGGGAGGTTCGGTTCGATGGGGGTGGGGCCAGGTTTAGCCACCAGTTGCTGCAGTTGTGTTTTTACTTGCGTCTGAAATCCTGGCAGATTTTGCAGACCCTGACGGACCAAAAAATTAAATACAGTCTTGCATCAACTTTTGCTACAGTTACTGAAAATTTCATCACTTTCCATTTTGGACAACTGTTTTGAGTTGACGGACAAAAGAGATGCTGAACTTGTAGTATTGACAGTTCCATGTGTGTGTGTGGTCGCTGCAGTGGCTGGAGACAAGATCTTTTGTTATATAGTTCAGAGCCTCATATCCGTGAAAATTATAATGGACGACTCCACTCTGGTCAATCAAAAGGGTCGAGCCCTCTGAATTCAGCCAATCACTTCCCGCAGCCTAATGAACACAACACACGGCACGGCCTGGCAAACGTTTTGCCAGACACTACAATGTTGAAAGCACGTGTAGTTTGATATGACTGGAACATGGAAAGACAGCAGTAAGTCCATTGACGCCATTTGAGAAAAATCTCTTTCGTCCTGACATCACCCCTTTTTCCATAAAATGACGTCATGGACGTACTGCGTTCTGCCAATACACGACAGAGTAAAGGGGCAGGGCTTTGGCCTTGGGGCTTGCCAGGTGGAGCCGTCTATTGGACAAACGTTCTGGCTGACCCGACTGTGGCGCAGAAATGGTATATATTACCGCCGTTGTAGGAAAGTACATGTAATCCGACATTTCAAATGAATTGGTCCATGACTGATGTCCAACACAGATATAAAGCCCTGAAAGTTCACCTTGAGTGTATAATGCTCCGGTATAAAAATCAGTCATGCCGCTGTTAGGTTTGCTGCTAGCTGCTAAGATGTGTACAAATTTCATCTTCTGTTAAGAGTAAAGTCAGAGGGACACCAGAATATCCAAACAGGTTAATCACAGCCTCTCTTTGTGTATATCAAACACTACAGAAGTGTAGATGATTTGAAGGAAAATAAACATTTTTGGTGCTTCTTGTTGTTGTTTTGGTGGTTGTTTTGGGGTGTTGAGTGATGGTGGTGTGTGTGTGTGTGTGTGTGTGTGTGTGTGTGTGTGTGTGTGTGTGTGTGTGTGTGTGTGTGTGAATGCAGCATGTATTTGTTTTAACTGCATCTCAATAAAGAATAATTGTAGTAAATACCTGTAAGGGGGCCATTACAAGTGTCTGTCCATTAGCACCAGGTAGGATAACCGCCGGAATTGAGGACGGTGTAGTGGTTTGGCCAGGAGGAGGGTACCGACGAGGTCGACCACGGCCTCGCTTGACGGCTGCAACAAGAGGGGCAACCTTGTTAAAACTGCGAGAAATTAGAACACTGACTGGTTGATGAAGCATTCCTGGGTCATCAGGCATGTTGATACAATGTAGGCAGAGCAGATGCAGATTTCCGGGATACTGGGTCTATTTCTGAATTTGGGTGTAACACAGAATGCAAGATGATTTTTGACATGAACACCCAAGACAGCCCTTTCACTGATGTCATGCTCTTGATTATGCCCATACAATATCTTCAAATTTAGGGGGAGAAAGGTTTGTACTGTATTTTGCCAAGCAACTGGGTAAAGCATCTAAACCAATACATGATTATCATCATTTAATGTGCATTACAGTAACACCATGATGTTAGAAAAAAGGGTTTGCAAAATGTTTGAAAAATATACCATTGACATTACCACATCGTGAAAACAAAGGAGGGCACTCCTGGCACACACACACACACACACACACACACACACACACACACACACACACACACACAGAGTCATGCTCAAGCTTGCAGTTGTTTAGTCTCTTTAGCAGAACAGACTGTGTTTAAAGACAGTCATGCACCATAGGCCATAACAAACAGAGAAGGGAATGTTAACAAGCAAATACGGGCTGCAGCTTACGCATCATAAATGGGCTTGCGAGCTGAGGTAGTTCCCTCTTTATCTGCCGCTTCTTGATGCCGTACATGGTGACCTCTGGGTCCTTCTCGTCATCATTCTGACCCTCTGGCTCGTCATCGCTAGAGGCTTCCAGAACATCGTAATCTGGAGTGGAACACGAAACTGGGATACTCAGTGCAAGAAGAGAATTATGAGAATAGTCCAAATACTGGTAATTTAAATTTGCCACATATAAAAACAATGATTATCAAAAACGTGATTCAGCACATGTAGCACTGGTAAGGACACTAACACTATGTGCTTTAGGACAGATCAAGTCTTTGACAATAATATTTGTTTCTGAGGGTGGATAAATTGTGGTATTTCTGGGGAATTGCTGAGGGAAAAAAAAAAGATTGAAACCTAGACCGGCGTGCAGAGGCAGCGCCCTGCTGTGGGACTCCAGAGGCAATGACCCACTTAAGAAAAGAAGTAAAATACTGCCTTGGTACTGACATGCAAGCCTTCAAAAATGAAGTTAGACTGCCCTATATGGCATTACATACAGTGTCATGATACATGACAGTGTGTGCAAGCCTTTTCCTCCTTTTCGTTTGGCTGAAAGGATAGGAAATTTGGCTGAAAATTGCCAAATGACTGAAAATTGCCAAATGACTGAAAATTCCACTGTATGAACAAATTATAATTATGTGTACATTTGGTGTCACAAAACTACAGTCTATCTCCTGTGAAACAATTTCACAGGCATTATTGTCTATCACTCCCATATCATTATTATTACAGTACTACTGTGTTATTAGTATTGTCTATCACTCCCACATCATTATTATTACAGTACTCCTGTGTTATTAGTATTGTCTATCACTCCCACATCATTATTATTACAGTACTCCTGTGTTATTAGTATTGTCTATCACTCCCACATCATTATTATTACAGTACTCCTGTGTTATTAGTATTGTCTATCACTCCCACATCATTATTATTACAGTACTCCTGTGTTATTAGTATTGTCTATCACTCCCACATCATTATTATTACGGTACTCCTGTGTTATTAGTATTGTCTATCACTCCCACATCATTATTATTACGGTACTCCTGTGTTATTAGTATTGTCTATCACTCCCACATCATTATTATACGGTACTCCTGTGTTATTAGTATTGTCTATCACTCCCACATCATTATTATTACGGTACTCCTGCGTTATTAGTATTGTCTATCACTCCCACATCATTATTATTACGGTACTCCTGCGTTATTAGTATTGTCTATCACTCCCACATCATTATTATTACGGTACTCCTGCGTTATTAGTATTGTCTATCACTCCCACATCATTATTATTACGGTACTCCTGCGTTATTAGTATTGTCTATCACTCCCACATCATTATTATTACGGTACTCCTGCGTTATTAGTATTGTCTATCACTCCCACATCATTATTATTACGGTACTCCTGCGTTATTAGTATTGTCTATCACTCCCACATCATTATTATTACGGTACTCCTGCGTTATTAGTATTGTCTATCACTCCCACATCATTATTATTACGGTACTCCTGCGTTATTAGTATTGTCTATCACTCCCACATCATTATTATTACGGTACTCCTGCGTTATTAGTATTGTCTATCACTCCCACATCATTATTATTACGGTACTCCTGCGTTATTAGTATTGTCTATCACTCCCACATCATTATTATTACGGTACTCCTGCGTTATTAGTATTGTCTATCACTCCCACATCATTATTATTACGGTACTCCTGCGTTATTAGTATTGTCTATCACTCCCACATCATTATTATTACGGTACTCCTGCGTTATTAGTATTGTCTATCACTCCCACATCATTATTATTATTACTTGCGTTGTATTGTGTCTATCACTCCCACATCATTATTATTACGTACTCCTGCGTTATTAGTATTGTCTATCACTCCCACATCATTATTATTACGGTACTCCTGCGTTATTAGTATTGTCTATCACTCCCACATCATTATTATTACGGTACTCCTGCGTTATTAGTATTGTCTATCACTCCCACATCATTATTATTACGGTACTCCTGCGTTATTAGTATTGTCTATCACTCCCACATCATTATTATTACGGTACTCCTGCGTTATTAGTATTGTCTATCACTCCCACATCATTATTATTACGGTACTCCTGCGTTATTAGTATTGTCTATCACTCCCACATCATTATTATTACGGTACTCCTGCGTTATTAGTATTGTCTATCACTCCCACATCATTATTATTACGGTACTCCTGCGTTATTAGTATTGTCTATCACTCCCACATCATTATTATTACGTACTCCTGCGTTATTAGTATTGTCTATCACTCCCACATCATTATTATTACAGTACTCCTGCGTTATTAGTATTGTCTATCACTCCCACATCATTATTATTACAGTACTCCTGCGTTATTAGTATTGTCTATCACTCCCACATCATTATTATTACAGTACTCCTGCGTTATTAGTATTGTCTATCACTCCCACATCATTATTATTACAGTACTCCTGCGTTATTAGTATTGTCTATCACTCCCACATCATTATTATTACAGTACTCCTGCGTTATTAGTATTGTCTATCACTCCCACATCATTATTATTACAGTACTCCTGCGTTATTAGTATTGTCTATCACTCCCACATCATTATTATTACAGTACTCCTGCGTTATTAGTATTGTCTATCACTCCCACATCATTATTATTACAGTACTCCTGCGTTATTAGTATTGTCTATCACTCCCACATCATTATTATTACAGTACTCCTGCGTTATTAGTATTGTCTATCACTCCCACATCATTATTATTACAGTACTCCTGCGTTATTAGTATTGTCTATCACTCCCACATCATTATTATTACAGTACTCCTGCGTTATTAGTATTGTCTATCACTCCCACATCATTATTATTACAGTACTCCTGCGTTATTAGTATTGTCTATCACTCCCACATCATTATTATTACAGTACTCCTGCGTTATTAGTATTGTCTATCACTCCCACATCATTATTATTACAGTACTCCTGCGTTATTAGTATTGTCTATCACTCCCACATCATTATTATTACAGTACTCCTGCGTTATTAGTATTGTCTATCACTCCCACATCATTATTATTACAGTACTCCTGCGTTATTAGTATTGTCTATCACTCCCACATCATTATTATTACAGTACTCCTGCGTTATTAGTATTGTCTATCACTCCCACATCATTATTATTACAGTACTCCTGCGTTATTAGTATTGTCTATCACTCCCACATCATTATTATTACAGTACTCCTGCGTTATTAGTATTGTCTATCACTCCCACATCATTATTATTACAGTACTCCTGCGTTATTAGTATTGTCTATCACTCCCACATCATTATTATTACAGTACTCCTGCGTTATTAGTATTGTCTATCACTCCCACATCATTATTACAGTACTCCTGCGTTATTAGTATTGTCTATCACTCCCACATCATTATTATTACAGTACTCCTGCGTTATTAGTATTGTCTATCACTCCCACATCATTATTATTACAGTACTCCTGCGTTATTAGTATTGTCTATCACTCCCACATCATTATTATTACAGTACTCCTGCGTTATTAGTATTGTCTATCACTCCCACATCATTATTATTACAGTACTCCTGCGTTATTAGTATTGTCTATCACTCCCACATCATTATTATTACAGTACTCCTGCGTTATTAGTATTGTCTATCACTCCCACATCATTATTATTACAGTACTCCTGCGTTATTAGTATTGTCTATCACTCCCACATCATTATTATTACAGTACTCCTGCGTTATTAGTATTGTCTATCACTCCCACATCATTATTATTACCGTACTCCTGCGTTATTAGTATTGTCTATCACTCCCACATCATTATTATTACCGTACTCCTGCGTTATTAGTATTGTCTATCACTCCCACATCATTATTATTACCGTACTCCTGCGTTATTAGTATTGTCTATCACTCCCACATCATTATTATTACCGTACTCCTGCGTTATTAGTATTGTCTATCACTCCCACATCATTATTATTACCGTACTCCTGCGTTATTAGTATTGTCTATCACTCCCACATCATTATTATTACCGTACTCCTGCGTTATTAGTATTGTCTATCACTCCCACATCATTATTATTACCGTACTCCTGCGTTATTAGTATTGTCTATCACTCCCACATCATTATTATTACCGTACTCCTGCGTTATTAGTATTGTCTATCACTCCCACATCATTATTATTACCGTACTCCTGCGTTATTAGTATTGTCTATCACTCCCACATCATTATTATTACCGTACTCCTGCGTTATTAGTATTGTCTATCACTCCCACATCATTATTATTACCGTACTCCTGCGTTTTAGTATTGTCTATCACTCCCACATCATTATTATTACCGTACTCCTGTGTTATTAGTATTGTCTATCACTCCCACATCATTATTATTACCGTACTCCTGCGTTATTAGTATTGTCTATCACTCCCACATCATTATTATTACCGTACTGTATTAGTATTGTCTATCACTCCCATATCATTATTATTACTATTATTATTATTACATGTATGTACCATCGAACACTTTGGCCTTCTTTCTTTTCCTCCCACTTCTGCGAACACTGTCAGGTCCTGCAAAATACACAACAAAAATCAACAGTAATGAAATAATTAAAGAAAAATTAATAACAACAATAAAATTTCATAAGCAAAAAGTCTGTTGATTAGATAGACGAAAGAATTTTAAAAAAGGAACAGAGAGTATTACCAGCGTTTGAAAGCTCCAAAAGACTTTCCGCAGCGCTGTTCTGATCTCCGTTCCCAACACTGGTTGTACTTGTGTTCAATGAGTCGCTAGCTGAGGTATCCTTGGTTTCCCCACTAGCAGGACTTTCAGCAGAGGAATTATTTCCGCTGGCAAGCAAGTTCTCTGACACCGTGTCCCTCATTGCAACTCGGACTTCAACAGGGTTTTCTGGCCTGCTCTTCCTTGGCCGTCCACGTCTCCTCTTGCCTGGAAAAAAAATAATAATAATGAATATGAGTGCATTAATTTTACCAGTGAAAAAACATGCAGCAATTTTTCACAGTTGTTGTTTGCATTTTACATCCTTTCCACCCCAAGCAAAATCCATCCTTTTTCCTGATGTTTACAAGATAATTTTCCCCTTTTAATGTTTTCATCTCAACAGAATAGGGGATACCAGTGGTTCGTTTGTTGTTGCATGTACACTTTATTTTTAATCTGTGTTTTTTTTTTGTAAGGACAAGTTTAGTCCTCCAGAGAAGCTTTTTAGAGTATATGACGGAACTATGAATAATGGTCCACTAAGACATCCTGACAAAATACTAAACAGCTCCAAAAGATGAAATTAAAACTTTTTGTTGTTGCTATACTTTGGTGTATCAGATACATGTATACCAAAACATTCAAAACACGAGGACAGCAGACAAACTTTTTATTTTGATTTGTTTGTTTATTTTATTTGAAAACTGTTAGTTGCCGTCAGTGACAAACCTTCAGGTGGCAAGATGGGATAAGCACACAGCTGCTTGGTCTCTGGATTCTGCATCAGCACGCACTTCTTCCCCTTAATCATGATTTCCGTGCGCTCTGTCACCTCGATGGGGCAGTTAAAGTCGGGTTTCGGCTCCACTGGCTTTGCTTCAGTTGGCTCCTCTTTGACCACAACCTGCTGTCAATCAGTGCAGAAAGAAAAATCTTTTCAGTCTTCAGTCATAATTACTATGATATTCAGGCTGGAGAATCGCTGAGAGAAAAAAAGACTGAAACCTAGGCCAGGGTGCAGAGGCAGCGCCCTGCTGGGGGACCACTGAGGCAATGCCCCACTTCAGAAAACAAAATTTAGCAGTTTTTAAAGGCATTTTGTGGCCTCTCCTGGCACCCTAAAGTGAAATACTGCCTTGTTACTGACATGCAATAATTATAAAATGAATTTAGACTGTCCCATAGTTATGGCATTACAGGCAACTGGATACATGACTGTGTGTGCAGCCTTCTTCCTCCTCCCTTTTCTTGGCTGAAACTTAGACGTTTTGGCTGAAAGGATAGGAAATTTGGCTGAAAATTGCCAAATGACTGAAAATTCCCCAGCCTGGATATTGAAAGAGCTTCAAATCACATACCCCCGGTACCCCCGGTACAACCAAATTACAAGGTTTACAGTGACACCTGTCGAGGGCTCACTAACCTAATATGTATCCCCATGTGTTTTCTGTCATCAATGATCATACAAAGCGAAAACAGCTGATTAATTTGATTAGATCTTTGTGGACACTTGTAACGATGGACTGGTGACTGAGAAAAGGTACAGTACCTGTTGTGCTGCGTCACCTTGATCAATGGCTGATAATGACACTTTTAAAGCCGAGGGCTGACCATCTTCAGATACCTGAAAATAAACATAAAAAATGTATCACAAATGCAGATGTGTTACCTTTGTTGCATGTTGTGGTTCTTTTGTTGTTTTTTGTTGTAGGATTTGTGAGTTTGTTTGAATTTTTTCATTTTTTCTTTTGTTTCGCTTGTCTTGCTTGTGTTGACACTGTTGTTCTGTTTTTTTGTTTGGTTTGGCATTTTAATTTTGTTTTGTTTTGGGGGTTGTTGTTTTTTAGTTGCTGTTTTGTTGCTGTGGGATTGTGTTATTTTTATTTTACTTTTTCTGTTGACACTGTCATTTAGTTTTGATTTGGTGGGATTTGGGATTCCGCTTTGGTGGTATTTTTTGTTTGTTTGTTTCATTGTTTTTAGACGCAGACTGCAACTGTGCAAAAAAATAACTGATAAAGGAAAATACAACTGACATATACTACATAGTAAATGCACACTTCATATGAATTTACCTGTGATGAACTGTTGTCCATTGGTGTTGTGAGTCCCGATCCATCATTCATCTGACTCTCTGTAACCACTGTCTCCGACACAGACTTGACAGCACTTTCCTGTGAACCCTCACTAGCTTCAGCTGTTTCTGCATGTGTATGGTCAGCCATTTCTACCTGGAATTCACAGAAGATATTTTTTTTTATGCAGAATTATTATTTTCAAAAAAACAGCAAAACAGTAGGAACATTAAAATTAAAAAATCAAACTCATTTATTCACTACTAGCGTCTGCAGGGCAGAACTGCTACATACCTGGGGTGCCTCTAAGGATGTGGGATCTGTGTCATCCTCTCCTTGTACAGCCTGCTCCTGTGTTGTCTCCATGTTGGCAAACCCCATCAGGCCCCCACTTAGCGCTTGAACAACCTCTACTGGCAGGGCTTGGGTGTCCACAGACCCGTCCTCTCGTGTCACCTGTCAGGACATCAAATAGACACGAATTATTGTTTTTTTCAACTTTGTTTTTTCCTTTTCATACATGTATGCACGAGAATTCTTTTTTTTTTTTTTTAAACTAAGATAGTGGTGGTGTCTACAAAGAGCAGATATTAAACCTAAGAATTTATCTGTGTAGATATCTTACTTTGATTAATTTTGAGGTTGCTGCTTTTTGTGCTGTTGGCTTTCTTTTTTCTTTTTCTTTTGTTATTGTTTTCTTTCTTTCTTTGGTTGTTTGGGGTTTTCTTGTTTCTATTACTATTACAATATATTTATTTGGTTTTTCACAATGTGACCAAAAAACCCAACGAAAAAGACATGGCAAAACAAATAATTATTAAAATTTATAAAGGAGTATATGGACATAATGTTTTTCCTTGATCATTTTATTTCTGATACCTGTATGAGCTGCTGGCCGAGGATCTGATAGGTGCCATCGGACAGCTGCACTGCACCCTCCAGTCCCCCCTGTTGCAGGATGATCTGAGAGGCTTCCTCCAGGCTGAGTGTGATTGTCTCCCCTTGTACACCTCCATCCAAACTGCCTGCTTAAAAAAAACAAACAATAAACATCACAGTGAACAGTTATTTCTAAATTAGTAAGCAATTTACACGCTCTTAAATGTAAATCTAAAATATGTGTGGCGTGTCAAACACCCACATGACTCTAATTACAAAGAAGCAACATCATTCTCTGTTCAGAAAGAACAGACCATCACTGGTATAAAGTTATTTTGAACTACATGAAATGCACATAAACATGTATTAATTTTGAACTAATAAAATTGAGATGTGCCAAGGGTCTCACACATTGGTGGCTATTATCACACAGAAGTTTCCAATCAAGCCCTGTTTAGGAAGAGGAAGACAATCTAGATGAAACAATGAGATCAGAATATAAAGACAAAGTCACTTCTGCTGTACACGTGTACACATATGAGTGACTTCACCATAACATGAAACAAGGATGTCAAGTCTGTGAGAAGGTACCATTATTATAGTGCGTGCTTCAAAGACACCCTAAAAGCATCCCTGAAAGCACTTGAAATCAGTCCCAACTTGTGGGAAGAAACTGCCATGGACCGATTAAGATGGCACTCTTCCATCTACGAAGGTGCCAAACTGTGCGAGCCAATAACTTAAGACATCAGCAGCAAAGCAAAAGAGACAAAGCCAGGAAAGCCAGCACCAGCAACTCCCAGGATGACGTCCCTCTAATCCCCTGTCCAAATTGCCAACGCACTTTCCGTGCATGGATCGACCGTGTCAGCCATGTACGCACACATAGACATATCCCGCCAAACCAACCCACCAATGGCTAATGTGGTCTTCATCGACTTGACCGACAAACAACAACACCACCACTATCATTACCTGTGGCTATGTCAGAATCGGAAACCGTCTGCAGTCCTTGGAAGGACTGTGTGACTTGAGCAGAGTCTACACCAGACGTGCTGATTGTACTGTAGCTGACTCCGGCCACAGTGCCTCCCGGATCCAACATGAGACCATCTTCACCCTGCTGCTGTATGTCTGTCGTCTCCGCGTGATCTCCGCTACCACTGTCTACAGAGGAAGACGCAGCAGGCTGTAAGACAAAGGCGTGATCGAGACCACCCTCTCCCAGCTGGTTTGGGTCAGACTGGATAATGTACATCTGCTGACCTAGAGTTATTGCTCTTGTGGCCACAGAAGTGGGAACACCGGACACATCAGAGGCAGTGACGCTGATGGTGACAGAATGGGTGGAACTGCTGCCGTCAGTGCTGATGCCGATTCCAGAGGCATCTAGCGCAAGACCTGCACTACTGGTGTAGACAGGTTCCTCCACATGCGTCTCTTCTTCCATAGCTTCTACAACCTGCTCCTGCGTGGTCACTGCTGCCTGATTTTCTTCGCATGAATCCATGCTTTCCCTCAGCTGGTCACTCACAGTCAATCAGGTGTCCAGGTAGTGATCTAAGTAAACACAGTAGTGATTGCACAGTTATTACCTGTACCAATAATGACAGAAACCTTATCTAATCTAAACCCCCCCCCCCCACCCCACACCACCTCCCCCCATCTGGTGATGCTCCAGTACTATCACTGTGACAAGTACTGTAATATGTAACCCGTTCTCGCGAAGGGACCGTAAGTCATGCTAGGCTGAACACCGCTACAGGCAAAAAGAGTGTCGGGGGTGAGTATGGCCACCAGGTGAGTAACCAACTTCAGCTGCTGCTGTCTCTGTCAATATTAGTAGTACAGCTTTCATTCTAAACTGCATAACCAGTAGATTGCAGTGATATATACATATATATCTCATAATTGATAATTTTCGACTTATGGTCCCTTTTGTGTACATATACAGGGGTAATCAGGGCTTAAAACTGTCCATGATTAAAAAGAAAAAAAGGAGGAAAAGTGTGCTACATTTAGTGATGAAGTGGCAAAGCCATGAACGGCCATCTTCTGTAATGCTTGGGGTGTATGGGGGAATGCTCCACCAGATTCTTTTTCTTTTTAATTAGACTAAAATCTGTGCAAGTTAACTAGTGCATTTGGCATGATTTTTAAGTGCTTCCAAGGAGGAAACACATTTTTTGGGAGGAACATTTTTAGAATTAAACTAAAATCTGTGAGGATGGTGCATTCTGGCATGGTTTTAAGTGTAGGAAACACACTTTGGGGGGGGGGGGGGGGGGGAGTTTTAGCCAAAGGGGTGGAAATCCAACAAAAGGATGAAGATTTTAAGTCCCAACAAATAAACAATAAAACTCTGAAGTTCTAACTAGGGCGTGACTGAGGCCCAATTTATCAGACCAAACAAAGGTAGTCGGCTAGCAATGTCCAGCTGGTTTAGGTCATCCCAAAACATCCATACGATTACCGTCAGGTTGTGACAACCTATAGTTATACCAACTAAGCAGTATAAAAACACTAAAGTAAATCTCTCAAATAAAGACGATCTTTGACAATGTGAAATAAAATCAGGAATTTAAAGGTAGGAAAGGTAAGAGAATTATGGTAATTAATTTCAGTAATTCAGTTGACTGCCATTATCCCAGTAACTTTTAAACGTGTTATCAATTTTTATCCTACTTGCCGAGGTAGCATAAGTCAAGTGTTCCTGACTGTAAGTCACCAGAAATTCCATTATTCATATTATTGTTTATTGCATTGTTTCCGATCAGTGTTGATAAATGCTTGCATTATTACTGTTAGAGGTTCTCTATAAAAATGAAATTGCATATGCCCGATGTTTAAACTTTTCTTTTGCAACTGTGTGTGTGTGTGTGTGTGTGTGCGAGCCAGAAGAAAATTTTCTGCCATCGACAGACAATAAAGTTATATTGAATTGAATTGAATTGAATGTACTGTAGTGTAACAAACAGAAGATCAAAGTACTGCAACCACCCCTCCACTTGGAAAACTTTTGAGTCTGTGAATAGTCTTTCCTGGTAGTGGTCAGTGTTTGCAAACGTACGTGCACGTCTCCATGAAAGGAGAAGCTAAAGTCAAGGAATGTTGGCCATTGTTGAACTTTATGGTAATCCTAGTTTTTGTCTTCGCTTAGGCCAGCTGATAAGGCAAGACAATGTCCATACTACCATCAACCTTCTGTTTATTAGTGAATCGCTTCAGTGCTTTGAACTGACATCTGAATGTGCGGGCATGTTTCCAGGTCGGTCGACTCTAGTCTGCATTAGTGGAGGCGTGGGAGGCTGCGGTTTATACACATGTCGAGAGTTATTGTCGCGCAATCATAGGGGTACATGAAACTATAAACGCTTTATTTGCTAAAATGTCGATTCTGAACTCTGATGTGACTGATCGCCCGTCCGATGCCAAGCAAAACGAAAACACAGCATCACAGGACTGACGATATGGAAAATTTGTGATTGGCCGACAAAATGGCGGACTGCGAGACTGTTAAAATTTTGCCCGGGCAGTAATTTTTACCTTTTCGCGGTCGTTTGCAAGATTATTGAACAGCATTTGGGAAGACCGTTGCTCAAAATGAACAAAAATAAAGATTTCGGTGCATTTAGAGTCCTCCAGCATTTGTCTACATAGATTTACTCTAAATATTTCAAATGCAAATGAACAGGCTCATTCAGCCCGTAGCGTAATACGGGCAAAATATTTTGCTTGTCTTCGGAAATAAATGAAAGTTTTAAAGTGTTTCCGGCTACATTTACTCTTTGATAAAACACCATTGACTTCTATACTTACGAAAAAAATACATCCGAGATACTTCGGGCGGTATTGTAGAAAAGGAGAAGGCAAACTCAGCGTCGACTGGGGAATGAGTCATCAAGGTCACTGAAAACGTCTCTTCACCCAAATTCACCTTAAACAAAGGCTTCACCATTGAGAGTGTGTTTTTATTTCCATGATGATAGCCATATATCCCTCCTCCCCCCCCCCCCACCCACACACACACACACTCACACTCATAAAGGGGAAAAAAAAGGCATGGAAACTGAAAAAGTCCAACAGGCCGACTGTGTGACTGTCTTTTGTATTTTCTTATCCAAACAGGAAACAATGATCGTGCTGCCTAAGTAAATAAGAACTAAGTGTTTATCGATTTATGACTACAATGATCTTAAATTTGTATTGTGTTCACGCACATTTGCGATGGGTTGACGGATAGGCTTCTTGTGATATATTGTAGTGGAAAGTTCATTCACTCAAAAGGGCGAGAACTGGGCGGATTAGAGCCCTGATGGCTCAGCGGATCGCTCACACCGGCTTACATGCCTTACTTTTCAGGACAGGTAAACCGGGTTTAATCTGAATCTGAGTGTGAATCTTTGGTTGTTGCTGATTTGAGGTTGTATGAGATTGTTTTGTTTGTTTGTTTGTTTGTTTGTTTTGTTTTGTTTTTTGTTTGTTTGTTTTTTGTTTCAAGTGTTCAGTCGTTAGTTTGGTGTATTTTCAAGTGTTGTTGTTTTGTTTGATTCTTTGTTGTTGTTTTGGTTTTTGTTGTTGTTTTAGTTGTTGTTATCGTCGTTGCTTTGTTGTTGTTTTTTATTGTTGTTTTGTCAAGTTTTGTGTCGGTTTGTTTTGGTGTTTTTTTGGACCGTTAAACACTGCGCCAGCCGTAGCGCGGCGGCTGGATTCAGTGTTCAAGCAGCCGCGTTGAAACTGAGGACATTCCTGCTTACGCACTGCATAAAGTCCGTCTCCGTCTATTCTCTTGTTAGTAGACTTTGCAGGCTGAGAGCGGTACACTTTGAAAATTTTACGCACACAGCAGAACCTTCACTTAGGATTTTTCATGTGAAATCATTCCCCCCCCCCCCCCCCCCCCCCCCCCCCAGCCACCTCAGTCCCGGGTTTTTGCCGTGCCGTGTCATACTACTATGATGTGGTGTCTTCTTTATCATGTGTATTCAGTACAAGATTGCCACATTAGCCTTTCGTCATTTCAGTTGACCAGTCACTTCCCCAGTACCTTTCTGATAAGCTCACCACGTACGAAACATCCCGCACTCTCCGCCGCTCATCCTGAGACTGAAAAGCTACTTAAGGCTCAAAACATTTGGCCAACGTTCTTTCAGTTAATGATAGTGCCCCCCCCCCCCCCACGTCCTTGCCATCTTCTCTGAGAAACATCCCTTCCCTCCTACAGTTTAAAGCAGAACTCAAAACACATCTTTTCAAACTAGCTCAGTTTAATCTTTAAGTTCAAGTTAAACTCCACCGCCTGTATTGATGTGTATAAATATGTGCGTGTGAATGTTGTGTGTATGCGTGAGCAAAAGCGCACTGAGTGCTTTTCGAAGCAGAACTCCGCGCTCTACAAGTGTATTATTATTATTATTATGTGAAACGAAATTTCATTGTGTGCCAGTACAGCAGCCTGTAGGTCAGTGCAACGGACTGAGGCTAACCCAATGATGACCTGAGTAAGGCACAGGTGGTGGATTTCCTTGTCAGTCCTCGGCCGCTAATCAGTGGGGAACTGCCCGCTCCACCGCCGCGCATCTTGACTTTTAAAGTCTCAATACCCATGACAGGCGTACACTGAACAGCGTGTGGAAAACAGTTCATCAAATGTGCTTAATCTGTGCATGAGAATCAGTCACCTGGGTCACAATATAGCATCTGAAACCATTGTGGTGATTCTGGTCGGTGTATAATATGTTGTTTTAGAATCAGACGAACTTATTTGGCCGGTTTGGAGACTGAGGACCAGCTAGACGGCGCTGATTGGTGGCTGTTTTTAGAAGCTTTGTCGACTGAGTCCCAGTCTGTTCAGGAATGGACCGTCGTAGGCTCAAAGAAACTCGCATTTCTCTAACATTACACTGAAGCCACAATTTCACGAAAACGGTCGCAGTTACCAAATGAAATATCTGTCTCAGTGTATGACGAACAGTCTTCAAGCGGTCCTACTAATTACCGAAAACAACCGAAAACGACCGAAAACAACCGAAAACAACTCTTAATACGGGTAGAACGCGGTTAAAACATAGAAATAACAATACACAAACATAACAACAACACACAAACATGATTTAAGGTGAAAAAGAGGCCTTAAAAAAGCTAAAAAGAAAAAAGGTGACAATGCAGAAAATAACCAGTCTGGACCAGACGGAGTCGCTTCCCTTGGGAGACACGTTCATTTCGTCCTGTTCTCTTGGAGTGAATAAGTACTTTTTTCCCTTTTAACTAGTTTAAGGCCTCTTTTTTCACCTTTAATCATGGTTATGTGTTGTTATTTCTATGTTTTAACTGCGTTCTACCCGTATTAAGAGTTGTTTTCGGTTGTTTTCGGTCGTTTTCGGTTGTTTTCGGTAATTAGTAGGACCCGTCTTCAAGTGGAACTTCGAAAGTGGCAGTTTTCCATTTCAGTGGCGTCACCGGCAAACACAGAGGCTTTAACCCGCTTGCCTACTACATCTCTAATCATGCCGGGTTGACGGACTGTACTCGTCACCCCGGCTCCTCACTGACCGTCATCTCCAAAGTCAGCAATCAGCTGGACTGTGCATTCCCGCGTCCATAGCCGAGCTATAAATATCTCTACTAACTGACTAGCCTCCTCAGTCATAACCTGCCCGCTAATTATAAGTTAGGTCCGCTTGGAATTGCTTTACGTCAAGGCGTTAAACTTACCAACCCGGCACTGAGAATGAGACCATCTATTGCGATACAACTTCGTGTCAGTTACACCGAGCCGGTTAGGCGTTCAGTAGATCAGTCACTGTTCAGCCCACACAAAAATTGAAAATGCAATTCATCTGAAGTTACGAAACTTAACTACTGAGCTGAGCTGACCCTTCGCACCACGTGATTGTAATGTGTTCATGACCAGTGTGTGAGAGAATGCGTGTGATTCACGTGAGCGTGCGTGTTGGGTTCAGTTCGCGGCGCTTTGAGTCGATTCAAGAAATTGGGTAAAGCGCCCACACAATACACAGTTATTATTATTATTATTATTATTACTTACTATGATTATTATACCGGCATTCGTTTCAAAATCAGTTCATGGTGTGTCTGGGAGGGAGGTGGGCCGGTGGGGTGAGGGTGAGGGG
>JACVVK020000107.1:832500-1075000 GCA_018292915.2 Batillaria attramentaria | reverse complement strand
GATTAGAGGGGCCAAGGCCACTTATAAGAATAAGTTAGAATCCAAGCTACAGATGAACAATATGAAGGAGGTATGGGATGGCATGAAATTGATCACAGGGTACACAAAGAGTAAAAAATCTGATATGCCTGATGAATCCATACAACGTGCCAATGAGCTTAATCAGTTCTATGCGAGATTTGATGTTCATGATTTTTCTTCCCAGCGTAATAGTCTGTTTGATGAGCTGTCTGTGTCTGATAGTAGACAAGGTGTTAGTCCACCCATTTCATTTGATGAAGATGATGTCAGAAGAAGACTCAGCCAGGTTAAAGTTAACAAGGCAGCCGGTCCTGATGGGATTTTATCTAAGGTACTGAGAGCTTGTGCTGAGCAACTTTGCAGAGTTTTCCACCAGCTGTTCACATTGTCACTGTCCATGTGCAAGGTCCCAGTTTCATGGAAATCATCATGTATTGTGCCTGTCCCAAAGAAGGCAAACGCTCAGTGTCTTAATGATTTTAGACCTGTTGCTTTAACCTCACAGATAATGAAAGTGTTTGAAAGGCTTGTATTGAGCCTCCTCAGGTCTCAGGTTGCTATCTTTGAAGATCCTCTGCAATTCGCATACAGGTTTTCTGTCGGCGTAGAAGATTCTTTATTGTACATGCTTCACAAAACTTATTCACATCTTGAAAATGCCCACAGCTCTGTCAGAATCATGTTCTTCGATTTTTCGAGCGCGTTTAATACAATCCAGCCACATTTGCTTGCTCAAAAACTCAGAAATATGTCTGTTCACCCGTTTACAATTGCATGGATTGTTGACTATCTCACCTGCAGACCTCAGTATGTCAGACTGCGTAATCATGTCATATCTGATACTATCTCCACATGCACCGGAGCCCCTCAGGGCACGGTCTTATCACCATTTTTGTTCACGTTGTATACATCTGACTGTAGGCATTCTCATGCTGGTTGCCATCTGCAGAAATTTTCAGATGATTCAGCTATTGTGGGCTGTATTTTGAAAGATGATGACACTTCATATAGACTTGAAATACAGAATTTTGTGTCATGGTGCCAGTCAAATTTCTTGGAACTCAATGTCAGCAAAACCAAGGAGATGGTGATTGATTTTAGGAAGAAGAGAGATCCACCTGGCCCTGTTCTTATCAATGACCAAGCTGTAGAAGTCGTTAGTTCTTACAAGTACCTTGGTGTGGTTCTGGATGATAAACTCAACTGGAAAGCTAATTCAGATGCACTCTACAAGAAATCTCAATCCAGGCTGTTCTTTTTAAGGAAGCTTAAATCATTCGATGTTTGCCAGAAAATGCTGTACATGTTTTATCAAAGTGTTGTAGCCAGTGTGCTTTTCTATGCATGTGTGTGTTGGGGTGGGAATGTTTCTAGGCATGATGCAGGCAGGTTTGACAAGTTAGTGAAAAAAGCCAGTTCCACTGTTGGCCTGAGTCTTGACCCCCTTCTTGTGATGGTTGAGAGACGCATGTACAGGAAAACCAGAAGCATCATAGCAAACCCTACACATCCTCTTTGCAGTGTGTTTTTAGAACAACAAAGCTCATTCAGCAGTCGTTATATTACACCCAGGTGTTCCACGGAGCGTTTCCGACGATCATTTATTCCCTATGCTATAAGACTGTTTAATGATACATTAACTGAGTGATGCAGGCATACCATTGATTGTAAAGTAGTTTTAAGCACGGTTCTTATTTTTATTCTGTGTCCTCTACATAGGCACCTGTTATGTGACACCCCAGGTTTCTGTCCATTGAGAGAGTCGCTGCATGCTACATAATTTTTTTATCTCAATCATTGGCAGCGCATGATGTCTTAATTACATTCAAATTATAATACTGTGATGTTTTGGCTGACTGTGATGTATATGCACTTGACTTCATTCTGTGATAGTAGACTGGCAGACAGACAGGTTCACTGCTTTTTCAGGTCGGGTGGTGTGTGTTTGGGTGTGTGTGTGGGTGCAGAGTGGGGTGGGCAGGTGGGGGGGGGGGGGGGCTGAGTGCATGCTGTCGGGTGGCATGGATTTCTATTTATTAACTTACTGAATTTGAATTTAATGTTTCCGAGTATTTTCATTTAGTATTGTCTTTTTATCTGTCTTAACTACTCTGTTCTGTCTTTTATGAAGTGGTGGCAAACTGAATTTCCCGTTTGGGATTAATAAAGTATTTTGAATTTGAATTTGAATTTGAATTTGAATTTGAAATAACTGTACGCTGTACGTTTTCGTTGTTATACATGTACCAATTTTGTCGTTCACGGTTCCATTGCTCCTGCAGTTTTGAGGGGGGTGGGGTAACACTGGCAGGTAATGACGGAGCCAGTTATCTGCGGCCGGCCGAAAGTGTGTATGTCTTACCAACCTAGACTTCTGGATCAGGTGTTGCGTTGACGCATTGAAGAAATTCACTCTCTTTTCCTGTGCTGATTTCGGCCACTGTTTTTTCTCTCCTATAAATACACCTCGAAACAATGCCTCCATTTTCACGTGTTGATACAGCTGGGCTTCTCTTCCCAAAGTCGCGGCTTTTTAGGGCGTAGACTGAGTTCAGGCCAACTCTCTGAAGGTGTAGGAGGCCCTGCTCGTATGCTGGCGGTGGTAAACAATTTATGTGCATTTTTTTTTTACTCACTAAAGAACAGCATAACATTGTGTCAATGGATTCTTGTAGTGTAGATCACGATGCCCATGGAAACCAGTCGTACTTAGAGGTGTTTGGTGACCAAGACTGAAGTGGTTTTAACTGATCTCATAAAAACATGCAGACGCTATGCGGCTGTCGCTTACGGCTCAGCAACTCTGCAAATCAGTTCAGGCGTGGAAAATTCGCTTGTTTGTAACTGAATTATAAGTGGAAATGAGAAAGACAATGAAACACTGTCGGATGTTTAGGCATGCAATTTTCTGTGTCTGTGGCACTAGTAGTCCCTTCCTCGGAATGACAGTTTTACTATCTGTGCCCAAAATACGACCCCCCCCTCCCCTGCCCCCGTCCCCCCCCCCCCCTGCCCTCGTCCCCCCCCTCTCTCTCTCTCTCTCTCTCTCTCTCTGCCCTTTAAGGAATAAATAGTCTTGAGTCTTGAGTCTCTCTCTCTCTCTCTCTCTTACTATCTTTGCCAAAGCTACGAATATCCCTCTCCCCGCCCCCACCCCCACCCTCTCTCTCTCTCTCTCTTTTTCTCTGTGCCTATATACACAAGGGAATACACCCGCTAAAGACATAGTCACTTCAACTGGCGTGAATGTGCACTGACGAGAATGTGACAGATCTACATATCAATGGACGGCCAGTTGTCGTATGTCGAGCGGATGATGTAGCACTGTGTCCCACTGTGTCCTCGTGTCCCAGGCTGAACTTCTGGCCGTGGTCATCAGAAGTATACCGCTAACACACGGACGAGGCCGGCAGTCAAATTTACCTGAAGAGGGCCGGGGGTGGGGGGGGGGGGAGGAGGTGGGATCGGGAGGGGGTAGTTTGGACAGGAAGACAAACTCACGTTGTGGAAGCGCGGAAGGTAGCAGAGGATGGAAAGCGTTTACGGCGGTAATGAATGTATCTATACATGTGATAATGGGGTAACTTTACAGGCGATTCAGGCCTCCGTTGGGAGTTCTCTCTCTTTCTCTCTCTCTTTCTCTCTCTCTCTCTCTCTCTTACACACACACACACACACACACACACACACACACACACACACACACACACACATCAACAGGGCTTTATTCTCTTATTGAAGACACAGTACCGTGCAAAAGCCGGAGAACGCTTTGATAATTCTGGACATAATCTGGTTACCACGGTGCCTCGTCACTGACGCGACGTCCCGCGCTTGCCGCAGTGAAAGTATACAGAGCCAAATAACACACACACACACACACACACACACACACACACACACACACACACACACACACACACACACACACACACCTCTATAAATACACGCACCTATTCCCACCCATGCTCCGTCCCTCCCTCCCAGGCTCCGTCCCTTCTCGTTTGATATTTTCTTTGACAGCTGACAATCAGCTGCTACACCTCAACTGAGTCATACGGAGTCCTAAAACATCGATTACATCAACTGACTCCCTGCCCCCGCCTGGTACGCTTCAAGCCTCATTTGCTGATTTAATACGCAGCTATCGATCAAAATATCGCCAGTGTATCATCATACAGGTTGTACCTCAGTCTGGGCAGAAAGCCTGCTGAATATACACTGTTTCAGGCCAGATGAATGCGTGGTTTGTTTGAATGTCTCAACGACGGTTACATGGAGGTTGTGTGCTTGTACTGGGTGGGGCAGTGAAGTTAAAGTGATTGCTCCCAGTGGCTTTTTAAAACTGTAGCTATTACGGAAAAGGAATCAGACCTGCACAGTATTGTAATGCACACGATTAAAGGGGCTAACGCTACCATTTTCATGCTTACTGTAAGTTACATATCATTCTGAGCTGCTTTCGTAGTATCTACCATCACACCACTTCTAAAGACACCCGGACAGCAGCCGGCGTTGTCTGCTCAGTACTTCTAGAACAACTTATACGCTGGCCAGACGGAGTCAACACGACATGATGGTCTAAGACACTATACCGACTGTGACCCAAGTGACCGATTCTTAATAATAATAATAATAATAATACATAGCTTTTATAGAGCGCCGTTCTCCACGTTCAAGGACTCGCTGTGCATTAAAGCACCTCCCCCCCCCCCCCCCCCCCCCTCGGCATACATACAATTTGGCCGTGAGTGCAACGGACTCATGATGCATACAGACAGACTTAGCTGTTAAGGTTTAGCTATCAAAGGTTTGGCGGAAGCGACAGGTCTTCAGATGCCATTTAAACAGAGGCAGTGAGGTCTTCTTCTTCTTCTTCTTCTTCTTGTCGTTCGCAATTTACACCGTCAGGCCGGATAGTGAGATGAATGATGTCGGTTTCTCCAGCTCGTCTCTGTTTCCAAAGAACTTGGATCGTAGTCAGTAGAGTTTCTTCTGGCCATACTTATGTCTCAGCTGTTGAAGTAGCTGGCACTGTTGTAGAACATGCTCTGTAGTCTGGTCGTCTTCGCCACCGGGCCATTTTGGTGTAGGACCTGGCAGTAAGGGACTCTGTAAAGCCGCGAAATAGTCTTTGTTGCTTGCGCGGCGTTAAGCCCTAACTAACTAACTAACTGGTGTAGGCGCCAGCTTCATCTTCCTGTGCATGTGGATGTGGGCGTTCAGTCAGTTGTGGCCTGTGCGTAATCGCAACAGCATGATTTGTTCCCAGCGCCCAGCGGTCGAGGAGGTGGTAGTCGTCTCTCGAAGCCCATCCTGGTGCACAGATTCAGCGTACGGCATTCGATGGAAAGTTTTCTACACGCTGAACATCGTATACCTGTCTAACGTATTGAGACTTCAATGTACAGGCTGCGTTGTGATCTTCCATGGTAGTCAAAGTTTGGCTCTGTTTGATGTTTTGCCATGCAACCTCGTCCGGTTTACTGGGCTTGTCTGTTGTCTCTTGGAAAAAAGAGCGTAAACGTCATGGATTTGATAGGCGGTTAACCTTCTTTTTTTTTTTTAGATGGTTGTAGCAGTGTACTCAGTTCGGACCCGAAAATCCTGTTTCGTAAGATTGCGTTTCTCTTTCATGTGGCTTCTGTGAAATGTCTTCTGTGATCAGTCAACCTACTGTACTGTCGCCCCAACACACACACACACACACACGCACACACACACACACACACACACACACACACACACACACACACACACACACACACACACACACACACACACTCTCTCTCTCTCTCTCTCTCTCTTTCTCTCTCACACACACACACACACACACACACACACACACACACACACACACACACACACACACACACACACACACACACGCACGCACGCACGCACGCACGCACGCACGCACGCACGCTGCCACACACACAGAGCGAATTCCGCAGTTAATTCCTGTTTAACTATCCTTTTCTCCTCAAGATGTCACTGAGCCACGGCAGACCTATCTATAAAGCCGGTGTGCACCTAGTTTCCCTTCAAACTTTACACTTGCCCCGAAATTAAAAGAAAAAGCAACACCTGTCGGCTGATGTGGACATTGGCGCATCTGGTCTAATAGACCACTGCATTCCTGTCAATCAAAGAGGGCGAGCCCCTAGAATTCAGCCAATCGCGTGCCGCGGCATAATGAGCGCAACACGTGAAGTGGTCTGAGAAACTTTCTTAAACAGACACAACAAGGAGGGAAGCACGTGTAGTTATATAATTATGGCTGGGAAACATGGGAAGAAAGCAGTAAGTCCATTGACGTCATTTGAGGAAAAAGACAATTACGTGAGTCTCTTTCCTTAAGATGATGTCATGGACTGAATGTGTTTTGCCCTTACAAGGCAGAGTGAAGGGGCGGGAGTTTGGTGTCGAGGCTTGCCGAAGAAAATCGTGTATCGTCACGAAGGTAGAAAAAAAAATTAAAGGTCATCTGAAGAGATTCACGCTACCTATCTGTATGTTGTGTTTTATTGAAGTCCAAATACAGAACCACCTCATCCTCCCCCTCTAGCCTGTCACCATCCCGCTCCTCATTGCGCGCGCTCACACACACACACCACACACACACACACACACACACACACACACACACACACACACAGAGCTTCATCTTCCGCGTCACTGTCTCCAAACACTCTGTCAGACATCACATCTTACATGTTAGATATTGCACTTGCTGCGCAGAGGAACGCAGTGACAATGAAACTTTATTTTTCAACGAAAGAAAGTTTGCCAGTGTATAATTTTCCGTTTCCTAAATTCCGAAATCAAAAACAAAGACAACTAAGGAAGAAAAATAATGAAAAGGAAAATAAACAAAACGCAGAAATACTGGTTTAAACAAGCCAGTCAAATAAGGACATGACATCCTGTTGCCATTGGTATCTGACCAGCTGGCCAGAAGACAAGCCGTGTGGACATGGGGGGGGGGGGGGGCAGTTTTAATGACTAAGCTTCTCTCAGTCTCCGCTTGATCTTCTTACCTGGCTTCCCACACAAGTTTACAATCGGGCTGTGTCAACTTTGCCCTCTTCTCTCTCTCGCGATCGCATAGCTTGGTCGTCTTGGGCCGCACGATTACGCACATACCGTCTAAGTGCTGAGGAAAATTGAATGCCCGGGCTGTTGTTGGATCAGTACTTTAATGTTACCTCGTCTGAATTAGAAGGAAGAAGGGAAAGCTTCGCGGTGTTTTATTTTCTTTAACTGGATGGGCAAACAGAAGCTCCTTTGCGAAGTGGATGGTGTCGCCGTGCCCACGTGCACTGCTGACAAACTGATACAACCAAGGGAAAACAGCAGTACGAAATGAAACCAGGGTTTGAGGAGTTACAGCGGGTTCATCAGTACATTTCAGGTATAGAGAGTACTGTTCTTAACTACTACTACCACTACTACTACTGTTTGTGTGTGTATGGAGGAGGAGGGGAAGGGATATTTATGCTGGCTTTTTTCTCGCTGCCCCTTCTTTGATATTACCCATATGCGGTGGAAACGGACGTTAAACTCCCAAACACCCACCCACCCACCCTTTATAAAGCAGATGTATCCGGCTTTGCCGAGAACTGAACAATGGAGTTAGTTCCCGTGGACCCGTGAGATCACAGTAATTGCTTTGAAAATACATGTAAGTGGAAAATTTGGAGTATGGTGATGACTGCGAATTTTATTATTATTATTATTCTTTTCCGCCAGATTGTTTCCGTGGTCCCCCGGAGAACTGCCGCCAATTTTAATCACGATGTGAGAACTCTAAATTAGGTTTTGTGGCGAATACACACACAAACAGACTCTGCTCTTTTATATTTCAAATTAACAAGTCTCACAACAAACCCTTGCGTTTCAGTGTCCCAACATTTTTGTTGCAGGTGAACTGAACAGCCAAAGAATGACGTATCCAAATAGCCAGCCTGCCCGATTTCCTTTGAGGATCTTCTTCAATATCATGTAGCTCTGCCTTACAGTCACAATGGAAAACTCTTCATTCGAAAATGAATGCGAAAGCCGAAAGGAGCGTGTCAGTGTTTATGAAAATTTTCACGCCCCTGACGTCGTCATCCGGCAGCCAATCACGTCGCAGCCTCGTATTGGGGAGCCAATCACAGCGAAGCCCGGTGATGACGTAGGATACCAGACCCACAAAACCGCAGACGGGTCTGCGGAGATGAACCATGGGAATAGCGGATGTGCAAACAGTGACAAGATCTATTCTGTGGACGCTGAACAGACCAGCAGGGACTGGTCCACGGACTTGTTTTTCTCCATACGGGGAAACCCACACAAGAAGTCTTCGAAGGACAACGCTAAACGAGGTAAACCTAGATGGCACAGGTGTTACGACACAACTTGGTGTACGCCACACCGAGGTACGACAGGGAATACGCGTGCAAAATAGCCAAAACAGTTTGGAAAAAAAGGCTAATTAAAATCGATTAAACGTAATGGGTTAGTGTAAGGGTCAGGTTTTTGGTGTTTGCGGTTTGTTTTGTTTTTTCCCGCCTCGCTTTTTCCATAGTAACTAACAGCCGGCCTCCGCGTTGTAACTGCCTCGTTCAGCATGGCTTATACCTCGTCGTGTCGTATCACATTGTGTGTGTGTGCATGTGTATGTGCGTGCGTGTGTGTGCATACGTGTGTGCGTGCGTGAAGCAGTACTGGCCGAAACAATGGAAGAATGTGAGTGCCTTATCTGTCTCAATGTCCTTATCGTCTTTTATGTCGCTCGTTACACTAGGTTCACAATGACCAAGGGGGGGGGGGGGGGGGGGGGTATGGTCAGTGATGGTGTTTGTAGTGGTGTGTGTGTGTGTGTGTGTGTGTGTGTGTGTGTGTGTGTGTGTGTGTGTGTGTGTGTGTTTGCACGCGCGCGTGCGTGTGTGGTATTTCATTTGGGATTTTCTATTTCCCCGCAGCAATATGCGACTGTGCCTGTGTTCCGTGCATGATGTGCAGCATAGCAGAACGGCTGGGCGATCCGCGTTACCTCCCTTTTGTCCCTTGCACCGGCACTGCTGTTCGGTTCAAGGTTCGAATCCTGGGAGGAATTACGGTAAGCTGCCAAGTCACGTGATGTTCTGTGTTTATTTTACAATTGATTGTATGATATTTAACAGTGGCAATATCAGGCGCCACCTTTGTACCGCATAATTTAAATGGGCTTTGAGGCGTAGCATGCTTGAAGACATGTTTGAAGCACAAAACGAAAAAATTAATACAGAGTTAGGGTTGCTATTGTAAACACAGTTTCAAAGAACCGATGCTGAACGTACTGTTTTCCTACACCGAACAAATCAATAACCCCGACAAATCTGATTCTCACGCGTGTGTGTCAGTGTCAGTGTCAGTGTAGGTTTTGACCACTAACTCATAGATCTACTTTTTTGTGTGCAGGGGTCGATCTGCGAAGACTGTATGGTGACGTCATTCTGCTGGCCGTGTGCCGTGTGTCAGATGCATCGGGAGATGGAAGATATCGGTATCTGATCAGGGACCACAATTCAGTGCCTGTGATCAGCATGGTGGGGGTCGGGGAAGGGGGGGGGGTAACCTCGCCACGTGAAGTGCGAGAAGCACGGTCATAATTATACGAATGGCCTGTCCAAATAGTGCGAGGCAGATGCGTTTGTACAAGGCCATAAGAGACAACTCGTGGAACGCGCACTGCCTCGCACTCAATGGTCAGTACCGCAAAGCTTTCTCATCGTAGATCACGGACACCTCGTAATCCTTCATGTCAAGTGGTTATCCCCCGTGATCAGAGACCAGCTTTGCGGGTCAATTCTTTCTAGTCGGTTTGAAACGTGCCGTTACAAAGCCTCTCGTGTCACATTAGTTTCATCGATTGTCTCCGAGTCACTGGCAGTTCCGACGAATACCTGCTGGGGCAAAATATTTGTGCTGGCCTTTTTCTCGTTACCGGCAAGTCGATATCAACCATTCGTGGTGGCCGGAAAAGGATGTTAAACTTCCAGACACCCACCCCCACCCCATCGATTGTTTTCTATTTATTTTGTGTTATCGAGCATGCACGGGCTATGCATGAAATCTGTATCTTGCTACCTCCCTTTATCTACCTCTGAGTCAGTGACGAAGGACTGATTCCGGCAGTTCTGAAATCTGACCGACCTCGGATGGCAGGAACTGATTCTGTACCTATTGAACGGCTTTTCAGCTTTGTTTCAGTCTGAATGTCAGCCACGCACTGTCAATACACGAACCTGCATTTTGTTGTTGTCAGTCCTCGCCGAACCCATTTGCATTTCCTTCCTCCCGCAAACAATCTGCTTTTTAGAGCTGGGAGTGTTCGCGCCATCAGGTGAATAAGGGTCAGTAACTCCTTGACGTTAGAATCGAAAAATGTGCTGAGTTCTCTGCCTTATTTGTGTGTGTGGTCAGCAGTGTTCACCCAACCACGGGGTGTAGCCGAAAAAGGATGCAAGTG
Source organism: Batillaria attramentaria (assembly GCA_018292915.2). Lineage (NCBI taxonomy): Eukaryota > Metazoa > Mollusca > Gastropoda > Batillariidae > Batillaria > Batillaria attramentaria. The sequence goes on along the minus strand of JACVVK020000107.1, from coordinate 1,064,481 downwards.
TTTCCGGTGCTACCCCTTTCAAAAGTAGGGCCACCAGGACAGTGTTTTCATTTTCAAATCAGCTGAGTAGGACGGAGTGTTTCCAAACATTTCGGCTTTTCGAGAAAACGAGAAAGGGGCCGTTGACAACCAAATAACGACTTTGACTAATGCGTTACCGCACTGCCGGCGAAGACTGCATGCCGGCTCATATTTCACACACATGGCTTTAACGGCTTTTCCATGGGCGACGTACGTCGACAGACATCGGCCGATTGTCGGGCAACTAAAATCTGCCATCTTTGGAAACGCGCGCTCGCCGACTCCCTTTCCATCGCCGATTCGCACAGCAGACGCGCGGCAGATAGACACTTCTAGCCGCCACCTTCAAAGTTTCCGGTTTCCGGATCAAAGCCGCATTCCTACGCTAGCGGCCAATCATATCGCTTGGATTTCCGCCGACAAGGTCACCGACTCGCCCAGAGTAGAGCGCCGCTCTACTCTCATCGACGCGTCGGCCGATCAGGGTCTGCCAACTCCTTTTCCATGGACGATTTTCAGCTGGGACGCGAAGTTGGCCAATAGTCGGGCGACGTACGTCGGTCATGGAAAAGGGGCTTAAAAAGTGTGAGAGCAATCATCGTCAAACTTTCAAAGCGGAGTATGGTAGCACCGGACACACAGCGTCCACGTTGACTTACACCCCCGTAACAACGGGCCATGGTTTTTGTATTCATTTTTGGAAACGGATATTTACAGATGTATCATATTTGTGTTCTATTTATTTATCGTTTTACATGGTACCAAGTAAAGACTCGATGTGCAGGATGATGTGCATGACATCCGCAGTCCAGTGACGTAGGTGGATCGACTCGTCTGTTTTGTGTTCAGCCGTTTCATTTCTTTTTATACAAAGTTATTTGCGTTCATTCATGTACAGTGCCCTCTTTTGAGTGTTCAAATCGAAAGCAGTGAAGGAAGTTCAGCACCCACACGACACGGCCATGTGCATTAATTTTATCAAAGGGTAGTGCTGTTTTGTTGTTGTTTTTTGTTTTGTTTTGTTTTGTTTTGTGACTGATTTTTTTTGTTGTGGTTGTTGTTGGGTTTTGTGTGTGTGTGTGTGTGTGTGTGTGTGTGTGTGTGTGTGTTTTGCTATTGTTGATTTTTGTTTGTTTGTGTTTTTGTCTCGTTTTGTTCTGATTTTGTTTTGTTTCTTCTGTTTTGCATGTTGGCCTGTGCGTTTGTCTGTCTCTTTGTTGTTGGTTTTGTTCAGAGGCTGGGGGGTGTGTGTGAAAAAAGAGGGAGGTGGGGGGGGGGACGCTTGACCGGTACTCAATAAATTTTAGTGATGGTTGCGCTCGGTGCATTGTCAGAGAATTTTTGGAAACATTGAAAACACATGAACCAGACGGAGATCTTTTAATGTGAGGTCTTGGTTACTAACTACGGCAAGTTGTTACTCGTTGAATGGTCATGAATATTTTATTATTTTTATTTATTTATTTTTGTAATCTGCTGATTGGTCCTGGTCACGCATTACTACATACTGCCCAAGTGTAACTGTATGTAAGGCTTACTGTGCAGTTGGTACGTAAATCTGTTGTTGCTGACCGGTACTAAAATTCCGTACTCTGTTGTTGATGAAACCAAAAGTTATCAGACCATTACAACTTTCAACTGAAATTTGTGTAGATACACAATTTAATTGATTCTGACAAAAATGGCGCCTGCATGTATGTATCGACGAGGATGGGTTCTCATGTCAATGTCAATGTACATATCAAAATATTTACGCTATTTTTGTAATGCAGAAGAAAACGTGAGTCATTTTAATAATAAACCAAGGAAAAGTGAGTCAGTGTGTGTGTGTGTGTGTGTGTGTGTGTGTGTGTGTGTGTGAGAGAGAGAGTGAGTGCGTGCGTGCGTGTGTGCGCGCCGCGCTTGCTTGTGTGTGTGTGTGTGTGTGTGTGTGTGTGTGTGGTGTGTGTGTGTGATAGAGAGAGAGTGTGTGTGTGTGTGTACATTTCGAAAATCTACGACAAGTTATTGAATGTCATTCTTCGCAGAACAGTTGTAAGCAAATTTGACCCGTACGAAACATCCGAAAACAGGCTTCAGGCAAAATGTACACGTCCTTGCACTGTACGTTTTCTGGCGGGAAATGTACCTGGCACAGCCCCAGGAAGGTGGCGCGATCCACAACCCACCTGAGAGTTCTTGAAAGCGGGAGGTAGGACACCATTCCTGTACAAGAACAAGCTTGAATCTTCCTCGCCACTTCTGCCTTTTCTGCCCACATCACTACGCTCATCCCATGCGAGTTTGGGCAAGCGATACGAGAGCGACTTCCCGTGAGTTTGAGTAGTGGTCTGGGTGGAGGACAGGCACGACCTTCTCACGCTGAAATGCGCTGTCTTCGTGTTGCCGGAGCTGTTGGAAATGTTGAGCTGGTGCGGTAAAATGTTTTTCCGTTCCTGAAACTGAAACCCGTTCCTTTCGCTCAGATACTGGCTGGGAGAGGGGTGGTGGTGGTGGTGGTGGTTGTGGTGATACGCCGGTGTTGAGTGCCTCACCCACCCATCCTTGACCCTTGCAGAGCCTCGAGATGAATGGAAGCTCTTTTGCTTCGAGTTTGAAAACTCAGGACGATTCTCCTTGCTGCTTTCAAACCCGCGTCCGTTGTGCCTGCCGTGTATATCTTCCGCTGGAGCAACAGTTATCTGCGGAATGACCAGCACTTCTTGAGAAGTCCGTGTTGAGCGTTCACCACAATGGTCGCCTCTTTCAAGTACGTCGTCCACGTCCTCGGAGTGTGAGTTGTCGTGAGGGTGGAGGTGATTTTTCCCCCGTCTGGAACCGTTGCCGGACCGGAGCAGTTTGTTGGGTGGTTTGGCCGTGGTGAAATACACCCGGACAGGCCCGAGCTGGCGAGAGTACACGCAGAGGTTGCACTCAGTCACGCAGGGCAGGGCCAGCTTGAGGAAACACCTCCCGTCCTCATCAGACTCTGCAAAACGAAGACACGACATGTCATGGTCTAAGCTAGTCTAGTTATTTGACTGCAGAGGGCTTTAGGCTCTTGTTGCGGATGGGGTGGGTGTTGGGGGGGGGGGGGAGGTGAGGAGTTAACGTCCCTTTTCACCACGTCCGGGTAATGTCATAATGCACCTGGAATCCAGCACCATTCATTCCTGCAACTATCAGTAAGGTGTGAGTTAATACCTACAGGTGGGTAGAGAAAGAGATACGTTTTAAAACACTCATATTATCTGTTCACTACGCTTCACAGAAGCCAGCTTATGGTAAGCAGAGCTCTGAATGGGATACAGGCGTAACGACACAAATTGCGCGTGGGGTCAAGTGCACTGTTTATTTGAAATACAATGTTTAGGAGTGTGCTAGTTTGTATTGACCAAATTTTTGTATTGGTAGGGCAAGTATTGCCAGGGGGGTAGCAAGAGGAGGTGGGTGGGTGGGTGTTTGGAGGTTTAACGTCCTTTTCCACCACATACGGGTGATATCAAAGACAGGGCAACGATGAAAAAGCCAGCACAAATATTTGGCCCCAGCCGGGATACGAACTCACGACCCGAGCATTAGAAGTCCAACGCTCTACCGTTCGGCCACCCCGGCTCGCCAGCAAGAGGAGGCAAGCTGCCAGTGAAGCTGGGACTTTCTGTGCACAAGGGCATTTTTAGGGGTGACTATGATGCCTGAGGCTAATAGGAAATTTATATGCATTTTGAGGCTTCGTGAATTTCTATTGTTTGACCACAATGCAGTCTACAGGCTGCGCGAGCCGTCGAAAACGTACGATATTTGAATTAGATACTGCCAAGAGAGCTCAGAAGGATATGTGAGCATAAAACTGATGAAAGGTGGGAGCCATTTTAAAATTATACCTATCCACATACATTACCTCCATGTCTCTTTCCATGGAGGCGCCAGTTGCCGTTACTCCTGGGCTCGTACAACGTGAACTTGGGCAATACCGTCTGGGTGTAGCGAGCCCACATCTGGGCAGCCTCGGAGGTTCTCTCCCTTCGCAGTGAGTTGCCCTCCTTGGCTTTGTCGTTGCGTCCGTCGATCCACCGGACCCCTCGCTTGTCCAGCTTGGAATCCGCTTCCGGTCTCCCAGCGTTCAAAGCGGATCTGGCTGGCGAGCGTAGGGAGGGTCTAGGGGAGAGGGAGGGGGTTGTCGAGACGCTTGGGAGGGGGGTGCGCTGCAGTCTGGTGTTGGATGGTGCAGACGTGCTGGTGACGTGCAAGGTGTGGGATCTGGGTGGCGGGGATTTCGCCACCTCCGCCTTCATGACGTCAGCGACAAGCCCCTATGACGTTTCCTGAAAAAAAGCGAAAAATTTAGTTCACAGTACACTGCATGATTATGTAAAGTGACACATGTCAACTTTTTCCAAGCTCGGAGATCGATCTTGTCTGCTTACGATGACAAAAACCAGTAGCACATTTCATACCACAAACGTGGTTTCCCCGTGCTTCCGGTTCTATTTCCCCTGACAACACAGACGTGGTTTCCCCGTGCTTTGCAGTTCTTCGGTTTGGGGCCTTGTATGCGAGAACCAGGCAAGAGTAACGGTTCTTTTACGACTCTTTTGTAAAGGAGAACGCTTTTCTTACATTCTCCGTTCAAAGAAAGTCGTATTTCTCTAATATTAGAAGCCGCAAAGTTGAGAAGAATGTCCCCATGCCCATGTTTTAGGCCAACTAGGCATGTTTTACAATGGAGAGACACCAAACGACCCATTTGGATTTTAGTGATTTTAATGGACACCATGGGTTTTAGATGATTTGTCATTAAAGTTTAACTTGTTAAAAAATGTGATTAGCTAGTTTATGTGTTTAGCTAGTTCTCTCTCTCTCTCTCTCTCTCTCTCTCTCTCTCTCTCTCTCTCTCTCTCTCTCTCTAATCGTTTGGCGCCGAAATGTACGGCGCTGAAATGTACGGCGCTGAAAAGTCGTCGCGCTGAATTGGTGGCGCTGAAATGTTGGCGCTGAAATGTTGGCGCTGAAGTGTCATGGAACCCCATTTGGAATATCAACTCTTTCCGTAAACAGCATTAGAGCTTCGTAAATGCCATTTTCCGACTCCAGTTAATGCACATGATGTTTTTTTTAAGACACAATAGACGCAATAGTTACTGCCCTTGTTCGAACATTCTTTTTGACACTTCGGGTGTCGCTCAGGGTAAAGTAGGTCGTTTTAATCTCTTTGATTCTCTGATAAGGAGAGTGTTATGCCTGACGCCTCGTCTCGGGTAAAACATATACGTTCACTTCGACCAAAGTGGTGCTAACGCCCCACAGTTATTTCGGACAATAAACACATTAACCGGAAGGTACACTAATTTTACCGCAGCACGTAAACACATTAGCTTGTCACGATGGAACGGAGCGACACTGAACCAACACACACTTTAGGGACTGTGAGTTAAAGCGGCACCCAAATCAAAAATGTTAATTCTGTACCAAAAGTACCTAATTATGTTTGATATGAAGTGCAGTCATGTCTAATAAAAGAAAGAAGTTTATGAATCCATAAACAGCTGTAATTACAATGTAGCATCAGACTGAGACAAAAAAAAAAACCATGAGTTCTGTCCCTTGATCACCACTCTTTCCTAACGTGCGCTGCCGTTAAGCGACAAACCAAACCATTTTCGTATCTCCAGCGTAGGAGACCTTACTAGCATCGTCACGTAGCTCAGTCATACGCCTTACTCTTCAACAAAAGGCCTTTGTGTGCATTACAGCGCAGGAGACCTTACTAGCATCGTCACGTAGCTCAGTGACTTAATCACGCCTTACTCTTCAACAAAAGGCCTTTGTGTACACCACAGCTTATGTTTTCACCGGATATAAGTTTGATCGCTTTCTGTAACAACTACAGCTAAAAACAAAACTCTAAAAACCCGCTTGATGCAGTCGCTTTAAAGTCTCAATACGGGTGGGGTGGGTGGGTGTTTGGGGGTTTAACGCCCTTTTCCACCACATACGGGTGATATCAAAGACGGGGCAACGATGAAAAAGCCAGTACAAATATTTGGCCCCAGCCGGGGTACGTACTCAAGACTCGAGAACTGGAAGTCCAACGCTCTACCATTCGGCCACGCCGGCTCCCCAAGTCTCGATACACATGACGTGCACACAACAGTGTGTGGAAAACTTCTCGTCGAGTGTGCTTGATCTGTGCATCAGAATCAGTCACCTGGGTCACAATATAGCATTTGAAACCATGGTGGTGACTCTGACCAGCGCACAAGTTGTTCTAGAAGTGTAGCTCGCACTGAGCAGACGACGTTATTTGGTTGCGGTCCAGCTATACGGCGCTGATTGGTTGCTATTTTTAGAAGATTTTTCGAGTCCCGGTCTGTTCAGGAATGGACCGTAAGCTCAAAGAAAGACGTATTTCTCTAGTAATAGAAGCAGTCGCGATGGTCAAAATTTAATGAAACATTCTATCTGGCAAATAACCTTAGAGCTTCAAAGACGACAGTTTTTCATCTGAGCGGTGTTAAGAACATAGAGGCACCGGCCCCCGTAGTGTAGTGGTTAGCACTTCGGACCATGGACCGGGAGACCCGGGTTCGAGTCCCAGCCGAGGCAAGCGGGATTTTTCCTACCTAGGTCGGCTCCTGCCCAGAGCGGGTGTGCTATGGGCCCAATGGGGAGGCTGTTGCCACACAGCCGAGCTTCACCCACTTCACGGGTGCGACTTTGGGGGTGCTTCCCTTGGTATGACATGTCTTATGATGTGGATGATTACACGGCCGGCACCGCAGGTGCCGTAGTTCCCGGGCCTGGTTAATGCCGGGATATTTATGACAGGAAGCGTGGAATGCGGCCCTGTCCCGCAGTCCCAAACCACACGGACCTTCATAGCATCATCATACCATCATCCTCATCTCCATCATCATGTATAATAAAAATTGCCCCAGCTTCCGAGCCCTCCGTGGATTCCACCCATTATCAGGAAAGGAACACCACTGGAGCCGGCAAAAGAGTTGTGGCAGCAAAAAAAAAAAAAAAAAAAGAACATAGAGGCTTTAAAAAAGCAAATTCAAAAACTGGATGAAGTCCCTTTATGGTAACACCACATATGCTGCATTTTGCGTTAAACCCGCAGCCTAAGCTAAACACGCACACACTCTATTGGCCCACCAGAAAGTCAAGGGTTATTGTTATGAACGGCTGAGTGTGAGAGTTTTCAAACGTTATCTACGGAAATTCCTTCTCGAATCTATTATCGTATTCATAAGTGGCCATCAGCTCTAACGCGGCGACCAAACTAAGATAGGGCGCAACTCCGTGGAGTCTCATAATCCTTGTATAGTCCCCCTTGGCTGAAGTTTGAAGTTTTTAACGCCAGTGAAAGATTGTATGCTGGATTCAGATTCAGATTCAAGTTTCAAGAGTCAAGATTTTATTTTCGTTTCTGCCCTTTTGGGGTATGGAGGATACCAAAAAAAAAAAAAAAAAATCAAACCAACAAAGATCACATAATTATAGACAGGAAGACACGACAAAAGATATATACAACATAATACTAACTAACTAACTAACTAACTAACTAACTAACTAACTAACTAACTATACCGTCCTATGCGCGTTCAAAAATTTTGCTAGAGCAAGGGCAACTTTTCTGGATTTTAATTCCCAACAGTTTATAAAGACTGTATGTCGATTTGACTCTAGGGAAAATAAGTGGTATGTGCTTGTCGCGCTCCTCTTGAAGCGCCGAACATTCTAGAATTAAATTAAATTCATTCAGATGGTGTTTTGTGTAGGCATTTTGCCCGATCACATCGAAAGAGAGAGGGGGTGGGGGGGTGGGACAGCAACAATGGTCCATGACAATTGTACATTTGTACCTAATCGTTCGAAAAAGCCCACACGTAGATAAGTACGTCTTTCAAAATATGAATTATTCTCTGTAATTTGTAAACTACCTTTTCACGACATCTGCACAGAATTGACGAAATTCGCCAGTGAAAATAACCGCCAATCACATCTAGGGATTTTGTTGTTGTTGGGTTTTTTTTGTTGTTGTTGTTTTTTGTTTGTTTGTTTGTTTGTTTGTTTTGTTTTGTTTTTTGTTTTTTTTTGGGGGGGTACCTACCTCACACAGAATGCTTCTTTATGTTTACCTACACGTATAAGCAATACAATTATCTCGCGGGGTAAACGTGCATGTTTTATTGCTTGAAATGTCAAGCCCCGTGGTGCCATAAATCAGCATTAAGACATTGTACTCTCTCCACAACACACGCCTGCTTAACACCCTATGCAAGCCGTAGAAAGACTTTGCAAAGCTTGTAGGATTACTCTAGTTTGCGATTATTTGGGGTTTTTTGGACAATGGTTGAACTTTAACCAAAGTCTGGTCTCCTCGTAGGATTACTCTTTATTGTAGTTATTTTGGTTTTCTGACAATGCCTGTACTTTTATCAAAGTTTTTTTTCCTCGTAGGATTAATCTAGTTTGCGATTATTTGGTTTTCTGATAATGCCTGTACTTTTAGCGAAGTTTTGTCGTGAGGAAACTGATGAAAAACGAAGGATTTGGTATCCAGAAATAGACTACACGTTCTCGTCAACGGTGTGTCTTTTGGATGGTTTGATGGTTTGATGATCTCTGACAAGCAGAGTAAATGAACATGTAAATTTAAAAAAAAATCAAATCTGGCACATCCTCGGCAAATTCTGAGATTGTTTTCTTGAATTTTTTTTTCTTGACACACTGGAGTATGAAAGGTCTCATTTTCAAAGAAACCACCATTGGATTGCCTTCCGTGGTCGACAGAAGACTTTTTGAAATGAATACTCCCTACCCGCCGTCCAGATCACAATCGCAGCCTATAAATTTCGATGCTTACACAACGCGGGGTGTAGTCAGAATGGGCGCAAGTGTTTCCGGTGCTACCTCGCTTTAAACATTCTCACACAAAGCTACGTATGATTGTAAATAATGAGCTTGCACACGTGTTTGCATTGTAGTAACGCTTTAGTCAAAGTCGTCGTCAGGGCCCGCATGCAAAAGTCGAGGTTAGGGATTTAAGCCCCGGGTTAAGGTCTAACCTCGAACTAAACTAGCTATGGGGTTAAATTTCTTGTGTGTGTGTGTTTTTTGTTTGTTTTTTTAAATCACCGTGACGAAGCGGATCCATTCCACCATGGTGCCTAAGCCGTTATAGGAGGATTTTTTTTCTTCCTTTCTTCGCGTCCTTTCGTTTATTTAATTTTATTGTTGGGTTTCTTTTGTCCTAGTCTGGGTTAAGCCCGTAACCGTGGGTTAAATTAACCTCGAGTTTTACATGCAGGCCCTGTTTGATAAACGGCCCCTTCCTCGGTTTCAAGCCGACAGATCGTTTGAAACACCCGGTGCTACCAAAAATTAAAACTGGAAACACCAGGTGCTACTGTTTGGAAACATTCTGTCCTGGCGGTGCTACTTTTGAAGCCGAGTAGCACCGGAAACACACGAGTCTATTTTGACTACACCCCGACCGTAACAACGTATTCTCACCTGCCGCTATTTACGACATCTCTTCACTGCACCATGACTTTCATTTTTATGCCGTAATTAACCTGATCGATGTTTGAATATCCCTTAAAGGCACAATTTTTAGGATTTTTTTTTTCTGCCCCAACTCTTTTTGCCAGGTCCACTGGTGTTCCTCCCAGGTCCTGGCTGGAATCCACGGAGGGCTCGAAAGCTGGGACAATTTTTATTATGCATGAGGATGGAGATGAGGATGATGGTAAGATGATGCCATGTAGGTCCGTGTGGTTTGGGACTGCGGGACAGGGCCGCATTCCACGCTTCCTGTTATAAATATCCCGGCATTAACCAGGCCCGGGAACTACGGCACCTGCGGTGCCGGCCGTGTAATCAATCATCCACATCATAAGACGTGTCATACTAAGGGAAGCACCCCCTAAAGTCGCACCCGTGAAGTGGGTGAATCTCGGCTGCGTGGCAACAGCCTCCCCGTTGGGCCCATAGCACACCCGCTCTGGGTAGGAGCCGACCTAGGTAGGAAAAATCCCGCTTGCCTCGGCTGGGATTCGAACCCGGGTCTCCCGGTCCATGGTCCGAAGTGCTAACCACTACACTACGGGGGCCGGTAATTTTTTTTTTAGGATTTTTTAGGTTTACTGATCGTTCTGGCGTGTTTCGGTGGTGTATAGCATCCTACACGGAGGTGAAACAAAATGGATGGGCGTTTTTCCGGTGCTGTGCCGCTCCAGATCATTGCACCGTCAATCAGAGTGTTCCCACGCCACACCACTGCGTTTTTCCATATTCAAAACGCCATAGCAAAGTTTGGATTTTCAGTTGTCGGTAAGAACGGTTGAAAGATGCCGTTTACAAAGCAGAAACCGACTTGTACTAATGCGTTACTACAATCTTAAGAATAATAATAATAATAATAATAAGGGTGGGTGGGTGTTTGGGGGTTTAACGTCCTTTTCCACCACATAAGGGTGATATCAAAGACGGTGCAACGAGAAAAAAGGCCAGCACAAATATTTGGCCCCGGCCGGCGGGATTCGAACTCACGACCCGAGCATTGAGAGTCCAACGCTCTACCATTCGGCCACCCCGGCTCCCCTAATAATAATAATAATAATAAAAATGCTTTTATATAGTGCAGTATCCTAGCAGATGCTGGCTCAGAGCGCTCTACAATAACACACACACACACACACACACACACACACACACACACACACACACACACACACACACACACACACGCTACCCTCCCCACCCCCACCCTTCCCACCGTGTCTCACCACTTAGATACAAGCATGAATACAACCACAGACATGCTTGCACTGAGCTGATGGAAGCCAAACGCGCAACAGTTGACAGTGTTGCGGCCATACTCGACCTCGTAACACACTGTCTTCGTGCAGCCGACAAGGGCAAAATGGCAGACGTCGCTTACGCATAGTGAGTTTTCCTCGTTTGTACGGCCATCAAACGTCCGTGTGTTGCATTCAGGGCTCTACGAACCTATAAGAAAGTTTCAACGGCACAGGCGCGACTGTTTCCAAAAAAAAAAAAAAAAAAAAGTCTCCCCATGGAAAGCCCAGTAATCTTAGAAACGCGCCTTTAATATGCGATAGTGGGGTTCTTTCTTGCCAAACAAGGTGTTTCCGTCGTCTGGCTGCGTTCGAGGGAGAAGTAATATTGATCGAGTGCCGGAACAAAGTGATTATTACCAGTGTGCCGGGGTTTAGGGCACAACACTTGCAGCGTCAAATTTCACTCCAGAGTGGGGAGAGGTGTTTTGTCGTGATTGTAATCTTTTTATAGGGGTAGTGGCTGTGCTCTGTGTGTGTGTGTGTGTGTGTGTGTGTGTGTGTGTGTGTGTGTGTGTGTGTGTGTGTGTGTGTGTGTGTGAGAGAGAGAGAGAGAGAGACACACACACACACACACACACAAACACACACACACACACAAACACACACACAAGGCGGTTTTTCGTTTATTCGTAACTGGACGAGGTGATATATTTGACGACTTATGCCCAAGCGCCTTTTTTTTTCTTTTTCTTTTTTTTAAAGAGGCCGAATTGAATGCGTCTGTAGATATTTAACAAAATTGCTGGAGTATGAAGCCAATGATATAATCAGTTTAAAAGCCACCGTCATGCTCTGCTGTATATAGTGAAAAAGGTCACGTGTTTCCAAAATACGAAAATACTGCTTTTAACGTTTCGTGAGCCTAAGCGGAAGTTTTTTTTTTAATAAAGTTGTTGGTTTTTTTTTTTTTAATTGTTGTTGTTGTTAAACGCGCTTTTTCCATGTTAACAACGCCTCAAAGAAGCCAACGTACATTTTTGGAACAGTTTTGCTTGATGGTGCGCCTGTACGCGCGAAATATTCTATCTGGATGATTAGTAGAGCCATTGTTTACACTTTGCGCGAGCGGCCGAACATTCACTGAGATTCCACGACTGAGCTGTTTGGTCTTGCCGACAAGCCTCACGCTCAGTGTACGCACGTGTTTGCCGCGTCATTATCATGTACCCTTCTGGTGACTCAGTGGCAGTCTGTGAGATGCTGTCACTACGCAGGTGTCTAAGTGGTGTGATGATATAAACCACCAAAGCAGCTCTGAACGATCTGTGAGCATGAACATAAGAAATACAGTGTGAGAAAGATGCGTCCCATATATGGGACAGTGGGCATGAATGAGTTAACCCATTCATGCCTACTGTCCCATATATGGGACGCATCTTTCTTAACCCATTGATGCCTACTGTCCCATATATGGGACGCATCTTTCTCACACTGTATTTCTTTTATGTCAATTTTTAAAAAAAAATGCTCAAAATGTTCTTAGAGCAATAATTTGAACACAACTTTCACGAAAACAAAAATTGGGGCATTAGTGGGTTCCATACTGGGCCTTTTAAGAAGGTGCTTCCCCATTTAACAGATCAGAATGGGTGCCAATGCCATGTTGGCGCATCAACAAAAAAAGTAGAGAAAGCGAAATGAGAGAGGCCACTGTGGAGAATGAATTCAGCTGCGGTCGTGCTGACAGGAACAAAATACAGCGAGACACAGTCACGGGGGTCTGCTAATCTACTAATCTCTGTCCACATCCTGAAAAGTTTACGACTGGATCGTAGCGAGGCTAAACATGAACAAAAAAACCCGTCAAAGGGTATTGAGTCAGACGGTTGGGCGTTTTATCTCCATATAATGAGCGACATGCGAGCGAGGACAAAGGGGGGTGGTTGCGGCACATGGCTTTGAAACGAGGAATCAGTTTTCGCGTTAGTCGGATTTCAATAGCGTTTGTAATGGCTGTCATTGGTTCAATTTCCCGTTCGTGGATCACTGTCAACTGAACAAGTAAACAGGGGAGGATATAAATAGCGGAGCGTTTAGACACGAAAGTCTTTTGTACAAATTCCCATTCCTTTTTTAACTTTCTGAAAATTTTTAAAACTTCTCCCACCCCCCTGCAGCTCTCCTTCCTGATCCCAACCTTCACTTTTTGTGTGTTGAGGGGGTGTGGGTGGGTGGGTGGGTGTTTGGGAGTTTCACGTCTTTTTTCCACCACGTTTGGGTGATATCAAAGACGGGGCAACGAGAAAAAAGGCCAGCACAAATATTTGGCCCCGGCCGGGATTCGAACTCACGACCCGAGCATTGAGAGTTCAACGCTCTACCATTCGGCTATCCCGTCTCCCTGTGTGTTGAGGGTAGGTGCTCTTGACATTATACAGTTACTCTCTCTCTCTCTCTCTCTCTCTCTCTCTCTCTCTCTCTCTCTCTGGGGGAGCCGGGTTGGCCGAATGGTAGAGCGTTAGACTTCTAATGCTCGGCCGGTCGTGAGTTCGTATCCCGGCTGGGGCCAAATATTTGTGCTGGCTTTTTCATCGTTGCCCCGTCTTTGATATCACCCGTATGTGGTGGGAAAGGACGTTAAACCCCCAAACACCTACCCACCCACCTCTCTCTCTCTCTCTCTCTCTCTCTCACACACACACACACACACACACACACACACACACACACACACACACACACACACAACGGATGGGTAAGTGTTTGAGGGTTGAACGTCCTTTTCCACCACACACGGGTGATAGCAACGACGAGGAAAAAGGCCAACACAAATGACTAGTAAGCTAAACTAGCGTATACATGTTTCACTATCGAAAAAAAAAATCATTACTTTCATTCTATCTGTTCAGCATTGTTGACGATCCCTCTTTCTACTTTGTCTGTTTTCTGTTTTGTTTTGTTTTTTGGAAGCCTTCCCGTATAGTACAGTAAATGCCATTAAAAACACATTCTTTCTAGTACCACTGAATCTCTGTTCTTTAATGAGAAGATATAAAAGATGAACACCGACTTACCTCAAAGGAAACAAAAAAGGCTAGGCTAAAAACAGAAAACTGAAAAAAAAACCTGAAAACAAACTAGAACACACGTCAAATAAGAAAGAGGGTGCGGGAGGGGCAGCGAGAGAGGGGGAGGGGAGACAGAGAGCGAGAGAAACTCGGAGAGAGAGAGAGAGAAACTCGGAGAGAGAGGGAGAGAGAGAAGGGGAGGGGAATTGAATACAGAACGGATATTGCTTTCATCACAGATCACAGATCAAAGATTACATCACAGACCTACCTCTCTTATTGGCAAATTTCACCACATCGCTTGTACTGTCCTCCGACCACCCACCCCCAGAAGGGAGACGCGCTTCTGAACGTCTGGCGTCAATCCCCCCAGGTTCTGGTACTAAGCGCTGTAGGATCAGGAAAGGTTAGGGAAGCTCCTGTACTTTGACAACGCACACCGCGACTCGTCCCATGGTGCGTACGTAAGCCGGCCCTTGAATCCTGCCTTTATTGGCTTCCACGCGGCAGGCTGAGTGCGCGTATCATTGCAATAATGATAATGAGGTAGACATAACTCGGAGCTGCGAGGCATCGCCCGGGGCTACCCGGCCGAGCGAGTGGCACCCGCGCTTTCGGCCCCGTACCCGACCGGTGTTATGCGAGGGGGGGGGGGGGGGTGTGAATTCCCGTGCACCGGCAAAGTACGCCACTATATCGCCACAGGCCGGTACTCCAGTCCAGTCTTCGCGCAGGCAGGCCATAGCTTGACGTGGGTGGGTGAGTGTTTGGGAGTTTAATGTCCTTTTCCACCACATACGGGTGATATCAAAGACGGGGCAACGAGAGAAAGGCCAGTACTGATATTTGGCCCAAGCCGGGATTCGAACTCACCACCCGAGCATTGAAAGTCCAACGCTCTACCATTCGGCTATCCCGGCTCCCCATAACTTGGGGTAAGTTACTAGTCACAGAAAAACAGAAAAAAACAAAGAAACAAAAAAATAAATGAAAACAGCACAACTCTTCGACGCTTCTCCCTACCCTCTTTCTTCTTTGACGTGTGTTCGGGTTTGTCTTGAATATCCGTACTGTTTTTAGCCTAGCCTTTTTCGTTGTTGTTGTTTTTTTTTTGTTGTTTTTTTTTAGGTAAGTCGGTTTTCATCTTTTTTTTTTTTTTTTTCGTTGAAGAACAGAGGTTTGGTGATACTAGAAAGAATGTGGTTTTAGCGGTATTTACTGTATCATACGCGAAGGCTTACACACACACACACACACACACTAACACACACACACACACACACACACACACACACACACACACACACACACACACACATCTTCGGCTACCAGTGGGGGGGGGGGGTCGAACTCACGACGAAAGCACATGAGCGAATGTGTAGCATTTTAGCCGTCTCTGCAAGAAACGGGAGTTTGCTTGTTTTTAAATGTGAATTTTCCACTTTCGCGATTTATTCATTGGACAATAACTGGATAGTTATCCAACTGCCCTATGGGCACACAGTAATCACCGTAGTCCAACCCCGACCCCACAACGTAGGTGGTGGAAAAGGACGTTAAACTCCTAACCCACTCATCCACCCACCCACCCGACCCCGCGAGGTCATTCTCGCAGCGGAACTTAAAATGCAAATGACACCGGTTCTCGAGCAGTGACACGAGCACCTACTCGCAGAAAGTGACAACGGCGCCCCTAAAGGGCTGGGTGATCCGATTGTAAAGTCACCCGTGTCAAGTCTACCCCTTTCTCTGCATACATTGATTATAGGGTGATTTTAAGAGGCGTCCTCTCACAACCAGCTAGTGACAGTACGCTTTCGCCCATACAAGTTCACACAAAGAGTGAATCACGTGTGTGCGAGAGGTCCCCACCCTGTCCCCTTTATGTCGAGGGATCTGTCTACTATAGCCGCTGTACTGTCAGTGGCAGTATTGTGCTGATTGAATTTCTCTGGTGGGATTATACTGAAATTGTGGTTAACAGTTACTTTGTAATACACATGTAGTATTATATGACGTTTAGGAGAGTGATCTGTCTGTTAAATCAATTGTATCAGTTATATCAGTCATATCGCTCAGTGGCTTCATAATCACGAATTTCCGTGTTTCAATCCTCCGACAAAATCGAGAGAATAATGCTTACATAACATGCGTAATCCCTCCCCCCCCCCCGCCCCTAGTCCCCCCTCCCAGCCCCCCTCCCCCCCCCCAAAAAAAAAGATGAATGATAATAAGTTCAATCATTTTTTTAAAAGAAATAAAAGGCGGTGTTTTGGCCAGTGATTTTGAGTACATATTCTCTTACTGTTTATTTACTGATTACCGCTATTTTTCTGCGACGTAGTTGAGTACTAAACAGTAAACATTTTCTCTTGAACGAAAAGCCAATTCTTCTCAGTGCGTAACAGCGTAACACTCGGGACGAATTCTAGGACGTTCTGTCACTCAGTGATAAATCGCCCCAAATCAAGGTTCTGTTGAACAAATTGTTATATAACTACAAGATACAAGTGAAATGTTGACGCACGTGTAACTCAGTGAACTCTTACATTCTTTCCATTTTCACGAAAATCTTCTTCGATGTCGTCACAGTCGCAGACTGCATCACGGTACAAGTATTAAAGGCGCTAATGCTACTAGTTTTATGTTCACAGATAGTTCTGCACTGTTCCCGTGGCATCAGTTTATCATCACACCACTTAAGACACCTGCACAATGACAGAGTCTGTAATGTTGGCACTGAGCCAACAGAAGCGTACTCGATGACGCCGCGACCTCACTAAGCGCACTAGTAGTGTAACAACAGTCCTGGAATTTGAATGTTCGACCGCTCGCGCAAAGCGTCAATAACCGTGTATCGCATTAAGATCAGCCCGTCTTATAATGTTGTTTCCATTATTATGGAAACCAACATAATAACAGCAACCCGCGCCAAAATATTAGTACTAGAATATTAAAAGGAAAATAAAATCCTTACCACTTCAGAATCTGGCCAGGTATCTCAACAGCTACAGCGGATTTTGGCAACGCCGAAATCGTCAGCAGTGCTCCGCGAAGACAGCCATCGGAATGAACTTACCGCTCTTAGTCCGTCTAGTCTTCCAGCTTTCCCCGATTAAAGAAGGAAAAAGTCACATCATTATTTGATCTATCACGAACCGTCTTTCTTTGCCCGCGCATAAATCTGTCATGAAGCGACCATTCCTCTGCCATATCTGGCCAAACTGTGACTCGAGACTATTGATAGTTAGAGAACCGCGCGGTTGCCTGATCTTGAACGCTGTTGGGTGAAATTCATGATATGCTGAGTCAGTCACATGAAACTGGCGAAATATTTACGAGTAGCTCATATTTTACTTCCGAAAGAACACTCAAAGAAATAGGGAGTCTCGTGGTTCAACTCTTTGGGTGACGGGAGTTGAGATCAGAAGGTCTCGGGGTCGAAACCCAGTAGGATCACAGTTTTGTACAGGACTTTCCTATCAGTGTATCTGTCTTGGAACGTGCTCGCGGTGAACGAAATACGTGAAGCCTCAAAGCGCCCTATTCAGCCACTTGATTTAGAGATGTTTGGGTGCGGTGGTGATGACCTTTAAAAGTAAAACACATTCCCTCCCCCACCCCCCCACACTCACCACTACCACCACCACAACCACCACCACCACCCCACCACCCCCCACACACACACACTATTCACACATGACAATTCATATTCGTTACTTTTGCCCCTCAGTTGCGCCATCGTGAACGACCATACCGATACAATACCCGTCATATATTGAGACGCTACGTGCGAGTTGAGAATCTGCGTGCGATTTTGGAATTGGAGTGAAAGTTGTCCCAATTCCTCGTCGACTGACGGAGCAGGTTGGTTCTGGGCCAACAAGTTTGTGGACAACAGCGTAACCACGACAAAACATTTCACTCCCTCGCCTCCCGTTTGCCATCAATCATGCCACTTGAGACTGACTAGCCCAGCTTTGCTCGGCTCGGTATGAGAATTAACAGCGGAAACTGCGGTCTTGTGCGTTAATTTGAGGGCCCGCACGCGGTATGGCTTAGGTTCAGATCCTACGAGCGAGTTTCAGGTTGATAAAGTGTTTCTTGATATCAAATGAAATTAAATGAAGTTTACACTGTGTGACCAGTTTCTTGCACTGAATGTGCCTGTTCTGAGTGTTTGCTTGCATACATGTCCTCTTGTTGAGTTTCAACGAGCTAAATCCATCTTTGCTAAGCCAACTTATGTTTTGGAACAGTTCCGCTCATGCGTGCGCCTGTTCGCTCGAAATACTCTTATCTTGATGATTAGTACAGCTCTCCATGCGATACAATGTTGTCCACTCTTTGCGCGAGCGGTCGAACATGCAAACTCTACGACTGTTGTTAGACTACACGAGCACTCAATGTGGTCGCCGCGTCATCGTGTTCGCTTCTGTTGGCTCAGTGCCAGTATCACGGACGCTGTCACTGTGCAGGTGTCTGAGTGGTGTGATGATAGATGCCACGAAAACAGCTCAGAACGATCTGTGATTGTACAAAATGGTAGCACCAGCCCCTTTAGGCCTAATGTCTCCAAAAGCTGGATGTCAATATGTACGTTATAGTTTTGGAGGATGGGGGTGGAAGGGGGGGGGGGTAAGGAGGTGTGTATGGCGGAAAGGGGGCCAGGGGTCTTTATACAGTTATTCTTGTGCCCTCGTTCAACTTACACTCCAGCGTGTTTGACTGCGTAAGGATTATGCCTCGCAATCACTAACTTCCTGATTTGTTTCGATTATCAGACTGCAAGCCTTCAAAGTTCAACGTGGGGTGTGAACTGCACTTTTGTGAGTAGAGCACTTTTCTTTTATCGGGACTTGACAGGCAAATGCGTGGGGTTTCTCAGATATCAAATCTGCCGTGGAGAAGCAGAAGGGAGTAAGTGGCACGACAGAAAGTAAACACTTACCCCAAAACTTGCTGTGAATTGACAGGAACATTTTGTAAGAGTGCTTGCGACTTTTTTCATCATTCAGCTGAGTCAGTTCTGACAATTGTGTCTATGATAGAATGATAGAAAATTGAAACTCTACTCATCAAATATGTCAATCAAAGACAGGAATGGAATCTAGTTACAGTGATTGTGTACGTTTGGCTTTGAGGGGGTCTGCAGTGCTTGTCACAAACAGAAGAAAGGTTTTGACAGGCCTTCTTGTGACTGGCGGGAGTTCATGGGTGCAATCTTTGTCCAGTTATACTCCATGACCCCTCCGAATGGCCTCATGTGACAATAACGTACGCAAAAGAGTCACAAAAGTTACTAAATGAAAATTTGTTGCGTGCAAGTAACAGTCTTGGTGATACACTTTCCTTCGGTGGGACACTTGACGGAGAATTCGATTGATTGATTGATTGATTGATTGATTGATGGATGGATGGATTTGTTGGCTGTTGATTTGATTACAAATATATTATATAAAAAAACAGGAAGCGTGTAAGTCAACATCTGCACGACCATAGCTTTTCATGGATAAGCAGAAGGGTCACACACACACACACACACACACACACACACACACACACACACACACACACACACACACACACACACATTTAGAGAACACTGTATCACACACACACACACACACACACACACACACACACACACACACACACACACACACACACACACACACACATACAAAGCAGCATGGCCATGCACTATGCCATTTTACGTAAGGTGCACTTGACGTGTTGGGAGGAAGTTTCGATATGAACCTGTCATTATTTCTGCACGGTCCGGCCGCTGTAATCAATCCCATATTGGACGTGATCGTGAATGAGAGAGCGGGCTGCTGGGGGCAGAAACAATTATTTCTTCATTACCAGTATCGACCGGCATGTTTACGGCACCATGTCATGCTCTTGATATGCATTTGTGACTGCATCGCCTAGGTCAGAGAATATAAATGCAAGAGGCCTCAAAGTGCATATATAACTTACACTAACTATTAACTATGTTATATATGCTAACTTTGGAAAACGCAGAAAGTCTTGCTGGCATCGTACATCCATATATATATATATATATATATATATATATTTCCTATTAGCCTCAGGCATCATAATCACCCATAAAAATGCCTCAATCTAGAAACAACAAAGAAGAATGGACTCATCCCATGACTTGAAGTTGTTTCTTAAAAAATCATTTGTTCACAGGCAAGATTCTGTGGTACAAATGCACGTCACTGTGAACCTCTTGTAGAGATGATGATGTAAGTGTAACTCTGACAATGACGTAGGGAGAGGCCGAGTTTGCACTGGGCCAGAGTTTGCACTGGGACGAAACAACAAATTTGGGTCATAGTCACTGCAGCGCGCACAAAAACCAAATACTGTTTCCCAGGAGCAGCACGACTCTCAATTTCGACATCACACATAATATTTATCAAAAGTAATCCAGCAAAACCAGGTACTCAAAGGTTCCCGCTGCATGACTATCGATCGGCCATGCACTTCGACATTCCAAGGAACCAGTGCGCACCTCGCTCCCCTACGCACAGATATTACTGCCCTTTGTTCATTGCTTTGTAGGTTTTCTTTCACAAATTTGTTGACTCATGCAATTCATATTTGCCTTATTTATTGATTTCTTAAATTACTGAATAATGAAAAATCGCTCGGTATAATGTTTTGGTTGTAAGTTTATTTGGTCATACGTGTGAGGTATTTTTAGAAGTGACCTACAAAATGAAAATGGCGAGACGAGTCAGAGAGTGTGTCACAGCACGCGGCACGGTCAGATTACGTTTACAATGGCTATGAACTGAAGCCCGATGAATAAATTTTTTTTTTAAATGTCACCGACGTGGTGACCATTCCACGATGATTCGCACGTCTGTGACAAATTTAATCTTCATCGGGCTTCATTACCGTAATGATCACCTCGAAGTCAACAGCCAGTCCATTGCCTTAATGAAGTCACCCGTGACCAGTATCGCTGCGTCAGGTGCTAAGTTTCAATGTCGTGCACGTGTATCATTGCGACAGCGTCAGCAGCTGTGGGTGCACGGGCACTGGGTGGGACACACACAACATAAGCTTAACAGTCAGAAGTGCGTGCGTCAATTCCCGCGGCAAATCAGTCATAATACGGGCGTAGCGAGACTGACTGTTAACACTTCGACATGCGAACACGCTGTGTAATTGACCGTGGCTGATGATATTGTTGCTGTTGCCCCATTGATTGTTCACGTAAATGCAAACCCCTCTAGCCCCCCCCCCACCCCCACCCCCCTTTTTTTTTCTCTCTCGAGACTTTGTTCTGTCTCCCCTCAAAACAGTAAGACCATGATAGCCGAGTCTTGGACTGTTTCTGATAGCCATGTTCTGTGAAACACAACACACTGCACTCTCTGTAAGATCTGAGCATTTTGGTGTGTGCAGAAAGTTCATCAAGTCTGTTACTCAAAGATTGTAAATTACCCATAATCACGCTGGGGAGATAGGGCTTAGTCTTCCTCCGTTTCAGTCTCTCTTTCACTCCTCCTCCGCGTCCCCTTCTTCTTGGTTTCATTTCGGGGGGTATGTCGACGGTAGGGCGACCTACAGCATGCGGTGACCGTAGCTGACGAATGGCAGCCATGTTGTACCGGATCAAGTTATATGCACGTGAGTTCAAGTTAAAAGAGAACTGAAGTCCGTTTGCCGACATTGTCAGGAGCAGATACAGCACTGAAAAAGACACACAGAACAGTCACTCGACTGACTTGCATAATCCACACTCGCACACTTTCAGGAACGCCCAGGATCAATCCAACAAGAAACATTGAAGAAACCACTTGGACAAACACTAAACGGGCAGCAGTCGCAACAGGAGTTGCGCCCCGTAGTTTGTGCTGGTCTCCACCCTCATTACCCCGTTCAGTTTTGATATCACCCGTATGTCGTGGGGAAACAAATTTCTCTTTATGGAGACAATAGAGTTTAGTGAAATGACTTGAGCCGAATTGAAAGACGTTAAACGGGCTAATCAAGTCTTTGCTAAGCCAAATTTTGTTTTGCTCGTGACTGAGCCGGTGCGCATGCGCGCTCGAAATACTCTGTCTTCAACTAAGTTGATGATAAGTACATCTTTCAATGCGATACAGTGTTTACATTTTGCGCGAGCTGTTGAACATACAGATTCTACGACTGGTCTACTTCAGCGCTCAGTCTGGTCGCCGCGTCATCGAATACGCTTCTGTTCAGTGGCTCAATGCCAGCATTACTGACAGACCGTTGTTGTTACATGTAGTTCTCTTTATTTGAATTCAAGGTTTGTTTGTTTGTCTGCTTTGGTTGTTGTTACATGCAGTTCTCTTTATTTAACATTTTGATATGTTGCATGTAGTTTGTTACCTTTCAGTTCTACGTTCGTGTGATATGTAGTTCGCGTGTGTGTCAAGTGAGTTGATGTTATGTATGTAATTCATCTGATTCATGTACCCTATCGGGGTCAGGAATAAACCAGCTTGACTTGACTTGACACTGTCCAGGCGTCTAAGTGGCGTGGTGATAAATACCACGAAAATAGGTCAGAACGATCTGTGAGCATGAAAATGGTAGCAATAACCCCTTTTAAACACCCATACAACCAATCAGCTAACAGATGTATTTTATTCATTGTTTGTCCATTGTCACAATCATTCATTCATTTATTTACTAACTACACGTATTTGCATATTTGTAAGAGTGCGCTTGTGTTTGTTGCTATGTCTCCTGATGTAAAGGTAATCATGTAACCTGAGTGTGCGAAACTGCGATGGCACTTCGATTTTCCCGCCATGGAGCTTAGCGAGCTAATCGTAACTACGTGAGCTGCAAACCGATGTTCGTGTTTGACGTCATTACTGGGATGCGTTGGATATTGCACGTAACTGATATCCATGACGGGTCAGTTGTGTCGCAATGGCTGTGCATTCTCGCGAACACACACACACACACACACACACACACACACACACACACACACACACACACACACACACACACACACACACACACACACACACACACACACACAACGACAGACGGACGGACGAACAGACAGACAGAATGAATGAATATATACTTAAGAGTGAGCTCAATAACGAAGAGCTGAATGAACTTTATTTCACAACGGAAAATGATTTGACAGGGAAAAAAGTCAAGAGAGAGAGAGAGAGAGCGTTTTGTGTTGCAGTTATTCTTTGCCCGTGTAGCCAAACTCAAACCGAGTAATAGTCTGAGGCGAGGAGTTCGACTTCGACACATGAATTATCAATGTACTAAACACATGAATTGAATATTATAATTTCCTTAGCCATAGAAAACTTTCATCTCACAGGGATATTTGTTCATTTATACATGTATTCGTTATTTACGAACATAAATCGAGAAGAAAGAAGGAATATCTCCCCCCCTCCACCTCCCCCGCCCTCTCCCTTCCCACCATCACACCCCCCCCCCCCTCCCATTCCCATTTGTCCTCCTCCCCCTCCCATACAACTGCTTGAATATTTCTCAGTCTGTCAACAGCAACTCATCAGTTGAAAAGAGAATGTTCATCAACTGAGACCACCCACCCCACCCCACCCCGCCCCACCCCTCTCTCTCTCTCTCTCTCTCTCTCTCTCTCTCTCTCGTAATTTGTGATCTGTCATTGCTTGGTTGCTATAAATGAACGTTTACTGCGCATATTATAAGTTTATCTTCTTAATGCTCAAAACTGTGTCTATTGTACCTCCACTATACGCAACGAAATAACTCTGTCTAAACCAACTGATCACCCAGTCCCTCAAGTGATGAAGACACCCTTCTGTTCAGGTGACGGTGTGTTGTAGCGTACAGTGACCCGCATGTCGGCGGGACTCATGGACACTTCTTCCTCCTCGGGCTCCTCCACGCCCAGCGTGCCGTGTCCCGCCTCAACCCCTCTTCCGTCCTCCATTCCCGTGGGCAGGGACCCTTGGGAGTGAAGCTCCTCTCGGCTGGTGCTGGACCTGCCTGCGCTCGGGGTCTTCGCTGGGCCGCGTTTTACTGCGAATAATCACAACAAAAGTCGTATCAGTAATAGAATCGTGGTAACTTCGTAGCGACTAACCTGATACCAGCTCTAGCGCTTTACAAACAAATAATAATGAGGATTTGTCTGGCTCTCAACCTCCTGCTGGAGCCCTGGGCACATCACATGAGTGGCATTACACATATATATATACATTAAATACATGTCACATTACATACACATTAAATACACGTCACATACACGTTACATACACACAGTCATGATACATCCTAACACGACATAATGATGGGGACAGTGATGGTAGAGTAGTCAATTCAGTCTATCGCCCAGAATCATGCCACATCTAAGTAAGACGACTGGACGTGTGCACCTTGTTTTCCTCAATTTTACATTTTCCTGAGACAGCCGTAGGTTATACACGATCTAAACATGATGTATGTCAAGACTTAATTCAGCCAGCCAGTACCTACCAGCACAAAGACGGGAATGAACATCGTGATCGGTGACAATCACCGGAAACAGGAAGTCCCGGTGAAGGCTGATGGCGCAGCCGCAGTCCAGGCGGTACTTTTCGCCGGTGAGTGCGGGCGGCAGGGTGCTGGTGATCCGCTTCAGCAGCTGGGGCGCCACCAGGGTGCGGGGGTGGACGCTGAGTCCGGGAAACAGCGCCCTCTGCTCCTGCTGTTGTCTCTCGGAGAGGCGGAGCTTGGTGCAGTCTGCGCAGGAGTAAGGGCCAAGAACCTCGCACTGAACCATCTTCATCCGGGACGAGTTGTCATTTCTTGAGTCCGTGGACAAGCTGGAAGGTCGAGAGAGACCGGTACCTGTGCCCTCGATGCCTCCGGAACGTGCCTGAACTAGAGTTTCAGGCGTTGCACGCGGCACTTCAACCTTTGTTGGGGTGTTTGAAACCTTGGGCGAATCATCTGCAAATTCTCTGCTGCCATGTTCTTGCGGCAAAGTTGCAGACGCTCTTGGAGAATCTTCCAACATGGATTTCAGCTGCTGCGAGAGAATGGCTACCGATTCCTCATGTTTGGTTTTTGTCTCCTCCAACCACTCGGCTGAGTGTTCCAGTGGATCGACCCTGTATTTCAGCAAAGGGCTCTGTGTGGTTGGTTCCGCAGGATCGGGCTTGACGTCCTCCTCGTTCTCATCACCTACACCAACGCTCGCGATCCGATGGGTGTAGGTCACGCGCCGATCACAAAGCGATTGGTTCAGCTGCTGCAGCAGAAGACTTTGACCTCCGAGGGGAGCACGTGCGCTGACCACGCGCTCCGGCACCACGTGATATACTTTGGCCAGCTGGGCGTTGTTCATGTGAGATTCGGCGCGGGAGGAGCGACAGAAAGAATCGCCGGTTGGGCTTTCTCCTTCCGGTGCCATGGCACGCCATCTGTAAGATTTTTTATTTTAATCTGGTTTTAAACTCGGGTGTGCGAGACTACAGGAATATAGAACAACATATGGGCATGGGACCGACTAACCCCCCCCCCCCCCCCCCCCAAAAAAAAAAAATGTCTGGCGAGTTGTGAGGAATTCGCTACCCACCGAATTGATCTTTGGTTATTTCGGGGCTGGTTCTTATTTTCACTCATTTCTCTCTCTCCGCTCATGCACGTCCCAAGTGGCTGCAGTTACAATATATGGAGAAATTTAGCAGAAACAAAATGCACGAGTACTGTCGACTACTGTTTGCACTTTAGTGGCACGATCATTGCAAAATTAATGAAACTGCCCTCTGCACCAGAAACGGTATGCAGAAACTACCCCCCACCCCCCACCCCCAAAAAAGAAACAAATCCGCACCTTGAACTGATAATGATGAAAACGATAATGGCAATAAGCACGACAACAGGGGGTGAAAACCTCTTCCCCCTTTTCATCATCTTTTTCTGCGTCTGCCCCCCCCCCCCCCCCCCAATAAAAAAAAGGATATAATTATATATACCTGGCTGACAGTGTGCGTGGTGTGGTGCTGAACAGATAATTGATCAGGCCGATCCCAGACCGGAAGTAGGCCTTCTCGCGGTCAATGTCGCTGTTTCCCAGGGTAGGGTAGATGTCGGCGCCCAGGGGCCTGCTGCGGAACTTGGCCGACACGGTCCTCGGGCGACCTCGCCCTGTGCGGGACATGGACGTTCTCCTTGAGCTGGCTGAGGTGCTCCGTTGTGGGAGCAGAGGCGATTGCTGACCGCGAGGAGAAGGCAACATGTCTCCTGCGGCTGGTCTGTCCACACAGTGCACCGTGACTGGTCTCATGTGACCGGAAGCCACCCTGGGGGAGTCACCTTTGAAAGTGACTCTCCGTTCACCTGCACTTCTTCTTCTGTTTCTGTCTGGGAGATAAGAGTTCATGAAGTCGACGTTCCATTCGTCTCTGCTTCTGGATTTCCTGGCCGTGCTGTGAGTGGCCGGAGTGTGCATGTTTCTGCTGATGATTCTGGTGAATCTGCTTGAGAGTCATTAGGTCCTCCTATAGAAGCATCACAGAGGCTTTCTCTCGTACCTTCTGCTCTGTTCTTTCACGGTTTACTCATGGCAGAAATCCTGAGCCAGCTGAAAATGGACAATAAAAATCATGGAAAATCTGTTGTTGTTGTTTTTTTTAAATTTTAATTACCGGTTACAACTAATACGACGGAACCAGCATGCTTTTCGTGTTATGTGTCCTTTCAGCTGACGACAATACTTTCAAATCCTTCAAAAGCGCACAGTTGCACTGATTCACCGTATTCGCCGGGTACCGATAGTGAAAAAGTCTCGTTTTTGCAAGCTCTGTAAACGCAGATCACAGGTCATAATACACACCCATTTTAAAGCGGGAATTTTAGACCCCCAAAACTGACGGCATTTGAGTTACGGACACCTTTCCATTATGCTCATGGAGGTGTTGACAACAACTGTTCATTCTGTGTGCTTGCAGACCCTTTCATGTTAAATATTCACTGATGAGAATGTATGTGCCGAGTACACACTTTCGTGTGCCTATGCCCGTCACTTGCTGTTTCAGTGAAGATCAACATAAAGTTGGGACATTTGTTACTGTCTGGTTTGTAAGCTATGAGAAATCCGGGCTTAGGCCGTCCTGTAATAAACTCACCGTGCGTTCTGGAGATAGTGGGAGACAAAAGGGGGTCAGTCAGAAACGTTCCTTACATCTACTGTGTCATCGCAGCCTTTTTTTTTTTTTTTTAAATTTGTTTCAAGAAAAGTACATCCATATTTTTGGCCCCTTTTTTATTGGTTGACAGCCGAGTGAGAGTAATATCAATGCACACTAAGCAGAGCTGGGAAGAAAAATCACCTGCCTTTTCAAAACATTTTCTATGCATCCGCATAGGCGCCAGAACTTGTCGAAGGATAGGCGCCATTATTATTATTATTATCGTCGAATAGCTTCCCGGTGGAGTAAAGTACTTGATTTGTTCAGTCCTGGTCATATCTTTCATAGTGACGGCCACATGATATGAGTGAGAAACTGAACAACACTCGACACATGTTCATTGCTCCCGACAATTACGCAGGTGTGCGTATATGCACGCACAAAACTCTTAAATTGAAGCACAAATTTGAGAACAGCCCGTCCCAGGGGGACGCACGATTTTGGTCGCGCCGTGACAAACAGTATTTTTCCAACATTCTCCCGGAAACTTGTTGAACATAAAGCGATCTGTAACTAGCAGCGGACACTTGCAGCATCGCATTTCCGCTGAGCTATTGTGCATACCAGTCAGAATCTGATTGGCTAAGTACTCTAGGACACTTTTTGTCCAATCATAATGCTCTATTTGGTAAATGTGTGGGTTCCTCGCCTTGCCAACTGAATTCACCATGGCTAACACGCTACATTTCACATAGTTTTACATCTCTCCTACTTGATTACTTTTGTGAACAAGAACACCACATGGTTTTGACTTTCAGACTTTTTATACCAAGAGACCATGGACCCCCAAAATTTAAAAAAAGGACGCTCAAAACATGGAGAGGGGGTCACATAGACCCTTGTATTTTCGAATCACAGGGAACGCTGCATGTTAGAACATCCGACCGGAGTAGTCTTCAGCTCTGACGATCAAGCGTTCTAACATGCACTCGACTTATCCGGCGTCGGAAGGAACAGAGGCTGTCGGCATTTGCAGGCCTTCCTAGGATTCCAACATGCATAAACCAGCTTCCGTGAAAACATCATTTTGCTTACCCACACGGGGAGTCAGGTGTTCAGTCAAACGGACTCAAAATCAGCAGGTCGAGGATTTAAATCTCGAAGGGATTCACACAGTCTTTTTCACAGTCTTTTTTCCCCCAGTGCACCCGTCTCTGAACCCATCCTCAAGAAGGGCACAACACGTTAAACATCAAAACAGCCCTTCATCCACCCTGCCGGCTCACCCGCATACTGATTCTATGGAACTCACTGAAATTTTTCAGTAAGCTTACCTTGAAGGTCTATCAGTATCACCCACACGCACTTTCACATACTTCTGGAACCTTACCTGACTCGTAGAAAGTTTTCATGTGGTCAGTGTTCAGTTCCTCACCTCCTGTGGTTTGTCATAGTACAGCACGTTTACTTTGAGCGATTCCCGTAACTCCGTACAAGGGTTGTCGCTCTGCAGAACAAGCGACCAAGTTAGGTGAAGGTACTCGTTTGCAGCTTCAGCTCCGACGAGTCATTTTCGCTCTGCGGAATATACGCTGACCGGACTTGTCTGAGGGTGCTGTCCGCACAAAATCTTTCAGGTTCTCGTTCTCTGGTCTCAAGCGTCCGCAAGGGAACTACAGCGTTCCAGTGCGATGGTGTGTATATTTGATCATCTGTTTATTCCTTTGCAAAGACGGGGCCAAATTATTTGTGCTACCTTTTTCCTCTTTGCCTTGTTGGAAAAGGATGTTAAATCCCTAACATCCACCCACCGACTTACACACACACACACACACACACACACACACACACACACACACACACACACACACACACACACACACACACACAGAGAGAAATGAAAACTAAATCGTGAAATTAACTTTTTGTATCATCGTTAAAGCACACCAGTCTATGTGAAACCGTAAAACCAGACGAAAGATATCAACAATAGGAAGAAAGAGTTTGTTTGTTTGTTTGTTTGTTTGTTTGTTTGTTTGTTTGTTTGTTTGTTTGTTTCACTGTTATCAAACCCATGTGGGTACTAGTATTTGGGGTTTAACGTCCGTTTTACACCACCTACAGGTAATATCAAACACGGGGCAGCGAGAAAAAACAACAACATAAATGTTTAGCTCTCAGTCGGGATTAAAACTCACGACGCAAGCATTAAAATTCCAACGCTCTACCAGTCGGCTCTGCGAGGAG
Source organism: Batillaria attramentaria (assembly GCA_018292915.2). NCBI lineage: Eukaryota > Metazoa > Mollusca > Gastropoda > Batillariidae > Batillaria > Batillaria attramentaria. Next base: position 1,035,213 of record JACVVK020000107.1, on the reverse strand, counting down.
TTGACATGAACACCCGATCAAAACGCACCGAAGGCAAAATACGACGGGGACCACAGCCTGTCCCAGCTCGAGCGGGAGGGTTATGGTCCGTACACAGTTAACAAGACCGCTATTTGAACAGCTCGGTATTGTCAAGGGGGGTTGTGAAATAACTACTGACAGAGCGAGTGGCGGGTTTAGTGTCTGTCAGGTTTATCTGGTACCACCATGACTGAACGACGCTGTAGAAATTGATTCCAGCGAGACTGTTTGGTTTCAGAAGGAAAGTAGCGACCCAGCCCTCAAGCCTTCCCTATTCAAGCTCAAGTTTTGCTCTGTGCGCCAGTGCTGGCTGTAAGAAAACTTCTGCACAGCTCTTTTAGCTGATCAGCATTGCCTCTGTTTGATATTTGTATAAGTCTAGCAGTGTGCAATGATTTAATGCTTACGCGGTTGTAATGGGTGTTTGTATCATTGTACGGCAAGTGTTGTGAGAAGGATCGCTGTTGACACAGTGGTACCATTCACTATACGAGAAGAGTCAGGTGTGGCAATATCACTGAGGATTGAATTGCGGTACTTGAATAGGCCATGAATTAATTATAAATGGTACTTGAAACTGTTAAGTTAGCATTGCAAGACGGCGACTCCTACATAAGGCCCAATAGTGTCTGTCATTTATGAGGCCGGTGTTAGAATGTAGGTCTCTAGACGATACATAATAATAATAATAATAATTATTATTATTATAATACATAGTGCTTATAAAGCACAGGCTCTCACAGGACTAGACTCACTTTGCTAACACACACACACACACACACACACACACACACACACACACACACACACACACACACACACACACACACACCTCGCCACTCTTAATACACAGACTTAATATACCTGCAGAACAGAAGAATTTGTGTATTAAAGGCCAAAGGTCTGACGGAAAAAGCTAAGTCTTTAAGTTGGATTTGAACTGTGACAGTGTGGGCAGATTGTGTAGTTCGTCGTATATGACTTTCTTCGTTATTTCCTCTTTCCTGGGACGGGAGCCGAGGTGGCCGAATGGTAGACCGTTGGACTTCTAATGCTCGGGTCGTGAGTTCGTATCCCGGCTGGGGCCAAATATTTGTGCTGGACCGGCCCCCGTAGTGTAGTGGTTAGCACTTCGGACTATGGACCGGGAGACCCGGATTCGAGTTCCAGCCGAGGCAAGGGGAATTTTTCCTACCTAGGTCGGCTCCTACCCAGAGCGGGTGTGCTATGGGTCCAATGGGGAGGCTGTTGCCACACAGCCGAGCTTCACCCACTTCACGGGTGCGACTTTGGGGTTGCTTCCCTTGGTATGACACGTCTTATGATGTGGATGATTACACGGCCGGCACCGCAGGTGCCGTTGTTCCCGGGCCTGGTTAATGCCGGGATATTTTATGACAAGAAGCGTGGAATGTGGCCCTGTCCCGCAGTCCCAAACCACACGGACCTCCATAGCATCATCTTACCATCATCCTCATCTCAATCCTCATGCATAATAAAAATTGTCCCAACTTCCGAGCCCTTCGTGGATTCCACCCATTACCAGAGAGGAACACCACTGGAGCCGGCAAAGAGTTCTGGCAGCAAAAAAAAAAAAAAAAAAAATGGAAGAAAAAAAATTGTGCTGGCTTTTTCATCGTTGCCCCGTCTTTGATATCACCCGTATGTGGTGGAAAAGGACGTTAATCCCCCCCACCCACCCCCATCCCACCCCACCCCCAAACACACGCCCCCCCCCCGCCCCCACCTTCCTCTTTCTTGGCTTGTTTGTTTGTTTGTTTGTTTCAGTGATTGTTTATCGGTAACGCCTGCCACAAGTACATCAAATATTTACACTGGAAAAATACACGACTGTAAACGGTAACAAATGAAACAATCCAAGGCGACTCATTATACCTTCGCCCTGCGATGTGAGTGCAGCTGCACCCACACTTTCATTCAAGGGTGGGTGGATGGGTGTTTGGGAGTTTAACGTCCTTTTCCACCACATAAGGGTGATATCAAAGACGGGACGGGGCAGCGAGAATAAGAGCAGCACAAATATTTGGCCCCAGCCGGGATTCGAACTCACGACCCGAGCATTAAAAGTCCAACGCTCTACCATTCGGCCACCCCGGCTCCCCACACTTTCATTCAAACGTCAGCAGGTTTATCAATTTTCACAAACTATAATCCATGCGTCTGTCAATAAGGGACCGGTTTTGGGGAAGTGCTGACCAAAAACCGTGTGATTTTGTTAGTAAACAAATGATTAAATGGTAAAAACATTGCTTAACAAAATATTTACAGAACATTATACTGTAATGCGTTTGAGAGACTTTGTACAGTCCTTTAGCAAGATGTTTGAGTGTCAGAAGTAACTACTGTTTTCTTAGATGACCGTAATATTAACAATAACAGATTAACTACAATAAGTTCCTCAGTTTACAGTCCACATACCAGTTGATGGTCGACGTACCATGGCGACACAGCGTGCAGTCGATCTGATGAACACGTTCTCCAGTGTGAGTGGATTTTTCCCGCTTGTAATCTGCTGCGCTGGCCCCCAGCTGATGGCCCTTATCTTTTAAAGGGGTGGCACTTATCGTACCATTAACCGACGATATATCGTGCCGTTTATCACACGAGTGCCAGGCGCACACGGCTAAAGACGCTGAGAGAAGGGCCTAATTTATCATTTTATGGCTTTCTTCAAAAGCTGGTCGTGCACACAACATGACGCTGGTCTTGCTGTAAGGAAAGAGGAAAGAGACATTGTAAGATTCGAGTACAACAGACAAAACAAATTAACTCATAGTAGGTACAATACCAGAGGCAAAACCTCTCTCTCTCTCTCTCACTCTCTCTCCGACTCTCTCTCTCCGTGTGTGTGTGTGTGTGTGTGTGTGTGTGTGTGTGTGTGTGTGTGTGTGTGTGTGTGTGTGTGTGTGTGTGTGCTTTTGCCCCCGCCTGTACAAATAAAATGTCACGCCGGCACACACACACACACACACACACACACACACACACACACACACACACACACACACACACACACACATACCCTGAGGCTGACAGACTATTTCACGATTGATTGGATTGGTTTACGTTTTATGTGGGGGGTACCGATCGAGTTAGCAGGACGGTTTCAAAAATTGTAAGACGGTTCGACCCGTTCGGTTTGAGTCTGACGAAGAGATGTTACACTAATTCTGTCACTGAGCTATCCTGCAGACGTTCCGAAATCTCCGCCTTTTCCCGCGGTTTCTATTCAGGCGCGCATGCGCCGACACCTTGCAAATGGCTGTCACAGTCAAAGGAGACGAACCTCAACTCGCAGTGTCAGATTTGGGCATTTCCCACTGAGAAGTGGAAGCTTCCTTGATAATTATCAGGGACACAGACACGAAAACAAAACGGGAGATCACTCGTGTCGTCTGGAATCTGGTGCTAAGTTCTCGAGATTTCCCGCCTCTTCGATGTGTTTTCCAGTTTTGGGTTTTCAATCGGTTGCACGGATGGTAATCGGCGCTACTTTTTTTTCAGCTCGTCGTTCTATGGTGTTTTCTTTTTTGTTGGTCTTAAAGGGGTTTTGTGAATGTAGCATCTCTTTCCACCACACGCGGATGATACACAAAAACGGGGAAAAGAGGGAGACGTCAAAATAATTACGTTAGGCTCCCAACCGGAATTCAAACTCAGGGACAGAGTAGTGAAAGTAACAGAGTAATAGAATTGTTTGGCTGTATTAAACCTTGCCTAAACAAATATATATATCTAGACTGACTAGGACTTTTTTCTTCGAAATGTTTCGTGTTTTCTGGCAGTTCTTGAAAAGAACAATTTCCTGCTGTCACTTGCTGTTCCTCCGTGTAGCTGTAGTTTTAAATCTTATAGTGTTTTCATTCACTAAATCGAGGTGGATGGGGTGGAGTTGGAATTTGAATGCTCAAACAGTGAGTTCGAATCCCGTCTGGGGCCAAATATTTGTGCTGGCGGTTTGTTTTTGTTTTTTTCCTCGTTCCCCCGGCTTTTTATCACCCCGAATGCGATAGAAAAAGGACGTTAAACCCTCAAACAACCAGCCAACTAATCACTCACTGAGTCTTGAGCTGACGAGCCTATGACATTACTTCGTACTACACATCCGGCATTGATCAGCTAGTTCGTGATAAGCAACGAGTCTAAACCTTCACTGATGACACGGAATCGGAACGGTCAAATAAGTTTACGGCATGAGCTGGTAGAGCCCAACTGAGTTCCCAGAAATCTCCAGTGTATTGACATGTCCAAATTAGTGCAAACTGCATTTTACAATTATTTTTTTTAAAAATAAAATGACACCGATCAGTGGTGGTGAGACCACGATCTCTTTGATAAAATAAATGAGACCAAAAACACTCAGCTGATGATGCACTTTTGAGGAGTTCCGAGTAGCGCAAGTTCCTCCCAGTGAAATGGTCGCGCCCTTACCGCCGAAAAACTCGCGCATCACGTGATTTCGAGCACTTTCTGGAAAGTTCAACTTGTTTACTCAGACCGCCACAAGCAGGAATAATTTGCCACTTCGTCTCGCAGTTTGTGAGAGAGCCAGGCAGGAAAGTGTACCGAAGCTAAAGAGGGTAGTATTAGCACCAGCCAAGGTTTGTTCGTTCGAGATGGCGATTTCGATTCCCCGCATGCTTCGCGACTTCTGGGACGACCCATGGATAAGCGTGACGACACCATCTCGGTTGTTTGACCAGTCGTTTGGGGATGTTTTGAAGGACGTAGACTTAACTTCCTGGGATGGGTGTGGTGACAGATCTAGTCGGAGTCTACGTCGCCCACCACAGTCAACCGGCATGTCGGAGGTAAATGTTCAATTTTGTTTGTTTGTTTGTTTGTTTGTTGTTTTTTTTCCCGGCATCGTAGCTCTGCTCAAATCATGGTGTAAATACTGCACACGAAATACAAAACCTGATGGTTTACATTCGTTTTTGTCAGTTTTGAGTGGCCTGCTGTTTGAATATACAGGTAATCTTGAAGAATAGTATACGACATTCTTGGAGCTATTTGCACGCACTTTTTCGGGTGCTTTCGGTTCTGCGCGATGCAAAGAGACGTAAGACACCCTCACGTGCTCACTTTGACCTCTCCTTCCCCACATGTGGGTGCAAATAATTTATTTCATTTCACGAGTAGGGATATGCATGCAAAATCCAATGCGCCATTTTGGTTGCTGATCACATGGGCACAACGTCAGAATTTCGTATACTATTCTTCAAGATTACCGAATATACATGCACTAAAAGCAAAACAAAGTCGATGACTTTATTTTTGTTTAGGAGAAGATTAACCGTTAGTTGCGTGTTTGACTGAAGTTGTGTGGTGGAACTAACCTATGAAAGCAAAATTGTAATCCGTATTTTCACATGCAATGCTGCTACAGTCTGTGAAACGTACAAAAACAATCACAAAATCACTGTCGTCATTTGCCCAGGGACCAACAAATAAAAAGACTGACGTAGTACGCATAGCCAGCAGCTGAGGCGAATACGGGTTGTAAATTATATGTGCCGAACTTGCATAAAACAAAAATTAATGGGAAAACAGCAGACTAATTACATGTATATGTCTAAAACAGGTGGTGAACACCGACAAGGAATTCCGTGTTGGGCTGGACGTGCGTCATTTCAAGCCCGAGGAGCTGAAGCTCACCACCAGGGACAACCGTGTCGTCATCAGTGGCCGTCATGAGGAGCGTCCTGACGAACACGGCTTCATCATGCGCGGGTTCCAGCGCCAGTATGTCCTTCCCAAGGTATGTAAGCACTAGAAACTGTCTTCGTCTGATCGTTTCGTTGATCATGAACTTTAGGTAAGAGAAGTGTCTTGGAAAGGAATTGAAAAGGGAGGAATTTGAAGTATATATGGGAAAAGAAGTGTGTCTGGGGGGAAAATGCATTTGAAGCTAGAACCAGTCCAGCATTTCTATAAATTGATCGAGCACCATCCGTGTGTTCAGGACGTTGATCCAAACGCCGTGACGTCGGCACTGAACCGTGACGGAATGCTCTTCATCACAGCTCCAAAGAAAGCCCTGGAGCCGCCAAAGGAGCGCGCAATCCCCATCACCCATGAACCAGACAAGAAGGGGCACTAACCCGTCCTGACCTCAAAATAAAATGACAGTATCATCAAAGATCTTGGAAACAAGGTCTTTGGTATCATGCACAAGTCTTGGACATCGGCCATTTTCTTTGCGATGGCACATATTGTGTTGTTGCCATTCACTTGCAAACAGAATGGCGAAGTTTGGCTAGAACGCAACTCGTCAGGGATGTGAAAATCTGTATTGTCCAGTTCAGCTGTGCACACAGTCGGAAGAGGCCCATTTTTGACAGATTCTGTGCCATCAGTTTTATTGTTGTGAAACGAGTTCGCGTTTCAGTTTGTCTTGATTTTCTACATTATTTCTCAATTCCTATTGTTCAGTGACTATTTCGATGTTGTCTTGACGTTCTGGGTTTGCATCGTTTCCATTTACTATTATTAGTTTCAGTTAATATAATGAATGACTTGAAAATCGGTTTGCCGATGTTTCTGTGTGTGTGTGTGTGTGTGTGTGTGTGTGTGTGTGTGTGTGTGTGTGTGTGTGTGTGTGTGAGAGACAGACAGACACAGACAGACTGCTGCATGGAAGTACCAGAGCTTCAGATTGTCGGCGCGCCCGCGCCATTGACGCGTGAAATATCAAAATGACAGAGCTTCAGATTGTCGGCGCGCCCGCGCCATTGACGCGTGAAATATCAAAATGACGCGCAAGAGTTAATGTGTATGCGCCAGTGTGGCGCGCGTACTTTTGGCCTTCTACACATCGGAGTAGGCCTAGTGAAACTAAAAACATCGCGTCTCTGCACTGCCTTGCCTGCCCAGCATGTATCGTATCGCAGCACGTCATCGGATGACAAATCTTCCCGAAAGCCAATCCGCGAATACCTTACTTACATTACTTGGTGATGCCAACATCGCTGAATAAACGTGAATCTCTTCATGATCTCATCAAATTGAACGCGCCGCAACGCGTCGGCGTGAGGGATCTATATATATATATATATATACATGATGCTTTTTCCCCAACGGCATGACTTCGTTTCCAAAGTGAAAATGATGGGTCATGATGAATTCTAACAGAAAGGTCGGGGAGGAAAAGTTGGAGGGAGGAAAGTAGGCCTAAACTCTGTGTGTGTGTGTGGGCTGCCGGGGGGGGGGGGGGGGGAAGGCTGAAAGAGAGAGAGAGAGACAGGCCTTGTACAGCTCCCAACAATCCAGCTAATTTTAAGGATAATATCATAACCTTTGTAAATATCACACATTTTCATTTGAAAACATGCATGTCAGGAAAAACTCATGCTCTCTCTCTCTCTCTCTGTGCTTCCTTACTAAGTTTGTGTGTGTGTGTGTGTGTGTGTGTGTGTGTGTGTGTGTGTGTGTGTGTGCTTCCTTGCTAAGTTTCTGTAGTTTAGCAACGACAAGGTTGTAAACTGGCCGATGGCCAAAATCTTTTACCGTTGAAAAATAAAGGTTTGTCATTGTCATTGTCATTCTCTCTCTCTCCCTCTCTCTCTCTCTCACACACACACACACACACACACGCACACGCACACACACACACAATGCCGGACCCAACTTTCAAAACATGCCCTTTGAAAAAGCTGTTCAGGTGTGGGCGCAGAAAAGAAGGACTAAATAAAGTTAGTACACCTCTGACTTTTTTTCGTTTCAAGATTTTGTCAATGACCCATCATTTTGAAAATTGACCCCTCATTTTGCTCAGCCATGGGTCATTGGGCCCATGACATTTAAAAACAATCTGAAGCTCTGTGGAACTGGTCATTTATCTTTGATACATCACACCATTCGTATTGGTGGACTTCACTAAAAAATCTAGTCTGCTCATTGGCAAGTAAAACAACTTTACAGCTATTTACAAAACGTGTGTGCCGCTTTGAACGTGTCAATCTTTCCGCTATAAATTATGAATGCAACTGAGCTGAGAGTAAAGATTTTTTCATATTATTCTGAAACGGTTGCTTTGATGGCTTTCATTATATTTACAAGTTATCCAAAAAAAAAAAAAAAAAAATGTGCTTGTAAGCACATAATAAATACGTGGCAACCAACGTTCAGGAATCGACCGTTTCAGCCTGGCGTCACACATTTGCGTCAGACAATGTCATCAAAGACCTTGGAATCAGATGTCATGCTCTTATGCGTCATACTCTGGCTTTTACGTCAGAAACGAAGAACTAGTCGGAACAAAAGGAAGTTTGTGACCCATGTCATGGATCCATGCACAAAAGAAGGCTTTGACGGTCGTTACCGGGAACAGGCAGTTACCGTCGTGTCAGAGTCTCAGCGCGGCGCGATTGGACGCCTTCCCGCAGAAAAACTGACTGGGTTTTCAGAGGTAAGGAGACACACAGTCAATGCTCCCGCGTCGCACATCGGTCATAGGCCAGTGCATTTTCAAAATGTCCGATTTCTTTCTTGCAAAGGTGGACAAAACTAAGCTTATGTCCGACCAGTTCTACACCAAAGTGGACAATTTTAGTGTCCTATTGTCATCAAAGACCCTAGATCTGATACTCTTATAGCAGTGTTGTCATTCCCAGGACATTTTATTCGATTAGCCTATGATCCCCACGGACATGATGCCCTGCACAGGAATGAAATAACTGGGTTTTCTTTTCTTTTCTTTTTAACATGACGGTATTTGCTGGTGTTGCAACGACTGGATGCCTATGTGTACTCGTAGCAACATTACAGAAGTGCATCCGTCGCAGTGCTATAGCGTACCTAAGGTCCTAAATTTGACTTGGCACGCAGCCGATGTCACTGACTATCCTTAGGTAGATGACAACGAGGAGCAGTTCAGCGTCCGCATGGACGTCAGTCACTTCAGGCAGGAGGAGCTGAACCTCATCCTGAAGGACGAGGAGCGTCTCGTGGTTCACGGCACTCACATGGAACGACCCGACACTCAGCAGGATCCAGGTACCATCAGCCGGGAGTTCTTCCGCCAGTACATCCTGCCGAAGGTAAGCCGGCAGATGGCATTAAGTTAGTGCTCAGATTGTGTCACCAAAGACAGAACGAGCGTGGCGGGCAGCCGTGTGCTATTCCAAGGGCGCTTGGTGTTTTGGTTTTTTTTGTTGTTGTTGTTCTTGTTGTTGTTTTTTAATTTCACTGATTTTTGTGTACACACAAGGCAAAGGGTCTAAAGCCTGTATACAGCCTCCTCTTGTTTACGTCCACAGAGTATCAGTTTAGTTCAGTACAGAGCTCAACTGACACAACAATTTTCCGTATTTAAGTGGCGCTTTGTCTAGTTTGTCATCTCGATTGTCATTGGCCAGCAGAGCACAATGTGTACCACGCAACATTACAGAACTCTATAGTTCGCCGCTGTGCAGACGTAACCACGGTCATTCAGTATGGTCCCTAACCCAACCCCTTCCCCTCCCCCCTCATTCAGTATGGTACCTATCCCCCCCCCCTCCCCAAATTAAATGCAGGTACATGATTGCAATTTTAAGGTGTGTACATACACTTCACTTTGTCAAAGAGGAGTTGTCATGCTTTTGTAAGATTGTCAAAAAGCTAAATTCTTGTTCTCTTATCATTTAGCTCTGTGTGTGTGTGTGTGTGTGTGTGTGTGTGTGTGTGTGTGTGTGTGTGTGTGTGTGTGTGTGTGTTTCAGGACTGTGACCGTAACGGCATCACAGCACAGTTCTCTAACGACGGTGTGCTGCTGATCAAGGTCAGGAAGCGACCCCATAAACCACAGCCTGCGCGCGAGGTCCGCATCGCCCTGGTGGAGCCGGCCGCCAACAGACCGTGTTAAGGTTGACACACGATAGGGATCCATGACAATGACTTCAACAGTTTCTGGTGGCGATAGCGAACTTTGGTCGGCTGCAAAAGTTAAATACATGATACCTAATAAACACAAGATGGTCATCAGCCCAATATGTTTCCATTCAATGACCTGCTGTCGTCACCGTCGTTCTTGTGTGATGTCATGTATTCAAGAGGAATACACTCTCTCTCTCTCTCTCTGAATGGGTACAACTGACACTGGGCTTGTCAGCAGACCAATCTCTCTCTCTCTCTCTCTCTCTCTCTCTCCATTTTGCTTACGGATACCGGGATTAGAGATGTTCAGCGGAGATCAAACAATGACATCAAGCATGTTGACATGAAGAAAGCAATTTTCCATGATACATAATCAGTACAAACAATATGGCCTGCACTACACATGATTTCCACGCGTCGGGTAGTGTTTCAGCATGATTTTGAAACGGCCCCCAGTACTCGCTACACTCAGCTAGTCAGCTTCACAAGCCAGCATGAGCAACCGCTACAAAGTTTCGAGAAAAGGGCAGCCACTAAAAGCAATACAATTACTGCATTTAGAAGCACCGGTTCGTTCAAGCTCTCGATCAGTCAATCAAAATACTCTAATATCCTGAACGGGAAATTCAAGTGGAGTGTCCACGCGCACCGTGGCGCACGCACACACACACACACACACACACACACACACACACACACACAGAGTGTCGTGGGTCGGAGTACAGCAGACAGACCAAATGACCGACACTCCAGGTACTGCTCTGTGACTGCAACGGTCTGATATTTTTTCTCAGCCAGCAGGACAGTGGCGTCGGAACAGGGGGGCACAGGCCCCCCTTGTGAAAAAAATGGGGGGGGGGGGCCTGAGGGCCTCTAGGCCCCCCCTAGAAATCTGCCCAGCTGAGGGGGGCACTAGCATGTTTGGGCCCCCCTTAGTCTCTCCAACTCCAGCCAGCATGAGAGAGAGTCAGATATGCGTGAATCGCATGTCATAAATAAAGTGTGTGTGCCAAGCTATCCAGTGGAGTTTGTGAGAGGAGATCAGCAGATGTGACCATAAGGTAGGGTATTTGAAGTTAAGTTTTATGATTAGTTTGTATGTCTTTCACACCTAAATTTTGCTCATGAATAGAAATCCACCCATAAACACGCCCAGAATGCACCAGATTGCACAGATATGCAGCTAATTTTTAAAAAATTTTCCGGGGGAGCATGCCCCCGGACCCCCCTAGATAGCTCGGCGCTCCGCGCCGTCGATAGCCAGTTGTGCCCCCTCAGCCCCGAACATCTTCCGACGCCACTGCAGGATATAGCCTAGCAGTGGCGGTAATAGTACTATTCTCATGACTGTAGTTACTTCGCTCCACCCGCACACAGAGCATTATGATCGGACAAAAGGTGTCCCAGAGTGTTCCCTGTGAATCGAAAAATACAATGGTGCTTGTGACCCCCTCTCCATATTTTTGAGCGTCCCGTTGTAAATTTTGGGGGTCCATGGTCTCTTGGTATAAAGTCTGAAAGTCAAAACCATTTGGTGTTCTTGTTCACAAAAGTAGGCCTATTCAAGTAGGAGAGATGATGATGTATGTGAATTGTAGCGTGTCAGCCATGGTGAATTGGCAAGGCGAGGAACCCGCACATTTACCAAATAGAGTATTATGATTGGACAAAAAGTGTCCCAGAGTACTTAGCCAATCAGATTCTGACTAGTATGCACAATAGCTCAGCGGAAATGCGATGCTGCAAGTGTCCGCTGCTAGTCACAGATCGCTTTATGTTCAACAAGTTTCCGGAAGAATGCTGGAAAAATACTGTTTGTCACGGCGCGACCAAACTTGTGCGTCCCCTGGGACGGGCTGTTCTCAGATTTGTGCGTCAATTTAAGAGTTTTGTGCGTGCAAATACGCACACGTGCGTAATCGGGAACACTGCAAAACTAGAACAAAGTGGCGTGGGGAAAAATCGAACTCGTTGGTGCTTCTAAAGTTTAATAATATCAGGCATGTTGGATGGGACGAAACTCTTTCTAGCACCTCGGAGACTAGCAGAGTGACCGCCACCTGGAAAAAAATAGATTTGATGGGCGCTTAGGCCCTTCTTCCTGATTACGATAGACCTGCCTGTGCTTTCGCCTGACCATCCTATTCAAGAAGAAGCTGATGGATTGTGAACAATGTACAGCCCTTGAAAGAATAAGAAGAAGAAAGTAATGATATCCTAAAGCTTTGTCTTACAGATGTTTGACGGCCTCTGTGTGTGTGTGTGTGTGTGTGTGTGTGTGTGTGTGTGTGTGTGTGTGTGTGTGTGCCGACGGAGAGAGACTACTGCGTCAAAATGGTCATTGAACACAACCATGTGCAGCCTACGACAGTCATCAGCCTGCTGCAAAAAATAAACACGTAATGATTTCAAACAATATGGCCTGATTGCGCTACACATGATTTCCATGGGTTGGGTAGTGTTCCACTGTGATTTTGAAACGGCCCCCAGCACTCGCTACACTCAGCCAGTAATCTTCACAACCAGCATGCCCAACCGCTACAATGTTTCGAGAAGCCGTGGGCAGACTGCCACGAAAAACAACAACACAATTAATTAGACTAATCTGCACTATTTCTATTCTTGCTGCACACGACCATGTTAGACCGCTAGATCAGAGCTGTAGTCTAAAGGTACGTTTCCTTTGGCGCGGCGCGACGGCGGAACGACTGCGGCGGCGGCGGCGGCGGCAAAAATCGGGAACAGAGAAAATAGAAGGAGTGTATCCTTGTACGCGGCGCGGCGAGCGGCGGCGGCAGCGACGGCGGGGCGAATTTTTTTTTTACCGCTCCAAGGAGCGAAAAACCTGCGGATTCGCGGCGGATCGTAGGCGTGGCCTCCTTCGCGCCAAATTTCCAGACACGTGGTTTGCACTGCCTGATCACTGGCACTGGTTGCATGTCCAAAAAACAGAAATGCAACCTGAGCAAACTGTTCTCTGGTGAGTCGGAAATACTCCTTGAACTTGTCGCAGGGGCGCCGGAAGATGTTGGGGGGGAGGGGGGACAGAATCTCAGCGGGGGGAAACGGGGACGTTGCCGGGAGAAAGTGAAAAGCGGGGGGGGGGGGGGGGCGTTCACATGCTGCGAAGACAAAAACCTTTACGAACCAGGGAGCCACTGAAAGGTAGGACGTTGCCCAAAGAAAGTGAAAAGAGGGGGGGGGGGGGGGGGTGAGACGACTTTCTGCCAAGTCGTTTTGATATTTCATGCAACGGCTAAACTGAGTTCTCTGTTGGGTGGGGTGTGGGAGAGAGCAGGAAGAGGGGGAGGGGTTGTAGGGGAAGGGGGGGGGGGCAAGACCATGGCTTTGCCCCCCCCCCCTCTTGCCATAGTCACCTGATTTTCCAGGGGGGGGGGGGCAAAAAGATACTCTTGCCCCCCCCCCTGCTTGGGTACAGGGGTGTCAGCTGCCCCCCACCTGCCCCCCCGGTTCCGGCGCCCCTGTGTCGCCATCGGCTTGTAAGTCACGAATGAGGGGAAAGCGCCTTGTTCAACTGAACCGCAGCTTCAATATGGTGTGCACCCAGAAGCGATGCCTTCGTCTCGGCTTCGATTTCTTTGATTTTTTTCAAAAGGATAAGTATAGCGATTAAATTCAGCACTGAAACAGCTTGAGCTACAGCTAGCTTAGACTGGACTGGCGCCATATTTCCAAGGCCGCGGATAAAAATGCGCGCCGCGGGAAAGGAGACATGCGCGCCCGGCGATTTCTGCTTTTTGCCGCCGCCGCTGCCGCCGTCGCCGTCGCGCCGCGCCAAAGGAAACGTACCTTACTACTCCGGTATGACGTTCTAACGTGCAGGCTATCGGGGCCCAAACGACTGAACTGTCGCTCGTAACTTTTTTTTTTTTTTTTTTTGGTCTCTGTCTCTTGCTGTCTCTGTCTGTCTGTGTGTTGTAGATATCGCGATCCGCAAAAAGCCACTGCATTTCGATGGAAATTTCTAGACCATCCCAGAACATGCGAGTGCAGTAACGTCAGTAGATTACGTAACCTTGGAAAGATTCCGTACTTGCCACTAAGTTGCCAGTAAGTTGAGGAATGCTAGATCTGACCTGTTCAGTATATAAGCAGCCCTGCACAGCGTTCTGGGTTCTTCCTCTTTCATAAGTTTGTTCTCCACGCATCTTCTGTAAATAAAGTATTGGAGTTCTATCCTGTTGTATCCCGTGTCTTCTCTGCGAGTGCACCGAGAGCCGAGCGACATAGCAGGAGAAAAATACAACACTGTGTGTCTCTGTCTGTCTGTCTCTCCCTCTCTTTTTTTTGCGCGGCGTTTTAAAACCATAACTTACTAACTTTTTTTTTTTCTTTTTTTTTTTGTTCGTTTGTTTGTTTGTTGTTGTTGCGTTTTTTGTATTTCTTGTTTGTTTGTTGTTGTTGTTGTTGTTTTGGGGTTTTTTTTTGCTGTTGTTTTTTTGTTTTTTTTTTTGGGGGGGGGGGTTGTTGTTTTTTGTTTGTTTGTTTGTTTGTTGTTGGGTTGTTTTTTGTTTGTTTTTGTTGTTTTTTTTGGGGGGGAGGGCACCCAGACGGTAGAGTTGAACCAGTTATAATCTATTTCGACACTAGATTTATCTAAGTGCATCCCACATCAAGAGACAGTTGAATTATTTATTGCAAACCTTATTTCGCAGTCAGATATTTCCGATAGCGGGCCTATATTTATGTCATCAGAAGCCGACGTCATCGCTACGAAATGATTGCGTTACGCTTTTCTCATGAGTTCTCCAGATATGTCTTCACTTTCTGGCATCAAGCACCTAATCGTCCCGATATACTGCTCGTGACCATTCAGTGGCAAGCTTCAATCTTGTAGAGCAAACCAAGGTCCTTTTGGTAGTTAACTCGACCTCGATCGATTAGCCACGTGACTGGGGTTATTTGGTAGTCCCCCCCCCCCCTCCCCCAATTTTGCTTCGTTTTCATACAATCATGAAATGACTTCCCCGAAATAGACGTGGTGTTTACCCTGTGTCACAATGGTATCTTCCTTTACTTCCGCAAAATTTTCAAGACGAGGCCGCAAAAACAAGGTATTACGTAAGCATGACGTCAGACATCAAAATGCCGGCTGCGTACGGCTCCATCAGTTCGCATTGATGTAGCTGGTTTCTTTCCAGACATGTCTTCAAAACATCCGCATCGTTATATGACTCCTGAAGACTGGCAGGCCTTGAGGCGCGCCTTAGATCCAGAAGCAAGCCAACGCCTTGACGATATCTACAGGGGGCAGGGAGTCATCGTCGTGCCAGGAGGACAAGGCGCGGGCCCGTCAGTACGCCTTCCCACAGAACGAATGACTGGGTTTTCAGAGGTGAGGAGATGCACAGACAGGCAGGAGACTACAGTCGTTTTGTTTGTGGTGTAAGCAAAAGGCCGCATGTTTGAGTGTGCAGATAGAGAAACATGCACAGTGCTTCAGTTTTGTGCCTCCTCTACATATCGGAAATCTATTTTGGTTATTTTTAAATTTTCGCTCCGTAGAGGTTTGTTTCAGCCACTACACTAAACTAACTCGCCTGACTGCATTAGAATCACAGCCACAGTCACTGCATGACCAGCTGACCACCAGTTTATGAAGCGTGTTTAGCTAGGGTAATTACATCTAAAGGCGCTGCATTTCCTACTGTTATACGCCCGTTTAGATCTAAACGCGTTTATGCTAGCTAAAACGTCCTTGACAAACACCAACCAAGGTATGTATGTGTGTGGTTCTATTAAAGACCTCTCGTCAAGGTCTGTGGTTGTATCTCTTCAGGTACATAACGACGATCAGGTGTTCCGCATCCGCATGAACGTGAAGCACTTCAGGCAGGAGGAGCTGAGCATCCTTATAAGGGACGACGAGCGTATCGTGGTACACGGCACCCACACGGAACGGCCCGACGCCGAGGACGACGAAAGTACTATCAGCCGAGAGTTTTGGCGTCAGTACGTCCTACCAAAGGTACATGTTTAATTCGTATTACATCGTAAGTCCCGTTGCAGTGGTGAGGTAAATTCGGGCTGTATCTTTGGCACAGCTGTTTTCTAATTTCTGCCTGTGTTCCTGTGTGCGTGCATGCTTGTGTGTGTGTGTGTGTGTGTGTGTGTGTGTGTGTGTGTGTGTGTGTGTGTGTGTGTGTGTGTGTTTCAGAATGTGGACCTCAGCAGAGTCACAGCACAGTTCTCTGACGACGGCATACTGCAAATCAAGGTCATGAAATTTCCCCAGCAAGAAGACGCAGAGCGCGTAATTCCCATCTCCATTGTTGACCCTAGCGTCAACACATAGAGAAACACGACAGGAATCTACAAAGCTGGCATGAAAAAGTAGTGTCCTTATATAAAAGATGTACCTCATGTACGCGACGACCATCTACGCTACAGACCTCTGCCGTCGTCTTGAAAAAGGGCCTAAGGCTAGTAAGAGCCAAGAATTTGCCAATCTAATCCAATCCAATCCAGTGTTCAATCAACAGAGCAGAGGTACTCATTGAGACAATTTCTTGCTCCTTGTGCTTAGAAAAACACAGCAGACAAAGAAGGTGGGGGGGGAGGGGGGATTACTGTGTCATTCTCAGCGGAGAAGATGAGTTTCTAAGGGCTTCTGAAAGACTGGATGGCAGGAGCTTTCCGAGGCGTCTGGCAAAGAGTTCCACTGAGTGAGGCCAGCATTCCCAATAGGCACTTAGACCCTTTTTTCCCCTAGATGACGGTAGAGGTCTGTGGACTGTTTTGTTCAGAATACAGAATGTGTGTGCAGAATCTGTTCATACTTGTCGTCTTTTCTGTGGCACGTTGGTTGGATCGGCATATCACGAAAACTTGCTTCATGCGGGGCCTCGCTGAATGTGTGTGTGTGTGGGGGGGGGGGGGGGGGGGAGTGGGATATCCGAGCTGACTTGGACTTTCAATGCTGCGGTGGTTAGTTCGAATCACGAATGGGAGGCAACAAAGGTTTGTGCCAGCTTTTTTTTTTTTTTTTTTTTTGAGGGGGAGGGGGGGGGGGGGGGGGGGGTAGTTCGTTGCCCCGTTCTTGATATCGCCCTCACTGACTTGGTGGGAAATGACTGACGTTAACTTCACAGCCAGCCAACCAACCATCCCCGGAGGGTTTAAAGTCCCAATACGTATGGCAGGCATGCAACAGCGTGTGGAACAGTTGTCTTCGAATGCGCTGACTGCATCAGAATCAGTCACTTGGGTCACTATATAGCGTCTGAAGCCATTGTGGTGGCTCTGGCCGGCGTATAAGTTGTTCTAGAAGGGTACGAGTAATGAGCAGACAATGTTGTTTTGGCTGAAGACTGAGGACCAGCTAGATGGTGCTGATTGGTGGCTATTTTTAGAAGTTTTGTCTAGTCCCAATCTGTTCAGGAAGGGACCGTAAGAAACGAATCCGCACAATTCCGACACGCTTCGCTGACTCCCAGAACAGTAAACTGTTAAGACACAACACCGGAACTAGAAACGATTTGACGTTTACAATAAGTAATCACATGTATTGGGGAAAAAATCGGAAAAAAACCCAAAGGAATAACAAAGACAACTCCTGGTCGTAATCTTGTCTCGTGAAGGGCGCACACATTCATCCTACGACTCCCGATCTGCAAAGAAATAAATTACACTGCCTGATATATTTCGAAAACGTAAACCACATGACTTCTGAGCACGCTAATAATTCCTGTCCAGGCTGTGTAACATTTCATTTCATGTCGCTTCACAAACACAAAAGATAAATTTTCATAAGCCTGTATATAGTAAACGTCGAGGTCACGTGTCAGTCATAAAGGTTTTGCCATTCTAGGTCTTTGGTAATTCTGATGCCCGTGTATAAACGCATATCATTACCCAGTGTCGTCTCTGGTCTCGCATGCAAAGTAGGTAGGCGTTGTACACTTAGCGTCAATCCACTGGTACATGTGTAAGCCGGACATCATCAAGCAGGCTTCGCCGTTGTATACGTTGTTTGGTCCCCTGGATACCAGTTGGTGTATCCGCTGATTGGCTGCTTGCTGCCCAGCCAAATCCAATAACCTTCTTCGAATTCATCTGTGCCGCCCAGCCACATGCTGCTGTCTGTAAGGCCGAAATAAATGCAAACAAGCATTCGATTTTATTTTATTTATTTTTTTTTTTTTTTGCAGCCCCAGCTCTCTGCCAGCACCAGTGGTGATTTCTCCCAGGTCATGGGTGGAATCCACGGAGGACTCAGAAGCTGGGGCAATTCTTTTTTTTTAAATTATGATAGGATGAGGATGATGGTGTGATGATGCCATGGAGGTCCACGTGGTTTGAGAAGTGCGTGACAGGGCCGCGCTTCTTGTCATAAATATACTGCCGTCGAACTAGGTCCGGGAACTACGGCACCTGCGGTGCCGGCCGTGTAATCATCCGCATCATGAGCTGTGTCATAACATTTAAAGCATCCTAAAAGTATTCGAAATCTTGTCACTTCGATTGAATTGTTTCCAGTTTGTTTGTTTGTTTTATGTCTTTTCCGGTGTTGCTTGTTGCTTGTTTTGTTTACTTTTGGGGATCACTCAATTTCAAAATCTTGAAACATACAATTTATAGTAACAGAGAGCCACGTGAACGGTCGCGCTCCGATACTGCGAGCAAACATGTTACACGTCAATCGAGCTTACTGACTATGATCAAGTCCTCCATGGGAAGGCGGGGGGGGTGATTGTGGTGATGGTGGTGCTGAGTGAAGTGTTAACCAGCAAAACAATGATAGAAAAATACATGTGTACAGAAAGGTGAATGACTCCAGCGTCGCAATTATTTGGCAACGGCGGAGAGCGGATTAAACGATTTACAAGTGTTTAGCTTGCACAGGATTTGTTTTGGTGTGCCAGTTGGACCAGCCTGATCGGCTGTGGCGAAAGTTGGTCCGGTTAACAACTTCTTGAAGTGTGGAATATCATATCCGCCTTTCACACACCACTCCCGAAGAAACAAGAACATATGCACCAATACAAACTTACTGTGCCATCCTTCCGAACGGGTTCAACCATATCTAAGTTACTTGTACCTGTCGAACTTTCTACTGTCATTTGGCAAAAAGGCTTAAGCGCTTTTCAAATCCATGACGCTTAGGCCCTATATCAGTTCAAATGACGGTAGCTTTTCCGTTCCGCAAATTTCTGTTACCTCTTCGTTTTATGCATTTTAATCTGTTTCCAATCAGCATGTCATCTCTTAGACGTACACCAAGTTATATTAGGCGTAAGTGACCCCACCCCACCCCCAACCCTCCCTCGTCGCATGTCCTCCTCAAAACATTTATTAAACACTGTGCCACTGACTACAAATATCAGAAAATAAAATCATTCATTGTGTGTACTTTAGCTCTCAATGCTTCAGACAGTGTCATTGTACTTCATGGAACACGATGAAAGTGGTATTTGCTTCTATCGAAGGAGCAACCGCTCACGACATAAAGAAGTGTAGCATTCGGTTGCTCGTCCTAACGCATGGGCGCATCCACATGTAATACACAAAATAATGTACCTCTGGACATGCCGAGTAAACACCTGACCTATAATGTTCGCAAATACGGACTTAATAACGGTCAGTCGCACTCACATGTCTTGTTGACTGCGACGGTGTTCAAGAACTGGTGTTCCTCTCGACTGTCAACTTCGACAAGGGAGGAGCCGAGTGATCGACACATTTCCTGTACGTTAGAAAACAACTGTTCGGTCACTTTCACCCAGCAGAGGTGTCGGGTGGCTCAGCATTATGTTGTGGTCGAGCATCAAACTCGAGGTAGTAAGGCAGTGAGTTCAAATCTTAACTCAGTAGGTCAAAGATTGGGCCACTGTCCTATGCCCGTCTTTGGAAATAAATCTGGTTAAAACGAACTTTAGCGCGCGCGCACACACACACACACACACAGAGTTGTGTTTCTTCCATGCTGAGCAAAATATTTCGAAAATGGTCGGTATAATGGAAACGTCTTACCATTACAAACAAGAAACGACGAACTAATCTTACCTCTGCTTCAGGCCATGAGTCTGTCTGTTCCAAACACATAACATGATGTGCGGAATCGAATCCAACCGTGGTCGCACAGGGCGTCTTCATGAAATGACGTAAGTCACACAGTCGTTACCGAATCAACAAGTATTCACTGAGAGTATTCACGAATACAGTAGCATGTCAAGCATCGATCAACAGAGGACAAAAACTGTGACGTAGCGACTAGAACGTCAAACGCTAGCCTGGTGGGTTTATTCCTGGAAATTCTACGTGGTTTGCACGAGTAGGGCACAGGGTTTGGGTATCAGCATGCAACCATCTAACTTGGGAACACACAATTAGGAAATTTCTGCTCATACGGGGGCAACAAGTTTGTTGTGAATGTCTAGTCTGTAATCCTTTTTTTTTTTTTTTTTTTCCCCGACATGCTTTCATAACATTAGAATGACTGTCGTGTTTATTACACACACACACACACACACACAAGAAAATAAATTAAAAAAAACTAAAAGTGTTGACGAAACAGGTGTGCAACTTACCGGTGAAACTAAAAACAGTGACAAGAACCAAGAAAGCTACGACTGTGCGAATCACCATTTTCATCTGCGCCAGTCCTCAAACGTATCCGGTGGTGTGACACTGTTAAATGACGGCAGATGTCCGTATACAACTCACTCCAGGACTGGGTGTTCTTATCTATAATCAAGCACTGTACGTGTCTAAGCAGGACAAGCACTAGGCTGCAGGCTCTTCAGGACGGGCGTGTAAGTAAAACTGGTCATGCCTACAGGCACAATGGGTGACGGATATGTGCTGTTTGTGCAAGTTACCAGGCGCAAAAGGAATAAGGGTGCACTTGATATCGGAAGTGGGGCTCAGTGACAGATACAGAGTTGTAAAAATGTACCTGAGCCGAAAAGAACATGAAGTACCCAGCTGATGGTTGCCGGTGCACGACACAACAGACGAACCCTGGCCTTTTCCAAAAATTACTTTTTTTTTTCTTTTTTTGGGGGGGGGGGATTACATGACAGCGGTTAGATACTTTCAGCTTCCTTTAGGTTTCTTTTGGTAAATGAAAAGGTTTTACCACTTACCAGACACCAATGCATTTTTTTCCACATTTGCAGGAACAACCCAAAGCACCTTTTTATCACAGAAAAACTTAGTCAAACAGGCAGCACTAGGTGTATAAAATCCAAGGTTCAAGACTGTTTCATGCATTCTTGCCATGCAAATTTCCTAACTTACAAAACAAATTACAGATCACTCTTGTGTACTCTTTAAAAAAAAAAAAAAAAGCCCAGTCACAAAGGAGAGGTTTTCCGCATATTTGTTACAAACACTGCACTACCTTTTGAGTTTGATTGAAAGAACATTTCATGCATATGTGAAGTGAAAGAATGCAACTGAGCATGTCTGGATAAAAGCAAACCAACAAAAATAAATTCATCTTTTTTCAATTGCATAGTTGTTCATGTGGTATGAACAGGTAGGCTGTTCTTGCCAAGTTGTCTTCGACAAGCTACCTGGTCCATACCAGTGGTTCAGGTTCTCATATTCCAGGCACAGCGTAACTCCCATAACCCACCACAAAGTCTCTCTCTGTCTCTCACACACACACACACACACACACACACAAAGCGTGTAAGGAAGTGTTTATTGTAACACACCGAGTATCAGCCCTTATCCAATATGCTTATATTCCATCACAGTAAAAACACAGCAGAACACAAAACTGAACTACCTTGCAATCTGCAACTTGGCTTGTTTGTTACAATTAATCACAAAAGTAAAATAATAAACATCCCTCTGAAAACCAGTGAGTGGTTAGTTGGTCCAAACTCTTGGTCTCACATCTGAACATGTACGGAAGTTAGGGCATTATTGTCAAGACAACCAAATTCATCAGCTAGACCCATTTGTGGAGTTCTGTTCAGTGCAATCTGCTTGGGAAAATCGAAAGGGTCATACACCTGAGGACAGGTCACACAGCACCAATGACATTGAAACCTATACAAAGGCTGGCAATTCATCTGAGCACGGTTATCTGCCCTTACACTGTAGACACAGATAATGATCACTCACACCATAGACTGCTGCAACAGACCTGAAGACTAACGGTTAACAAAACCATTAACTTACAAAGCACTTGCAGCAGCTGGTTTACTTAGAGAGAAATACTGTTAATCAATGATAATCAGTAAAAAAAATATAAAAAAACCCCAAAAAACAACAATGCTGATGCACTGGTACATGCCTGAAAACAGACTTTAATACTGAGCAGTTCTGAACTAAATGGATGAGCCATGTAACATTTGAGGGCAATGTCACATACAAATACAAGTCCCACTAAACAGTTATGATTGCCGAAGCATACACACACACAGAGAAGTCTGTCATCTGAATGAGAAAACTCACACATTTTACCTTTCTCCTGTGTCATCGTGATGCAGCTAATCGAAATTCCTCCACAAAGATGATGTGTATTCAGTATGAAAACATTGCGGTGTTCACTTACCCTCCACTTTCTGGCAGACAGTAAAGCTATGTTTTTTGTACGGCTGGCGAGTACTATATTAAAACCTCTTCTGATTCTGGAAGAATTCAAATAGGACCATCAACAAGTGTTCTGGCAAATACATCACAACTCAATCTCTGTGTGTGAGCTGAAGTTGTGCGACACAACCTGTCATTTTCAAGACATCAGTCATATTTTATATTATCAGCATTTTCATCAAGATGATCCTCTACATGCACCCAAATACAAAAACCTGTGTTGTCTTTTTTTTGCTTAAAAAATAGCAGCATAGTGGGGATAAAACACACACTGCATAACAAAAGTCTTCTGTTTCATCTGTACAAAGCATATACGTCTGATTTTGGACATACACATCCATACCTACTTCTAAAACTCAGGTACTTTGCCTATGATAACAAACTGTGCAAAAATGGTAACTGCAACATATTTAGCCATGCAATTTTGCATGCTAAAAACACAGAACATCAAACAAAAACAGCCAGGCTAAATCACAGCCAAAAAACTTTGTTCAGGTCATCAAAAGAACCTAAGCCGAAGGTTCATGAGTGATGGGAATCGGCCTCTCCTTCGGCGCCTCCAGTGCCTTCTTGGGAGCCTTTACAGTTAAAACTCCATCACGACTCAGTGCAGACGTCACCGTGTTCGGGTCAACATCCTAAAACAAACAAGTGTGGAACATGCATCAACAGCCAAACACAACCCTCCAACACTACATGGGAATATTTCTTTCTAATTTCACACATACACACACTAACATACACATAAAGAATACACACACTGAGCCTGGTGAAATTCAGCCCCCCCCCCCCCCCACCACCACATGGGAATTTTTCTAATTTCACACACACACACACAAACATACACATAAAAAAATACACATACTGACAGAGCCTGGTGAAATTGAAATTCAGCCCTCCCCCCAACACCCACGCACCATTCTGTTCCTCATTATTAGCAGAGCTTCAGATTGTTTTTAAATGTCATGGGCCCAATGACCAATGGCTGAGCAAAATGAGGGGTCAATTTTCAAAATGAGGGGTCATTGACAAAATCTTGAAACGAAAAAAAGTCAGAGGTGTACTAACTTTATTTAGTCCTTCTTGAAGAGGTAGCGCCTTCTTTTCTGTGCCCACACCTGAACAGCTTTTTCAAAGGGCATGTTCTGGAAGTTGGGTCCGGCATTGTGTGTGTGTGTGTGTGTGTGTGTGTGTGTGTGTGTGTGAGAGAGAGAGAGAGAGAGAGAGAGAATGACAATGACAAACCTTTATTTTTCAACGGTAGATTTTGGCCATCGGCCAGTTTACAACCTTGTCGTTGCTAAACTACAGAAACTTAGTAAGGAAGCACACACACACACACAGACAGAAACTTAGTAAGGAAGCACAGAGAGAGAGAGAGAGAGTTTTTTCTGACATGCATGTTTTCAAATGAAAATGTGTGATATTTACAAAGGTTATGATATTATCCTTAAAATTAGCTGGATTGTTGGAGCTGTACAAGGCCTGTGTCTCTCTCTTTCTCTCTCTCTCTCTCAGCCTCCCCCCCCCCTCCCCCGGGCAGCCCGGCACACACACACAGAGTTTAGGCCTACTTTCCTCCCTCCAACTTTCCCTCCCCGACCTTTCTGTTAGAATTCGTCATGACCCATCATTTTCACTTTGGAAACGAAGTCATGCCGTTGGGGAAAAAAGCATCATATAGATCTCTCACGCCGACGCGTTGCGGCGTTCAGTTTGATGAGATTATGAATATGAAAACGACCTACTTGCAGCTGCAGATTCAGTCCGAGCAAATGTGAGCAGAGATTGGCCTGCCACCAATTTTATTTTCTTTGCCGATGGGTTTTTTGACATTTTTGATGGAGCAGTTGATACAGAAACAAGCATTTAGTTCTCGGAATCTGCAGACGCCCAAGCCAACGCTCTGTTAATATAAGCGTTTTCATTGGATGTTCCTAATAGAGGAAACCAATGAGATTCACGTTTATTCAGCGATGTTGGCATCACCAAGTAATATAAGTAAGGTATTCGCGGATTGGCTTTCGGGAAGATCTGTCATCCAATGACGTGCTGCGATACGATACATGTTGGGCAGGCAAGGCAGTGCAGAGACGCGATGTTTTTAGTTTCACTAGGCCTATTCCGATGTGTAGCATGCCAAAAGTGCGCGTGCCACACTGACGCATACACATTAACTCTTGCGCGTCATTTTGATATTTCACGCGTCAATGGCGCGGGCGCGCCGACAATCTGAAGCTCTGTATTAGCTCAAGTAATTGAGGGCAACACCAGTACCTTGGGTAGGACATACTGCCGGGTGAATTCCCGCATTATGAAGCCATGTTCATCAGGACGCTCCTCATGCTTAGCGTTGATGATGATGCGATTGTCTTTAGTTTTGATGTTTATCTCCTCTGGCTTGAAATGTTGCACATCGAGGCTGATCCTGAATTCACTGTCAGAGTTGACCACCTGAAACAGAAGATGTGATCAAATGTTTATCATTTCCACTCGTATCCATGACGACTGACTCTGAAATACATGTATCTCAGTTTGACAGATGAATGTTGATCTCTCAACTTTCCACTTTAAAAATAGATTTAGATAATCACAAAAAAAACCAGCATAACACCCTGCTAATGTTTCAACAAGTGCATTGCCTTCATATGGAAGTTGTACACGTGACCAATGTTTAAAAAAAAAAGCAATACATGTGGTGATGTAAAAAGGTTACCAGGAGGTTACTGTAACTTATTGGAGACCAAATAATAATATTAAGGTGTGACACTAAGACCTCTAAAGCTGTAATGCACTGTTTGTGTGTACCACCTGAATTGCATGCTGTGAATTCAAACACCCTAATAGTACTGTAGTAATACAATGTAGCAATGAGTGCACACAATGCTGTACACACTGTGCTCTCTCTCTCTCTCTCACACACACACACACACACACACACTGGTACCACAGATTTAATTCCCCTCTGCGCTAACAAGTTTCCATCCAGGTCAGCTCGGGTCACTGACCCAGTCAATCGAGCCGCTGGGCACTGGTCAGGGCACTGGCCCCGCTGAAACAGGGGTAGCTGAGGTCATTAGCACTAGGACAATGCTCGCACAGCACCGGGTCGTGCTTGTCAGAAAAATAATCCTGATAAAACGTATGATTTTGTGGGAAAATAGCTCGTAGTTTTGTCGTCGACGCGTTGTGCAATTCAGTTTAGCGAGTCCAGGAGTCGCCGGAACCAAAGACCTTGGAAAAAACAATGGCTCAAGTGTTGATTGAATTGGCATTCGTGCAAGGCAAGTCAGTGCCCCTTCTGACACTGATAGTCCAGATAGGCAGGATGAACGAATCAAACACCCATCATGTCATTTACCGGCCACGCACACTACCCGGTCTCAAACCATTTTCATATAAAATGTATGGTGACAGCATGTTTCAATACCTACCTCCGATTTTCCCGACTGCTGCGGTAGACGTGTACGGCTTTGATATCCCGGATATAGTTGGGCGGCGTAAGCTGCTGGGACCATAAAATCTCCGTCGCTCAAAACATTTCCGAACTGCTGATCGAACAGACGAGATGGCATCAACATGCCCTCCCATGGATCATCCCAAATTCCTCGCAGGAAAGGTCTGAGAGCCATTCTGCGCTGATTCTCTTCCAAGTACCTACTCTTCCTCTGGCAGCTACCTCGCGCGCTTTTATGCGATTCGGTCGTCTGCTTGGAAATTTCTCGTTCATGGAAGTGACGTCACATGCAGGGTAAACAACGAGGCTCCAGTAACGTGCGTTCTACCAAAGACCTTGGAATCCAAGATCTTTGGTTCTACTATCGAAAGTTCAGCGACCTCTCGTGTTTTTCACACGTCACTAGATAGATAAAGCAAAGACGGTCTTTGGTTAAAGCCGCATTACAGAAATATCAAAGACCGTAGACAAAGATCCTCTACTCAATAATAAATTATCTACTGTCTTTGGAAATATTAAAACTGTCTAGACCTGCTTACTGCACGCAACCGGCTATGCATCAGTGTTGTAAACTGAAACTGACGCACAGTTCAACCGTGACTGAAGCAAATTTGGCTGCCGGTACCGCTGGATATTCTTTACTGACTGAGGCCAATACCGGCCGTCAACATTCCAATGTCTGTCTATCCTCTTGTTCGATTTTAAAAGAAAAAGAAAAAAAGTTAACTACACCAGTTACTAATGGTGATCTATACTGACACACCATAACACCATTACAATTCTGCAAATCCTTGGGACAGTTACTGGCTGCCGAGGTGTTTAATTCCTCCTCAGGAACTGGCAAAGTAAGGGAATAGGATAATTTGATAAAGAGAGAGAGAAAAACAACAACAACAACAAAACGGTCAGTTATGAACCCGAGAAACCAAGTTTATTTTTTTAACTCAGGTGAAGCGAAATATGTTCCGTGCTTTATTTCTGTGTTCAAAAACAGACATGCATCTTCAGTTGTCCAAAACTGACGGAGTCTTAAATCGTAACAAATTGATTTGTTACGATTTAAGACTCCGTCAGTTTTGGACAACTGAAGAAGCATGTCTGTTTTTGAACGCGTTCAAGCAGACATTGTTGACCTGGTACAAGAGCAGGCTCTGGCTGTCTCAGCGTCCAACAGGTGCGTCTTCCAGTCTTTCCGCAAAACAAACACGTAAGTCGATTAACTGAATAAGAAAAATATTCCATGAAAAAACAGACATGTATACCGCACGCACGCACACACACACACACACACACACACACACACACACACACACACACACACACACACACACACAGTCGACGGTTAGTACGCATTCAGTCACACAACGCCGCCTAAACACGTTATAGCGATCGCTGAATCAGCCGGTTCGGCACAGGCCGCTCATCTCCACCCCCCCCCCCCCCCCTCTTCTCCACCTCTGCCCGCCCACCCTTCAGATACCCCCCCCCCCCCGCACACACACACACACACACACACACACACACACACACAGACGCGCCCCCGGTCCGGGGGGGGGGGGGGCGGGGAGGGACAATAGTCAGTCATGGCCGGTTATCGCCATCAGTCGTCGTCGTCGTCACCGTCATCCTCGTCATCATCATCACCTGATCTCACAGACAAAGCGTGTTGTCAGATGACAGTCCTCGTCATTCCACTGCATCTTCTCTCGGCCGTAGAGCTGCAAGCAGTCTTCATTCGTGCTGCCTCCGGAGTGGTTGGGTTCCCCGGGGAACCAGTCGGTGAATTCTGTGATCGGCTCCTTGCTGCCAGCCCAGATCCAGTAACCCTCCGAGAAAATGTCGGTACCGCCAAGCCACAGGGACGCGTCTGCACACAATACAAGATATTTTATTTTGTTGTCCGTTAAAAGGGTATGTGGCTGCCGGCTTGCTGATATAAACAAACTGATATAGTGTACATGTAAAAAAAAAAAAATATATATATATATAGAGAGAGAGCGAGAGAGCGGCTAAAATCACCAATTCATATGGCCTGCGTTATACCGTCCATTTTCCTCCGGGTGGGAGGGGAATGGGGGCCCTATGCCGGAATGGTGACATATCCTTAGATCTGTTGGGCGTTTCAGCGGTGGGATGGTAGATTCCCCCCCCCTCCCCGGGGAGCCGGGGTTGTCGAATGGTAGAGCGTTGGACTTCTAATGCTCGGGGCGTGAGTTCGATCCCGGCTGGGGCCAAATATTGTGCTGGCTTTTTCATCGTTGCCCCGTCTTTGATATCACCCTATGTGGTGGAAAAGGACGTTAAACCCGGTTAACCCTAAACACCCACCCACCCTACTCCCCCCTCCCCCCTCCACTGTGGCCTGTAGCCGGCCAATGTCGGGCAAGGCAGACTTGTCCGATGGCATACAAAGCACACATCTCCTAGATCTAGGCAGCGTTCTCAGGTTTACTTACTTCCCACATATAGAAGTCATACTCACATGACCTGTTTTTCGCATAGTTCTTTAAGAAATCGTTCTCGTCCGCTGATTCGATTTCGGCGAGCGTTGCATCGAAAACCCGACACAGTGACTGAAAATAAGGGCAGGAAAAGATAGATGTATTCACACATAGAGACTTATAAAGCAGTTCATTGGCCATTTTACTCGCTAATTTCTTTTGTGGAGATGCACGGGAGAATTACAATTAAGATATGAAACTGAGCCGGTATGACAAATGTTTTTATACAAATATCCATCTCGCTCACGTGAATGTGAACATCTTTATCCAACAACCCTGCTCGTAACACACACACACACACACACACACACACACACACACACACACACACACACACACACACACACACACACACACACACACACACACACACACACACACACACACACACACACACACACACACACACACACACACACACACACACATACCGAGCAGCACGGCCATGTACTGTGCAATTTTACACGAGGTGCATTTGACGTCGGGAGGAAGTTTCGATATGAACCTGTCATTATTCATTTTCTGCACGGTCCGGCCGCTGCAATCAATTCCATATTGGACGTGATCGTGAATGGGAGAGCGGGTTGCTGGGAATAGAAATAATGATTTCTTCATCACCTGTATCGACCGGCATATTTACGACACCATATCATGCTCTTGATATGCATTTGTGGCTGCATCGCCTAGGTCAAATGCACGAGGCCTCCAAGTCCCTATATATTCCTTATTAGCCTCAGGCATCATAGTCACCCCTAAAAATGATTAATCTAGAAACAGCAAAGAGGAATGGGCTCATTCCATAAAGCTGTTTCTCCGAAAACCATGCTGTTTTGTCTGTTTTATTGTTGTTAACGTAGGACGGGCTAAATTTTCCACGTTCATAAGCTAGTTTCTGTGGTACACACACACGTCACTGCGAATATCCTGCAGAGACGAAGATGCAAGTGTAACTCTGACAATGACGTTCGTCCCAAACTTGTCATCTCGGCCGAGTTTGCACTGGGCCGAGATGACAAGTTTGGGTCGAACGGAAGTTGGCCGAGTTTGTCATGGGCCGAGATGACTTGTCAAACTTGACTTGTTAATCTTGTCATCTCTGCCCATTGCAAACTCGGCCAACTCATTTTCGACCCAAACATGTCATCTCAGTCCGGTGCAAACTCGGCCGAGATGACATGTTTAGGTCGAATTTGCGGTTGGCCGAGTTTCAATGAGCAGAGATGACTTGTCAACCTGCCATCTCTGCCCATTGCAAACTCGGCCAACTCATTTTGGACCCAAACATGTCATCTCGGCTCAGTTCAAACTCGGCCAATTTCACTTCGACCCAAACTTGTCATCTCGGCCCAGTGAAAACTCGGCCAACTTCTGCTCGACCCAAACTTGTCATTTCGGCCCGCACACACACACACACTCACAACACGTACGCACACACATACACATCATCATCGATGTCTACAACTTAAGAGGAGAAAGCGACGAGGGTGGGTGGGGTGGGTGTTTGGGAGTTTGGGAGACGGGGCAACGATGAAAATTAAAAGCCAGCACAAACATTTGGCCCCAGCCCGGATTCGAACTCACGACCCGAGCATTGGAAGTCCAACGCTCTACCATTCGGCCACCCCGGCTCCCCGAGAAAGCGACGAACCACGCCAGACTGATCATTACAAACAACAACAACAAAATCATGGAGTCGTCGTGAATATTTTTGTTTGTTTGTTTGAGGGGGTTGGGGTGGGAGGCGTGTACGTTACTCATAAATCAGATGTCATTGCTGAAAAAAAAATTCGGTGTGAATGATATCAGTGTAGTAGTTCATGAAACGACGATTCCTTCACGCAAGACTGACCATGGCAGAAAATTAAATCCTTGTGATTTTAGTTTTGTGTTCATTAATTTAAAAGCAGATGGCGTTGCTGAAAAAGAAATCGCACAAACAACAAGTTCGAATTCAGTGCCGTTAGTTCACGAATTATACTAGGTTCAGCCAGCACGTGTTTAAACATCGGAACTCAATGCTTGTAAATGCGTGTGTATACTGGTGGCACACAGATAATCTGTGATTACATGCACTGTGTTGTGGCACACAGATAATCTGTGATGACATGCACTGTGTTTTTACCCACCTCGGCTCCAGCCCATGTGACGTCATCTTCCCCAAAGCCATAGCAGGACGTTCCGTAGCGCACCCAACCCGTGTAGCACTGGGCATCTGGCCAAAGTGTACTATCAGTGAATTACCGTGTAATGTGACTCACCAAACGCTCGTCCATGAAGATAACATTTGTATATGACATAATATCTAACTGCTACCAAACGTTCTCTCTAAATCCTAGCATAGACCAGTTACACTGAAAAGCGACGATACTACTTTTTCTTCTTGTCGTCTCTTATCGTTGTCGTTGTTGGTGATGACGACGACGACAACGGCGACGACGGCGGTGATGGTGACGATGACGATGATGATGATGTTTGAGTGTTGGGGTTTGTTTTTGTTGTTGTTGTTGTTGTTGTTGTTGTGGTTGTTTTTTGTCGGGAGGGGGTGTAGGTGTTGGTGTTGGTGATTTAACGTCCTTTCAGTTTCACCATGGAGTAATTTACGTTGGATGAATAAAGCTGGGGTGGGTGGGTGTTTGGGGTTTAACGTCATTTTCCACCATATACGGATGACATCAAGGACAGGACAACTAGAGTAGAAAGAAGCCAGCATCAATATTTGTCTCCCAGCCTGGATTTCTTAGCAGGGACTCCAGTATAGAAGTAAATTCAAGCGGCGAATACATAACTAATTATACACATACGCTCCGTAATTACTACAGAATACAGAATGCTTTATTAACCCCGAGAGGGAAATTCCGTTTCTGTCCCACATAAGCAACAAAGATATTCATACATAAGACTACAATTTTTTTCAATTGAGTAAAACAAACTTGACCTGTAAAATTACTTAAAATCAAGAAATCTGACCGTATAACACTATAAGTATAACAAACATGCATTTTAATATCACATTCAGCAGCTTGAACAGGTGCACACATTCCGGCATTCACTCGTTCTCTCTCTCTTTCTCTCCTCCTCATCCCGCCCCCCCCCCCCCCCGACAACTGACCAGCGCGTTCTGCTTGAGTTGGCAGCTCTGGTAGCCATCGGCACAAAGGGGTCTAGCATATCTTGTACCATGCTCTTTAGTGGTAGTACTATACAGATCAGAATGAAGTCTTTACCAGCCCGAACGGAGAGGGACGTCACGGTCGCTAAAACGGCAGTCGCGATCGCAAGCAACATGTCTCGTCGGTACTTCGTTACATAGAAGTTTGTTGCAACGAGAAGTCTTGAAATTTGGTCGTAGTGACTCTGATGAACAATAAAACAGTCCTCACAAACTGAAGTCGGGCTTATCTGTGACCTGCTGAACAAAGTCGCGGCCGGGGCAAACAAAGCAAAAACTGAACTGAGGTCAGCTGAGGTCAGTAATCGAGAATGGAAACCGAGACCGTATATATTACTGTGCACTATTTATCATAATGCTAAGAACGATAAAGTACGCACGCGCGCGCACGTACCGCGGCACACACATAATCGGCATGCGTGTGAGCACTTGCGCACACACGCGCGCGCGCGCACACTCACACACACACACACACACACACACACACACACACCGACGTAGCCTTGACTGTGATAGACAAGTAGCACGAACTCAGTGGCCCGGTTCAGAGGGAAACGGGCAACGTTTAAGAAAGTGCTGTTAAAGAGAGAGAGAGAGAGAGAGATCCCGCCTCCCCTCGGCTTGGATTTGAACTGGCTAAAAACCACACTCGCCGTGATGCGAGGCCAGCGAACTCAGTCTTGAAACTACTGAGTCACAGTCCGCCTTAAAACGGGCTGATTCCATCTTTGCTAGGCCGGGCCAACCTCTGTTTTGGGACAGTTTCGCTCGTGACTGAGTGCGCCTGTACGCGGCTCGAAATACTGCACCTTGATGAATATTAGTACAGCTTTTAACGCGAAACAGTGTTGTTTACATTTCAACTTGCGCGAGCGGTCGAACACTGGTTTGATTCAAATTCTACGACTGTTGGTACACTACTGGAGCGCTCAGTGTTGTTACCGCGTCATCGGGTGTGATTCTGTTCGTTCTGTGCCAGCATCACAGACGCTGTCACTGCCCCGGGTGTCTAAGTGATCTGTCATCGTAAACTGACAAAATGGTAGCAATGGTAGCAGTCACGGTAACCGTGTTGATCTTCATAGTGAGATGTGTTTTCATACGACTGTCACGACTGAAACCCGCGCACTGCTATGGAGTTTCGTGTCCGCAATGGATATATCACGACCGTGATATAAATTAAAACAATAAACCATGACCACCACCCAAAACAAGCAAACCAACAAACAAAGCAAGGACTTTCAGTATCTAAACCTTTATCTAAAGCTTTATTTATTTGGATAGGTCGGTCAGTTTCGAAATTTATTCTTCGTCCATGCTGCACAACGTTTTGACTCATGGGACTCGGTGTGGATGAAACTGATTCCTCAACGACCAATCGGTTCTTCTTCCAAGCTGGACATACAAACGTTGGTTTTATAGACGTACAGGAGACATTTTCCCATCTGAGAGAGAGAGAGAGAGACAGACAGACAGACAGACAGAGACAGACAGACAGACAGAGAGGGGTGGGGTGGGGGGAGAGAGAGAGAGAGAGAGAGAGAGACACACACACACACACACACACACACACACACACACACACACACACACACACACACACACACACACAGATCAGTAGTCCTTCCGCGATGTAGTGTGTCAGTATTGTGCATTATTTTACGTGTTTCTTCGTGTGATGTTGAGTGTATTATCGGTTTGTTTCCTCAGTGTGTCCACCACACCTGAATTTCCCGCTCAGTGGGGATCAGTAATGAAGATGTATTTGGTTTGATTTGATTGGACAAACCTCAGCTCGCAGACGAAGCGTGTGGTCTGCCGGCAGTCCTCGTCGTTCCACATGAGCCCCTTGTGGGCGTACAGTTGCAGACAGTCCTCGTTCGTGTCCCCACCCGCGTGGTTCGGTTCTCCGGGCGCCCAGTCCGTGAACGTCAGGGGCTGCTTGCTGCCGGCCCAGATCCAGTACCCCTCAGAAAACACGTCCGTTCCTCCGATCCAGAGTGTCGAGTCTGTTGCAAGAATGTCATAAAATCTGGTATTGCCGGTTCTGCAGATAAGCATCAGCTTCTAAAACTAAGTTGATATTTCAAAGACTCGTCTTCTATCAATTCCAATTTCACAACTCGTTCTGAACTGTTTTAGTATTGTAGTGAGTGTCTAACACCAAACTGCACGCGCCGATTTCGCCTCTCGTCTCATCTTTGCCACAGTCGATAATCACTACGCGCAAGTAGGTCGATCCGTCTCAGTCCTGTCAGTGCACTGCGAGTGTGACTTGTACGAAGCCAAAACCTCTTCGCCGCGCGAAACTGACACGCAAAGCAACCGAACTCGAACCGAAGCACTGCTTCGGTCTCTGCTTGCTAAAACCTGTACCAGCCTCAGTGTGTGATGAGTTTGTAACTCTGCACGCGTCCGTCGTAGTAATCAAATTATTTACTTTATCACGTTTGCTAATTGCTTGCGTTAGACGAATTACAGTCCACGGCGTGCAGTCAAAATGGACGCAGTTATGTCAGTATTTCCGATGCTACTGATCAGGTCCGCTTCCAAAGTATCGACTATGATTGCTCTCACGCAAATCCCTATAATTATGAGCGTGCATACGTGTTTGCATTGTAGTAAGACCGCATTACTAAGTTAGTCAAAGTCGTCTTCTGCTTCATAAACGGCCCCTTTAATTCAGTTTCAAGCCGACAGATGCTGCAAATCCTCGGTGCGGCTCAAATCTGAAAATGGAAGCACTCGGTGCTACTATTTGGAAACTGACACTGTTCTGGCTGTGCTTTTTATTTGCAAACGGAGTAGCACCGTCCATTTTGATTAACACCCCGTGCAATCGTGTCAGGGAGAGACTGAGGTTACGTTGACATCTGTGGATGGACTCACATGACCTGTTGCGAGCCATGGTCTTCAGGAACTCGTTCTCGGCGGCCGTCTCAACCTCCGCCAGCACGGAGTCAAAGATTCGGCACAGGGACTACAACACAGGCAGGTTATTTCTCTCTCTCTCTCTCTCTCTCTCTCTCTCTCTCTCTCTCGGGGAGCCGAATGGTAGAGCGTTGGACTCTCAGTCAATGCTCGGGTCGTGAGTTCGAATCCCGGCTGGGGCCAACTATTTGTGCTGGCCTTTTCCTCGTTGCCCGGTCTTTGATGTCAACCATACGTAGTGGAAAATGACGTTACACTCCCAAACACCCACTCATCCACCCTCTCTCTCTCTCTCTCTCTCTCTCTCTCTCAGTCCCCCCCTCCCCCACCCCCCAAAAAAAGAAGCAACCAACAACCAAAAAAAAACCCAAAACAAAACAAAAACCACACACACACACACACAAACAAAAACACATGCAAACACTGGAGGGAATAACAGTTTCCGTATGTCTTTTCATGGGTGAGTGAGTTTTTAGGGCTTAACGCCGTGCAGGCCGTCTTTTCATGGATCCTCCAACTAACTTTCTACAATTTACATAGTAAAACCATGAGGACCACTACTGGAGCTGGCGAAGACATGAGGCGAAAAAAAAGAAGAAAAAAAAGAAAGTCAAAACTTCAGAACATGTCTTGGTCTTTGTCGAGGGAGGGAGGGGTGGGGGTGGGGGGTGGGCTGCTCACCTCAGCACCAGCCCACGTCACATCATCTTCTCCGAAGCCGTAACATGATGACTCAAACTGTACCCATCCGGCAAAGCACTGTCCATCTGGAATTTAAATCGAACCGTACCAAATAATTATGTGAACAACACTGCATGCACGCGATCGCTCCGAGTCAGTGGTCAGTGTAGGAACACAACAACAACAAAACAACAACAACAACAAAACCTGAGTCCTCCACTGACTGACTCAGTGACTACTAATACTGCGGACACACATACACACCCTCGCAATGATACATTTTTGTGTACTTACCTACCAGAAGAACTCCAGCGGTACACAAAACAGCCGATATCAACAATTGTTTCATCTTCAGCTTGTGTTTTAGTCAGTTTTCGCTCATGTTCAGTATGTGCAGCGGTATTGTAACTGCGGACTGAGTATACAGGCGGCGTATCCAGTCAGTTATACTGCACACGGATTGTTCACTGAAGTAAGTGATGTATGCCGGCCGGGCAGCAGCTTGAACTGACTTGGTTTGTATGGAACGAATGGCCCGGTAGAACCATGAGAACGGTTCTCTGTCAATCAGCAGGGATTGGTATCTTATCACGACTACACAGGGGCGCCGGAAGATGTCAGTTGGGGGGAGGGGGGGGCAGAATCTCAGAAGGGGGAAACGCCAGAGCCAGTGAAAGCAAGGACGTCAGTTGCCCGGAAAAAGTGAAAAGCGGGGGGGGGGGGGGGGGGGGCGGCGGCGTTCAGATGCTGCACAGACAAAAACCTTTCCGAACCAGTAAGCCAGTGAAAGGAAGGACGTTGCCCGAAGAAAGTGAAAAGCGGGGGGAGGGGGGGGGGACGTTCAGATGCTGCCAGACAAAAACCTTTACGAACCAGGGAGCCACTGAAAGGTAGGACGTTGCCCAAAGAAACTGAAAAGCAGAGGGGGGGGGGGGGGGGGGGAGTGATTATCAGATGACTTTCTGCCAAGTCGTTTTGATATTTCATTCAACGGCTAAACTGAGTTCTCTGGTTCTCTGCTGGGTGGGATGAGGGAGAGAGCAGGAAGCGGGGTAGGGGGAGGGGGTAGGGGAAGGGAGGGGGGCAAGACCATGGCTTTGCCCCCCCCCCCCTCTTGCCATAGTCACCTGATTTTCCAGGGGGGGGGGGGCAGAAAGATACTCTTGCCCCCCCTGCTTGGGTACGGGGGGCAGCTGCCCCCCCTGCCCCCCCCCCCCCCCCCCCGGTTCCGGCGCCCCTGCTACACTGAGCTTGACTGACGACCTTGCCCTGCTGATTACTGATTTTCGGCCGTGACTCGACATGATGTCATCACAAAGTGCAGCGGCCGGGCCGGCGCCATTCAGATTTCAGTCAGTAGACCCGTATTCGGGCGGTCACGGTGCGTCAGAGCGGTGCCGCTCCGATCTCAGTGATGTCGGCAGTTCTAACTCAGTTGCACCGGCGCATTACTCGATCACAGTCACTGACCGTGACCGTCCGGTGATGCAATGGTGATCACACTGACGACGGACTGGCGACTTCAGACACGTGACTGACTTGTTGACACGCAGCCGCCCGGCACTGATACTGACGCCGCGCAGACAGAGACTATCAGTGATGTGCGGCGGAAATACGCACACCGAATAGGGCGGAACTGAAATTCGCCTGGACGCAAAACCAGTGCCGCTATTGTGCAGCCTCCTCATCAGTTCTTAACGGGGCCTTATGTAGTCATAATCAGTTATCAGGGATTTTCACTGACTTCAGTGAAATCATGTCCGACACTATCCCGGCGAACATCAGTCATCATATCACTGCTACTAAGCCCGGTGGCCCACGCATGAATCTTATTTCGGTATAGTGCACTGTACCACCGACAGAGTGCCCCAAAGCAGCATTTTTACGCTCTGCCGTAAATAAATTGAAAAGGTGCACTTTTATTTGTGTTTAGCGAAACACAGATTGTATACAATATATGAAACAGTTTGCGCAGTGTAACGAAGGAAGTCCACTACGCAGACTATCTCCAAAGACATTACATTACCGTAATGTCTTTGCTCTCTCTGTGTATGGTCTCTGCACTACGCTATAGGGGATCCAGTAGTATAGGCCGCCCCAACCAGCAACCATGGGAAGTAACCGCTGATTTTGAGGGCAAACATGGCCACCGTGCAAGACATCTCACATTTGTTGCATGTCATTCTACTACCTGAGGGGTTTGGCAGCAGCAGGCTGACGGAAACGGTAGGTACATTGCCGGAAAGTAAAGTATACAACGTTTATCAGAAGGAAGTATGAAAAAAGTAGGGAAATGCTATTGAGACGTCTGTGCGAAAACTCGGGCGCGTTCTATCCGACCTTTGATCAAGTTTTCTCGAGCCAGTCAAACCAGGGACAGAATTTTTTTGGTCAAACTGTTGGCCAGTAAAGGACAGAAATTACACACACACACACACACACACACAGAGAATCAGTGGCCTACCAAATAAAACATGATTTTGTATTCCGGCAGTCACACACACTTGGTCAAGTTATGTCAAGGCTAACATTGTGATGTATGTACATCATTACATGTGCTTCATTTTGTGTTTGGGTATGAAACTGATAGGAGTCAATTTTGATTTGAATGGGCGAACACGACCAAGTCAGAAAAAAATAATGTCGGATTAAAAGACTCACTAGCACTTTACCTAGATAGTAGCACTTGTGCAAATTGAAAGTTGTTTCAGTGTGTTATATCAAAAGTGACAATAATGATGATGTCTTGAAAAAACTTCATGCACAGCGTGCTCCTAGCGTGGGGGGAGTGGGAGGGATAAGTTTTAAGTAAAACAGGAAAGGGGATGTGGGGGTGTAGCAGGAGGGAGTGTGCATCAGAACATTGCGTGCTTTCCTGTATAGCTGACATGTCTCAAGATCAGACTTTCTTTCAGCTTGACACTTATACCGCTTTGCCCATTGAACATCTATGTTGTGCATGAGGTGGTCGGACGCAAGGGAACACACTTTGTTGTGACTGGAGCATGCTTGTCCAGAGTACATGTATACCAGTCAGTGTCTCATTGTACAGGTTGACAAGACCATCGACATCAGAGGGAAGGTCGAGCACAAGTTTGGAATCTAGCAGATCTTTCCTAAAAGTAAAAGCATCAGTATCTATGGATGTTGCGACATTTGATCACTTTCCTGGGCGCATGTGGACGAGATAAGTTTGTTGTTACCGCCACCAACTAACCAAGAAATGATCTGAGATCTGAAGGTCTCCAACAGATACTTCCTGCACAAGGTTGTGAGAGTGTGCACGAGTGCCCTGTGTGATGCTAAACTGAACATTTTCACAAGACTGAAACACCGTCTGTGGAAACACCTTCACACTAAGGTGTGACTTCTGTAGTAGTGCAATGCCGCCACCTGTACCAGTGAGTTGTGGTCTTTTATGAAGGGTGTATCCAGGTGGTAATTAAAGCCACTTCATCTCCTCTCTCTCTCAACCAAGTCTCTGTCACACACAACACATCAAGATCTTTCTCAGTAACCAGATCATGAATATCCAAGGCTTTAGAAACAGCAGACCGAGCATTGAGTAGGCTGACAGTAACTGTAGTCCTTTTCTTCTCTGTTGCCGATGAAATTGAACTGTCAGCATAAGGCGTATAAGTTGGAACCGCCTTTGCTGGCCCACTTCTGAACCACTATTATGAAGGGCTTATCACTGTCATTGCAGCCCTCATTGAAATTACCATTTACCATCTGGGAATTTTTTTTTCTCTGTATTAATTTTCAAAGAATTCCACAATTACTTACAGTTTGCTTGAGTACATGAGAGCAGGATGTTGTTCATTGCTCAGTACCAAGTGATGTTTGCAGTAAAATGTGAAATAAAAGTGTACTGGATTCCTACTTTTTCTCCACCCCCAGAAACTAACACCTCTTCCTGATGAGGACGACTTTGGACGCCGATGCCTGGGCCCATTCAGTGATCATGATGTACTCTCCTACCTGACTGCTGCCCAGACTGGTGATATGACCATGTTGCAAGAGTTCTTGGCCAAGGGAATGCCAGTCGATGCACTATGTCTGATGTTTGGAGAAACAGGACTTTCCAAAGCATGCCGAATGGGAGAGTTGGAAGCAGCTCGCTTACTTTGTGACTCGGGCGCGGACATAAATATGAGGACAGGTACACGTGTTGTTTATAATATTGGGGGGGGAGGGGGGGGGGGGTCAGACAGGGAACGCATTTCTGCAGCAGTGAAATTGGTTTTCCATGAAAACGAAATAGTGTCCACGGGAAAAATAATTTGGGATAGGGAAAAAAAGAAAGATAAAAGAAGAGTATCCTATCTGCTCAGTTTTGTATGGAGTAAATGGTTTGGTATCCATCCTGTTGCTGTGTAGAAGGCTGAATGTACAAATTGTAATATAGAGGCATCTGTTTTGAGGACTTTCATAGAATATTAACAGTCCACAATATCACATGGTCTGGACAAATAACATCATCAGACTTGTCCAAGGAAAAAAAAATCTTACCAGAGAGCTGCCAATATCTGTGCCCAGATGTCATTCCAGCTGCTGCGATACATGACTTGTCTCAGTGGCTCAACTGGCCATCATAAAGTATGGCAGTCAAAGTGCATGACTTTAGGCCGGCACCGGAGGCTCTGTTTACGCTAGTCAGGAACCACTACTTAGTACTAATTGTTCAGGACAGGATCACTTGCACAGGCAAAGCAGAGTGGAATGAGGAATGTAGCAAGAATGACCTTTTATGTGTTGTACATGACAAAATGTTTGACTTATAGTGAGTATGTATGCATGTACACAGTACTTAACTTAAGAGCTTCCCTTTCTTTTTCCACAGGCAGGTATATGGAAACACCTCTCTTTGTCGCTGTGAGGAACGGCAGGGTTGATATTATACAGTTTCTCCTGGAACGCGGAGCAGACCTGGACTTGGGAGACTCAAGGGATAGAAAACCACTCATGCTAACAGCCAGTATGGGAAATCCAGAGCTGATGAAGCTGCTGATATCTAAAGGTTGCAACCTCAACGCCTTTGACTGGAGAGGTATGTTTGCACTCCACCATTGTTTCTTCGGCTACCAGGGACAGTACATTACTTCCTCCGTGACTCTAGAATGTGTCCAAGTGCTAGTGGAGGCTGGTGCCGACATGAACACGCCATCAACTGACGGTTGGACCGCTCTCAATCTGGCTGTGGGACGCCGACTCAAACAGGTGATCAAGTATCTCCTGCTTCAGAACTGTGACCCGGGTAGAAAGGGCATGTCCGTCGTGGGAGAGCCGGAGAAAAGAGTTCCTCTGTACACTGCAGTCTTGAACAAGGATATGCAGACAATGAAGATGCTTCTGCTGGCAGGGAGCAGTTGTTGTGGCTCCTCGGACATCAAGAAAACTCTGAAGGAAGCGTCAGCGGATCAAGCCGAGTTTGATGCAATCTGGGCCCTGCTGTGTCAGCCCCGGTCCTTCAAGGAGAGCTGTAGAGTGGCTGTTAGAGACAAGCTGCGGGAATGCGACAGCTCAGGGGGAACTCGCTTTCCGCAGAGAGTGGAGAGCCTGGAGATCCCTAGGGCGTTGAAGGACTTTGTCCTTCTGAAAGAATTGGAGGACATGTAACAATGCTATATTTTCTGTACCGTTAAGAATAACATGCTCAACTCTGAGACCACAAGTGCATTTTCTTTTTCTTGTTTTATGTAGTTTAGATCATGTGCACAAGTGCATTTTTTTTTTTTTTTTTTTTTAAAGTAGTTTAGATCATGTGCATGTTTAGTTTGTTGGAGGACACATACATCACTACATGTGTGTTTTCATTCCATTAAAGTAGGAATGACAATTTTGACATGGCTCAGCTGTCAGACTTGAACTGCATTTTCGTTTTTCTAGTTTTAATTCACTGAACACTAGTTTAGACCATGTGCACAAGTTTTATTTGGTGGAGGAGATATATATCAATACATGTGGTAAGTTTTTCATACCAGTAAGATTAGAAATGAGATAGCTCAACTGTCAGACCTGAATTGCATTTTTTTTTTTTTTTTTTTTGAATTTTTACTGAACACCTTTTTTTTACACTGCATAATATACAAGTTTTATTTTGTTTAATTTCCTGCAGACCACACCAGACAAATTGTTTTTAATGTTTGTAGAGATGATTACCTTGGAATCTTATTTGCCTGTGTGTGCGCTGCCGTTTGCATTACCTGCTTGTCTGCCACCTTTTTTTTTTTTTAAATTGATAAAGGTCATTTGCATCTCACTCTGTCAGAGAAAGATATGATTTTAAAATACATGTATTCCTTAGCCACACCTCGCCAGTTTAGTTTTTCCATCAGTTTACAGTTAATTGTATGACAGTTTGTGGCTTCTACACTAAATACATGTATGTGTATGGAAATACGACTTCAGTTTCAAGCTTGTAATTGAAAGCAAAAACAAACAAACCAAAAAATAACAGGCTATTTATGACATTTATACTGATCCTTTTTTGGTGACTTTTAGCATTAGAACGCCTTTTTACAAGCCAGATTTTATTTCATGGGATCTTGCACTGTTTTGACTTCATGTCTTCTCAGCATCTGATCAGCCGCGAATTAGTCTTTGTGGCTTGCGCGGCTTTAAGCCCTAAACACTCACTCACTCTCAGCATCTGAAGACATCGCAAATATCTGGTCCATGCACTGTGTTTGGAGCAGCCAAAAGCCGCTCTTATTAGTGCATACAAAAATACTATAAGCCTACTATGCATACTTGCCCACTCCATTTACTCTGGGTCAGCTGTTTTGGCTACTTGTGATGGCTTCGCTACTGCTCTGTGATACCAGTATTGAGTGCCAGTATGGCAGCTTTTATACATGAACATTTTGTGAATGACTTACGGGTATTCTTTCCTACGAATTTCTTGATATGGTTCTTGTGTGTGTGTGTGTGTGTGTGTGAAATATTCAGTAAAAGTTTGTGCCCACCTCATGTATTGTGTTTTGTTCACCTTGTATACAATTTACGCAGTGTCTCAAGCATAACCTTTTCTTCTGGAGGATTTGTTGCTCTGGCAAGCTCACAGGCTGATAAACTCCTTACAGATATCTGGAGTGCCCTTCAAGCAAACTTAGCCAGAGCAACATATGCTTGTATGTCCTAGATCTCACCAGTCTTTCACATGGTGATGTTTCCACATGCAGAGACTACCAAAGCAAAACTTCCTCTGTGCACTCGCTCATCAATTGCACACGATAGTGTATGTACATGCACAAATCAACCTCATGACTTCAAATGCAACAGTGCCCTCCAGGGCAGAACTAATGAGAGTATGTAAAAATTATAGTAGATAATTTTCAGCGCAGATTTACAAACACCACAATTACACACCACACCATCTGTGGCACCCCGTCACACACGCACATGAAATACACGATAAAATGTAACATCTGTGTCCTCACACTATAGCACTGGAGAAAATCAACCTTGGTTTCAGTTCTCCGTTTCCAAGTTCTTTGATGCCTGTGCTACTCGGTACTGCTAAGCCTGAGATTTGGTTGGCTCGGAGACGTACATGCATAGCTCTGTATCTCTCTGAGGTATGGAGGAGTGAAAGTGTTTTGCTGCATATCCTGGGGAAAAAACTGAACAGGGGTTGGTAGGTCGCCAGGTTTTTGCAAAATTCGTGGTGGGTGGGTTGGTGTATGCCTCTAGGTTTTTTTGTTTTTTTTAAAAATGTATTTGAATACTAGTCATCTCCCAAAGCTGTTTTATTTTCCCATGTTTGTGTTGATGTCATTCAGGCTGGGGAATTGCTGAGGAAGAAAAACCGACTGAAACCAAGGCTGGGGTGCAGAGGCAGCGCCACGCTGGGGGAGCATGGGGGAACACTATATACTTAAGAGTAAACATTTGAGCATTTTTAAAGGTATTTAGTACCCTCTCCTGGCATCCAAAAGTAAAATACTGGCATGGCACTGAAATGTACCTCTTCAAACATGAAGTCAGACCGGCTGTCCCGTATCACTGATATGACATTACATTTATCATGATACATTTATCATGATGACTGACTGTGTGTGC
Organism: Batillaria attramentaria; assembly: GCA_018292915.2. NCBI lineage: Eukaryota > Metazoa > Mollusca > Gastropoda > Batillariidae > Batillaria > Batillaria attramentaria. The sequence goes on along the minus strand of JACVVK020000107.1, from coordinate 991,940 downwards.
AACCTTTTTCCTGCTTCCTTTTCTTTGGCTGAAACTCAGAACGCTTTTGGTTGAACGGGTAGCAAATTTGGAAGAAAATTGCCAAAATGAAAATTCCCCCAGCCTGGTCATTGTGGTACACGGATTCGCGTAAAACTTATAGTAGGTCAGTAAACACATGACAAACCATGAGTCTCTCGATCCGTCGGTCTTTTATTGATTTTACATACATAAATCTTTCTTTTTTTAAATAGATTTTTTTTAATTAAATTTTTATGTTGTTTTTATCTGGCTTCGTCGACGGGGATATAACTCGAACATCAACAGGTCATTCATGTCACCACAGTGGTATGAAACCGGGTGGGACAACTATCACGGCAAACCATTCTTTCACTTTACCGGTCAATAGAATCAAGTTAAGCGCAGCTGATTCCGGTCCGAGCGAGCACCGAACTGCTACCCCAAATGAACAGCACAACACACCGTGTCAGTCCACCACTGACCGGCCTTTCTGACTTGAAATACTCTGCTGTGACACTAGAAAAGCCACGCAAGCCGGCACATACCGCGGCTGATTGTTTGAGCAGACACTGTTAGCGCCGCCTGTCACTGTATTGTGTTCTCTACAAACGACGCCTGCCCCCGCGTGTGTATGACACACCTGTGCAGACGACATTGCAGATGGCGCTGCCACTCGATTCGCTTACCTGAGTCACGTGATAGGAAGAACCTCAGCGTGTGTCTTGTGTCCTGTGCGGGGAAAACCAGGCCGGTAGAACATGTACAGTGTTTCATTCGTAATCTGATCTGTTTTGATTTACTGGGCCCCGAGTGTTCGCTCTGTTGTCTCCAGGAGGACTTTACTAAAACACGTCGTGTGCCCTTGAACCGTAAAATCTCTGTAACGTCACCTTTGATTAGCGACTGACAATGTCACAAACGTGGATGTCAGGAGGAAGTGGCAGTGGTGTGTACGATCCTGTCACAACAACGGACGTGCAGTTTGGCGACGCAGACGACAGGCATTGTAAATTTCAAGTGCGAGGCGGGCGTATCTACAATTTCGGCACGTACAAGAAGTCCGGCATCAAGGCCGTTTGCGATGAAATCCGCAATAGGTCCAGACCAAAATGCTTGTTCATCGTGTTCGTGACAACACTCGTCCTGATCCTCATGATGCTTGCCATCGTCATTGCAGCCTCCCACAAACGTGACAAAGGGACTGACCCCGCCTTTGAGGCGTGGACAAACAAATCAAATGGTAATCCTGCTTCGGTACCCATCTTTGAAACATGGAGCAACAGGTCAAACGGTAAACTTGTCAGATGTCTGATAACCGCATCTTTGACTAAAGTGGGAAAAACGATTTCATGGATATAAATCACATCTCATACACATAGTAAATAAGTTGATGCATTTGTGGATTTATTTCTCTTTTTTTGTAAATTTGGTGTTTATACTTCGATAGGAACAGGATTTTACACGCGCTCACACACCGTGCGGCACAAATGCCATGTCCACTACTATAGTTCATCAGGAGTAAGGGCCATCGGAATTCGAAAATGTGTTACAAGTGTATAGAACCGAGGTCAAGAGACAAAGAGGGCAGTAGTCCTGACATCGCGCACACGGAAATTTGGAATTCGGAAGGAGTGTTTAGGATTGTACAGACACTGCACACACACGCATGAACTGATACCAGAAGTAGACAGGGTTAGGTTGTGTGGACAATTATTTTGTTTACCCAGTTTACATAAAGGGTAATAATTTTTTATAAGTGCCATTGCTTAATTTCGCAGCTAACATGTTTCATGGAATTTTTGTTGCTAGAGTAGTAGAGGCCTTATCCTTAGGTCTGTTTAGTCCCCAATCACTGACTTCTCTCAACGCAGAAGTTTATTTTGTCTAAATCCAGGTTTGGTGTTTGTGCCATACGGACTTGACAAGAGTGTCCACATCCACATCAAACTAGAAGAGGAGAATGTTATCAACGCCCTTACTGGAACATTGGAGGAAGTTACAAAGGGTAAATGTTACAGTTTGTTGTGTATGTGTGTACATATATATAGTGTGCTTTGTACATCATTGGACAAGTCTGCCTTGCCCTACATCATCGACTATAAGCCACAGTGGTGGGGGGAGGGGGGTCCCTACCATGCTACCGCTGAGACACCTAACAGATCTAAGTGTATCTCACCATCCACAGGATCCCCATTTCCCTTCCACTGGGAGGAAAATGGTCGGTACAACCTAGGCCATGTGAATAGATGATCTTAGCCGCTCACGACCATGGTTTTGGGTCAATGGGACCCTCATCAGGTGAGCATGCGGCGATACCCATGAGGGGTGCAGCGTCCAACCAGGACTAAAAGGCAGACTTGTCCAGTGACACACAAAGCACACATCTCCTAGATCTAGGTAGCGCTCTCAGTTTTACTTACTTCCCTTGCTTTGAAATTGACCTGATTTAGCGCATGTTTTCTGCTTTAGCAATGCCTTTGTTACCATTTTAGTTTTCATGTGTATGTATTCGGTATCCAACTTTGGATCCTGAGCTGCCTGCTTCGAATCCCTGGTGGGCAGGAATTTGATTGGATTTTTCCTTTCCAAATAGAGTCAAAAATCATGTGCAGACTCGTTTGCATTACAGTGTCTTTCTTGCCTGCGTGTATCTACGCACGCTTAACATTAAGTGTGCATGTTAAAAATCCATATCCAAATGGAACGAGCCGCAGGATGGAAAAACAATTGAGATGCTATGCAATGATTGCAGAAAAAGAAAACAAAAATGGGGGGATCAGCCCGAAATTCCCTTACTGTGGTAAGGGGACTGTAGAACATACCAGTACCAATACTAAAATGTTCTGGTTACAAGTCGGTGTTTATTTTAACAGGTGGTACCGGATATTTCGAATGCACAGGCACAATCACAAACACACCATTTCCAAAACATAGTTTGGCCCCTTTGAAGCCCAGTAATGCAGGAGGATAGTAATGATCAGGCTGGGGAATTTTCAGTCATTTGGCAATTTTCTGCCAAATTCCCTATTCTTTCAGCCAAAAAATCTAAGTTTCAGCCAAAGAGAAGGAAAGAGGAAGATGACTGCATACACTATCATGATACAGTACATGTAATGCCCTTTGAGATGGTCTAATTTCATTTTGGAGGACTTGTATGTCAGTATCAAGGCAGTATTTTACTTTTGGGTGCCAGGAGAGGCTACTAAATGCCTTTAAAATGCTGAAATTTGTTTTTTTGAATGGGGCATTGCCCCTGTGGTCCCCCAGCAGGACGCTGCCTCTGCACCACAGTCTAGGTTTCAGTCTTTTTTTTCCTCAGCAATTCCCCAGCCTGATGGACTGAGAGTGCTGGAGTCGTGTAGTGCAGTAATTCCTGTCATATGTGTAGTTGTCACATTTGACAAAAATGCTAGGAAAATGAGTAATTTGAAGGAGACTTTTCATAGGTATTTGGCCTTATATCATATGCAAACCACCCCCACCTTGGAAATCTGTCAGAGCTACAGAGCTGTGCTACAAATACAGTCAGTATAATTGGATGAACTTCTTAAGTCTAGAAAATGAAGGCATTTGAACAATTTTTTGGTAAAAATACATAACACAACCAATTTCTTTAAATGGGCGATAACTCTTCTAAAAATTTGGCAGATGAAAAATTGTGATACATGTACTTACCTCCGGAGCGTATGACTGCCCATTTCGTCTCGTCAAAGTAAAAAGCTCTCCAATGAGGTGGTTTAGGAGATAGCCATCATTATATTACTATTATTAGTCCATACACATCCACGCACACACACACACACACTCGTCTCACAACTCCCGCCAAAAAGAACGCAGCAGCATAATGTGCACGTAAGGTGTCTGTGACGCAGATTTCATTACATCACTGTGTGCGTGAAAGTATGTACATTGTCTGGAGAAATGTCACAGTCTTGCTTTTTATCACTGAAACTTGCTGCTGCGCACAGCGAAATCTGCCCCATCCCATTAAGTTGTTTCTTTATAGAGAAATAACTTAAGAAAGGAACAAAACAAAAAACAACTGTGCTGGCGTTTTGCTCTTTGATATCAGGATGTTAGATAACGATAATAATAATACTAAAATGGGTACTTAAGGGACACCCTCCCTCTCGCAGGAGCTCAAGGCGCCTTACAAAGAACACACACTCACTCACCGAGAAACACACACAACATGGCTCCACACATACATTTAACTAAAAAACACATGATGTGCAGCATCATACATGGGCTGCCCCCAGCTTACACACACACACACACACACACGCACACAAATGACCAGCAGGATGATGATGTGGCAACAGTTATTGGTTGAAGGCTGTGAAGAGGTGGGTTTTCAAATTTGTTTTGAAAGATAGTTTTGTGTCTGCATATCTGATCGAAACTGGGAGATCATTCCAACAAGTCGGACCCTGGTATGAATGACTACGCTGACCAAAGGTCTTTGTCTTGACATGAGGGACACGGAGTTTCCGAGCATCAGCAGCAGAACGAATTTGTCTAGATGGGAGTATAAAGCTGAAGCAAAGAAGACAGATATAAAATAGAAATGAAACCCTCGAAAGACCAGTCAAACTGTCTCACAGTATCAGGTACCAGCTTGCACATACTGTTCACATTGCATTCTGTCTGTTCCAGATTACCAGATCCTGAAGCAGCAGTCTGCTCAGTATGTTGACTGCAACTCTACATATGCCCCACAAGACAAGGTGTGCAAGCAGCCTTTATCCAGCTTCGGAAAGTACTGTTCCAGGGAGCATAGATGGGGCTACACTCACGGTCAGCCGTGTGTCCTTCTTCAGCTTCGCTTGGTGAGTTGTTGTATCCTACTTTCAAACTTCAGTGTGTCGGTGAACAGTTGTTTGTTATGCTTGGCCCACCTCATCCGTCTTGGGAATTGGAGATAGCGGGAAGTGGGGAGGGGTACTCTGTCAAGAGTAAGATGGAGAGGTATTTGTGAGCCAGCCCCTTGATGACCCTCCCCCTTGATGACCCTCCCCCTCTCTTAGCAGCTGTTATGTTAATATGGCCACATAATTGGGTATATATACGTGTTTACCGTGATTTTGTTTGTCTGTTTCAGCCACAGGATGTTACAGTTAGGTCCACAAGGCCAAAGGATGGTGACTTGTATGTACAGGCAGAAAAAAGTCTGGGAAACAGAACTTCAGTTTCCCATGTCGGTGTCTCATGTGAACCAGCTAGTGTGAGTTTTTATTTGTGTTTCTTTCCGTCTGCCATCTCAAGCAAAAACAAACAAAAATCAAAACCACCACCAACAAAAACAAAACAAAACCCATGTTTGAATGTTGTAGGTCACCAGACTTGCTGTATCCACACAGTACATTGAGCCTCTCTCAAATGCAGTCAAAGCTCTCTCATATGCAGTTCTTAAAGAAGCCATCATTGCCACCTTGAAAGCTTTTTTTTTTTTTTTTTTTAAAAAGAAATGCAGTTTCAGTAACACAAAGCACCAAAATGTTCCGTTGCTCTTAGTCTTATTGATGAACGAGTTTCTTACTGATATCATATATATATTACCTATTAGAGTAAATTAATCATTCTGATATTTGTGGCCTTGCTTATCCCAACGTTTTCTTCTTGCAGCCTGCAGATGCAAAAAACTTCTATGAAAAATCTCATTTTGGTGATACCATCCAGTACTTCCCTGCGGAAGGCTTTCCGACTTACGTCTACCGGAAACGCACGACAGATGAGTTTCTTACTCCCGCAGTAATGGTGTGGTTCACTAGCCTGCGCGACCTCAAGCCAACCCGCATTAACTGCAAGACGTGGGGCGTGTTTGAGAATGACAAGAGAGAGAGATTGAGCCAGGATCTTTACAGCACCTCGTTTGTGCTGCACATTGATTGAGAGCTTGTGGCTTGCCAAAATGCTACAAGCATTAAACTCCTACAGTCAAACTTATTTACCATAGTACAAGAAGAAGTTTCGAGCAAATATTAACTTTAGTTAGGTAAAATAATGACTGTTCAAAAACGGCCGTATGAAAGGCTGGACTAGGTGATCTTCAGACCATCAGCTCTGCAACAGCTTGGATACAAATTGATGGGTATTTTTGCATAATTTGCATCAGAGATGTCGTGTCCTTCCATCGTCGTCTATTGCTGGGACACAAACAACACATGTACATACATGTTCTTAATTTGGGGAGCACGTTTGACAGTACTATCAGTCTGTGCATAATCAATGAAGAGTTTTTGAGTATTGTAAACTGGCCATTTTTTTTATTTTTTTTTTTTTTTGGTGGTGGTAGTGGGAGCGTCACTGTCATATATCAAACTGTTGGACATTTCAAAAAGCCTTAAAAACGCAGGTACACTGTAAATTTTCTGGAAGTAAATAGAAGTGTTCCACTGTTACCAGATCTATGGTTACAATGCCTCGTAAGAAACTCGCCATCATGGTAACGTTTTAAGTTTGTTGCTACGTGTACTTCTGACAGAAAAGGTATGAAACTAACATGCATTTTCAAGAGGTAACATTTCTATCTGTGGGAAAAAATGTCCTGTGAGTTTCTATATCATAATAGATACTTTTTTTATCTTATAATTTAGAAACCCCAGTGAGTTCTGAGGCTTTGCTTGCTCAGTCACCAGTGCTAATATCAGAGGTGCCAACTAGTACCGGTTGGCCGTATTATTTTCCGCATAAATCAGTTTAATACGGAAATACAGTTTAGTCACGAAAAATACGGGGGAGACACATTTGAAATATTTGAAAAGGATGGTTAGTTAGGAAACCCCCAGACATGTGGTCATTCAGACTTTAGCATGCTGAGTTGAGTGATTGCTGTTGAAATGATACAAATGATAATAACAGCGCTCTAACTATAAACGATATGTGTTTTCTGTTTATATTTTTTCTTTCTATGGCAGAATATTGACATGTGCTGAAAAATACTGACATTTGTGTGAAATAGTACTGACAGACACTTTGGGGGGTTGGCACCTCTGTATTATGAACATACTGTCAATAGCTCTGATGAAGAATATGATATTGACAAAGAATAGGGCTTTGTAGTTGTACTACTTTCTGTACAGTGTAATAAGTGTAAGGGGTATCGTCGTCTTCTATTTTTTGTGTTTTAAAAAAAAAAAAAAAAATCTTTTCATTTTTATAACTTAACTGAGTTGTAAGTAGGCTTTTTTTTTTTCTCCACAATCTAATTGCAAGATACATAGTTAAATTTTATATACTATGGAGAATATCATGGACGTTTTGGAAAGTTATTTCAAGTTATTAGTATTTTAAAATGTTTGACTACAAAAATGCAAACAGAAGTTGTTACGTTTTCCTTCTGCAGGCGTGACACATTGACAACCAGAGACATACTATTTTTGCATCAGTGCTTGTTACTGGTAGGAAGTCTGTATCTACAAATGCAGGTGTATGCTTCCAAATCAACGTACAGATCAAGGAAATAATTCTAGTGGGACTGTACACTTGTTATCCACTGTCCGGCAGCTTTCATTGTGGGCCTGACAGCTGTTTTAGCTGTCTAGATTCTTCCGTCCCCTTAAGTCAAATTTTCTGCGCAACACCTTTCAGGATACCTGGAATCGTTTTGCTGCCCAAACCTCTGAGACACAAACACTTACTCATGCACACGCGTGTGCGCACACGCACACGCACACTAATCCACCACCACCACCTGTCACATCCCTGTCATTACAAAGTCTTTCACTCATCTGTAAGTGTATGATCTGCTTTATAATAACACTGTCAGGTCCAGCCTTCATTCTGGCTTGGAGTTTGTGTGATCACTGATCCTTTGAGTCCATTGTAGAGTGACTGGTTGATACAATTCTGAAGCCCTGCTAGCACATGATGACATGTCTTAACAACAGCACCATTGGGAAAGGCAAAGCATGAATATCATCCTAGTTTTGGTCCATGATCTCCAGCTGTCCTGCCATTCTGTCCCACTTTCAATTCTATGCATATTTGCAATGTGGATTTCTCAACTACACTGTTCTCTGGTTGTGAGAGAAATTCCTTGCAAACTTTTTCTTTTTGCGTGTTCTGTCCAATGATTGTGTGTGCCTTCAGGCAAGGTAAATATATATATATATATATGTATGGTATATGCTCTGTTGATATCCTAACAAATATAATACTGTTGATACACTGATATCCATTTGTTCTGTTCCGTAGAGCATGTTTTTACATCCAGTCTTTGCATGGTGCTGTAGAAATGTTATTTCTGGTTGTGAATCACTAGTAACAAGTGAATATATGGTGCACGTATCCACGCGATTTCATCTTGTGTAAAATTGATGCAGTGTACCGATACATAATCAGTTTTCACATTCTGAAATATCAAGGGACCAAAGTTTGCTCTGCATGTAGTCTTACGCAAGAAGAATGGTGAAAGGTCGAATAACAAGCACTCTGAGACAGCGAGGTTATACACTGTAATCCACCTAGCAGAGCTTTTCAAGGGATTTACTGGTACATGTATACCTGTGAATTAACATAGTAACAACAGTTTGCATCCATGCCCTCTGCCAGGAAGTGTATGTTGAAAGCATTTTGAAGCTTTTTGCGTACATACCGGTAACACCAATCCAGCTTTTGTGCGTTGAGTAGAGGGTGGACATCGTCAAATTTTATTGGTAGCCTTAGGTCCCCAGTTATCGAAGGAGTCATCATGATGTGAATGCTAAACTTCAGCAAACAAGGTCAAAATGAGTATCACAGAAGTGGTGTTTCACAGTCCACCATTGTATATATCCTGTACGTCTGTATGGTGCAGTGCATTCCAGAAACTGATTGTCATACAGTTAGGTTGAGTCTTTTGCTCAGTTTGTGTTCTTGTTGTTTTTACACTTGTTGTTTGTATTCTCTGTGTGTTTAGACAAGAGGCTAATGTTCAACATATCACAGACCCACTCACAATCAGTGTTTTTCAGGCATTCCAGTTTGCAGTTTTAGAATCTTTCACTAGCAGCTCAGCACAGTGTGTGTGCGTGCGGAGAGAGAGAGAGAGAGAGAGAGTTGCGTGTTTGTTCAGTTCCCAGAGTCAGCAAAACCAAGAGCCACGTAGCAGTTATTTTTGCTGGTGGTGAAACATACCTGGCTAGCGGCATGTCTGCTGTCCACAGAGCCATGCTTTCTTGCTGGTATTGAGGTACAGTGTACAGATGTGACCCAGTCAATAAAACCGACCGTACATGCACAACCTTAGCACAATTAGATTTATTTCCAGTTACACATAGTTTCAGTTGTTAACCAGTTGCAGCTGGAATGCATTCTACTGATCATCCTCTCACGTGTGACATGAAGTATACTGGTACTATTTGTGGTGTTCATCATTAGTACTACTAATAGTCTACTACTACATGTACGTGTATTTCATTCTCTTTGGTCGTGTGCCATGCACTGTGGGAAGGTGTGTCAGCAGCACAGAAATATGCTGGAACAGGGCTTGTGGTAGATATTTTTTCTGAGGGTCAGCATGACTTCCAGCAGAAAAATCTGAGGGTCAGCCTACTCTAACAGACATAAACGCCGTACATTTCAGAGTGTCTGTGGCGACTGCTCTGACGATCGATCGCCGAAGATTGAAACTGAAACTGTGAAAGCTGTGCATCATGCTTCAAATTTGATTATCACGCGACGCACTCCTGCTCCAAAATTTTAAAATCTGTGCGTCAGTAAAACCTCCAGTGATTTTTTTTCTGCGTCATTTCGTGATTTCTGTGCGTCAATACGCACAGTTTGTGCGTTAACACAAGCCCTGTGGAAGGCACAAAGCATACATGGCATGCAAGAAACACCATATTTATGCTGACTGGATGGGCTGCCTTCACAGCAGGAACCCTCTTCATGTGTGCGTGTAGCTCACTTGGTATAGTCAAGTCAAAGTCAAGTCAAAAATACTTTATTTATCCCCGTAGGACGATTCATGCGGGCGAGCATAAGACACATAAAGAAGTTAAATAGTTCGCCCGTTCGGGGGTGCAAATGTATACCACTCACACACAGAGGGAGCAAATAAACTCCAGTCGTCCAATAACGGGGGTGACTATCCCCGTAACGCGGGAGGGGGTGCAAATGTACTCTGGGGTCTGGCGAGGTGAAGTCACGTGGTTGCTGACTTCGTTCTACGACTTTATGTGAAATATCGACGGAACTGACTGGTATACATTTGCACCCTCTAACGGGCAAACTATACCAACTGAACGTTAGTGTAAGCGTATTGTCATCTGTATTGTAATTTTACAGTTTGTTGCACTGTCCATCCACCGCTGACCGTTTTTCCTGACACATTTCAATAACCGCAGTGCCATTATTTTGGTATAATCTACATATTTGCATGTATCACTGTTGTTACTCTTACATTGTCATGATGTCTGGTAAGAAATGCTGTTGTAGATTTTGTACAGCTGTACATGTTCACACACATATATATATAAATATATATATATGCATGTTTTAAAAATCCAGTACATGTAGATTTTAACGTAACACAGGCAATATCACTTGCTTTTATTCTCATAATAACTGCGTGGACTCTGTCCTACAGGAAAATGTTTCTAGAACTTGCAATGAGAGTCTGTGCATATACATACATTGGTAAGTATATGCACCCCCAAAAACCTCAAGTTCTTACATGCAGTTTGCTCACATTCATGGTTGAAACTTCTTGCTGTGATTTCAGTGCACTTGATCAGTTTCTGCAGTTGGTTCGTTTGCATGCAGTGTGCACATCTGTCAGAAAGCTTTACAAGTTGGCTTTTTTCACTTTTCTTTCACTTTATTTTTGGGCTTACATGTTTACTTGAGACTAAAAAAAGTAAAGTTGAATTTGTATGCAGTGGCTTGCATCTTTACATTCTCTTGCATTTTTATTTGTTTTTCTTGTTTTTGCATTCGTTTGTTTCCATTTTACTGTTCAGCAAGCTTCTGGTTGTTTTTTTGTTGTTTTTTTTTCAGTGTTGCAAACTTTCGCAGCTCTAAGATACAGTGTAGTCGTTTAGGAGCTCACTGTTGCCATTATTACAAGATCAGTTTGATACTTTTTTAATGCTTCAGGAGTAGCTCAGCCCTGATGTAGGCCACTTCAATGGATATTAACCTTTGCCGGATTTGGTGCAAAAATTCACATTATACACTTCCAGGGTCGCTAGCCGCCCATACCACGCATATAGTAAACGGTTGGGTAGTTATTAAGATGCTGGCTAACTGCCGGTTGTCAGATGCTGACCATGCATGTGTACATGTGTATATCCCTGCTGAAACTTGGGATCATAGACTACTTGCTGTGCAGTTCCACAGCGCACTTTAAATGGGACAGTGCCAGACTGGCTTCCACACTGGTACTGGCCACTTTGATTGTAAATCTTTTCACTTGTAAGTAACTACACTTTGGTTGGTTTAATGTAGATGTCACACGTCTATTTGAAAAGTACAGTGAGGAAGAAGGTTTAGTTTTGAAAAAAAATGAAGGAGTAATGGTACAAATGTGTGTGCCTATAGGTCAACCTCATCCCCAGAAGTACGGCAAAGGTAGTGAATCTGATGAAAGCAGCATTCAGCAGCAGGCTTTTGCATAATGAAATATTTTCATTCTTTGCTTTGGCATTTTAGGTAATGGTAGATTTGGTTTGGGAAACGCAGAAAATGGAAAAATTCACTGCACTTATTTTCATGCTGTTTGCTAACTAATTTTGAATTTCATATGAAATAAAGGCTTCTTGAAATCAAACTGGACTTGTCAACATTTCTGTTATTTAGATGTGTGTTAAACTTTCATGGTTTTTATACTACACGCTTTGATTTGGGGGGCTCACATGTGCTGTATTTGACAAAGTTATCGCTATGGAACCATGTGGAAACAATAATGCAAGTCTAGTAAGTGGGTATGTATGTGTGTGTGTGTACAGAAAAGCAACAAAGTAAAAAACGCCAGACACCCTCAAACATCCAGCAAATATGAAACGGGGCAGAAGTTTCAGTTTGTAAAAATGGCCTTTATTGATGAAAATGTTATGTACACTGAATATGTACAAAATAATATATGCGAGGTCTAAAAAGATAACAAGGCAATGTGTGGAGTCTTGCAGCATGTTAAGTGTGAAACTGCTACGGCAACTCTCACAGACAGTAACTCTCAACGCACAAGTTTTCTTTACACTTCTCTGGACAAGCACAGTGCACAACAAACAGGCTCATGTAATTTTCACACAAGCTACACTGACTGTTCTCTGTGATCTGTATAAGGATTACGACCAGTTATCGGGTGCTTACTGCAGCAGAAAAGTAACACATTGCAAAGCACTCACAACAATGGTCATCAGTATAGAACTGTGCTCAGTGCATGTAGTACACAACTGTGCTCAGTACATTACTACATGTACTACAGAACAACTGTCATCAGTAAAGAACTGTCCTTAGTACATCAGTACATCCAAAGTGTCAAGGAGTCCACTATCACCACATCATCCTTCCCGAGAAATCATCAGCAAATCAGTGTCCAGCACAGCGAACGCTACTTGTTAGTCCCAGTACTTGATGACGCCATCCCATCCAGCAGTCGCCATTTTGGAAGTCTCATGCGGATGCCAGAGCACACTGATGCAGACGTCGTCATGAGCCTTGAACTTGCTGTACAGCTTAGTGCTTTTCCAGTCCCAGATGTACACTTTGCCGTCAGCATCGCCACATGAGATGTAGCTGCAACACAACAGTAATTTATCATGTAAATGTACTGAAGTTTTCATAACTATTAACACACACCACACTCTACGCACCAAAGCACTACCCTGTGAACACTGTGTGTCAGACTTTGTCTTTGACTCGCAGTTACCTGGTAGTGCAATACGACTGGCGGCAAGGTAGAGGCAAACATGTCTACTAATTTTTCACTGAAATCCAACCGTCTTTCAGGCTGGGGAATTGCTGAGGGTAAAAAAGAATGAAACCTAGACCGAGGTGCAGAGGCAAGGCCCTGCTTGGGGACCATGTGGGAAATAGCCCACTTAAGAAAATTTTTTTTTTGGATTTTTTTTTTTAATTTTCTTTTTGGCATATTACAAGTATACATACAGACATTACACAAACACATATAGACAAACACATACATATACATACATGATTTACCTATACTGAATACTTTTTTGGATTTTTTAAAGGCATTTAAAAATGTGCCCTCTTTCAGCACCAAAAAGTAAAATACTGCCCTGGCACTGACATGCAAGTCTTTAAAAATAAAGTTAGACTGTGCCATATGGCATTACATGTATCCATACATGACTGTGCAATTTTTTCTCCCATTTCTTTTCTTTGGCTGAAACTTTGATACTTTTTTTTTGCTGAAAGAACAGGAAATCTGGCTGAAAATTGCCGAAATTTTAATAACTGAAAACTCCCCAGCCAGGTCTTTTCTTCAAAATAACAAAGGGCAGGTTATAGGAAACAAACAACATAGCTGAAAGTTCAGTGGATGTAAATCTGGATATTGCAACTTGGATTCAACCAGCACACATCCTCTGCAATGCAAACAGTGAACAATTTCCCACGTCAATGAACTGACCAGACACTACACATACATACCTCATTTCTGGAGAGAAGTCAATACCACAAGCGTAGCCAGCCACCTGCAATGAGAAAACACAGATACAGTCAGACCAATGCCATGCCAGTTGGTAAACTCTGTAATCAATACACGTAATAATAATAATGACGATACATGTCATAATAATCCATGCATTAATATCTATCCTTGTAGAGAGGGTGGGTGGGTGTTTGGGGGGGTTTAATGTCCTTTTCCACCACATATGGGTGATATCAATGACAGGGCAACAATGAAAAAGTCAGCACAAATATTTGGCCCCAGCCAGGATACAAACTCACGACCTGAGCATAAGAAGGCCAACGCTCTACCATTCGGCCACCCTGGCTCCCCTATCCTTGTGGAGAACACACTGATCACATCATTACCAGTCTAGAAGGTCTTCTCTGACACAAGTTGCAGGCGGCTTTTCCACGCAGTGTGTGATGCTGTAGATTCTAATGTACTAGCGTATGAGTGATAAGAGTGGCACTACAACGCTTGGAAAACTGATAGGGATACGGCACTAGGTAGTGTAGCATCGTGAGAACAGGAGAGGGAAGGGAGGTAATGTGTCCGGTAGGGGGAAGCACCGAACTCACCATGTGACCCTTGAATGTTTTCTTGCGCATGAACTTGAATCTGTTGAGAACGTCAAACACACAGATCTTGTTGTCCATCGACTGACACGCCAGCCACTTGCCTGAAAAAACGGAGAAATACAATAATACACTCAATCATCAGTTGGGCACACTGTGCAATAGATAAAATGTCTTTTGTAAGTACATGCAGTATCTACCTTACTTGTTCCTGTTTCAAATCTGATTTTAGTGTGAAACTACTCTTTTCATATAAAGCATCAATGCATGTTTTAACAACAATTAACAACAACCACAACAAGAACAACAACAACAAAACCACTCAAGTCTCAAGCATGGCCGCATACAGTTTTGGTTGTTTCATTACAGAACACTGTCAAACGATCTGGGAATTTTGGACACAGGATATAAAGCCTCCTACCATTTGGCGAGAGTGTGACAGAAGGCATGGAGTGCATGGATGGGTCGGCAATGTACTTGAAGTCCACAGGCACATCCCTGATGGGAAAAAAAAAAAATCAAATATGTCAATTTCATTAACGCTACTTCATTTTTATTTTCGATTTTTTTTTCTCTTATTCAAGGTGGTAGAAATTCAACTGATAACTTCCGTGTTACTGACACAGTAAGCACTTTCACAATAAGCAATCAAGCTTGACAGAAACAGTACTACACTGGCTCAGACACTGACTGACTGTCAAAATGTTAAGTACTATTGTATGACTATGAAACCACAAGCCACCCTATCTACCAACACCTGTGTACTTATTTCTGAAATAACAATCTCTACACTTTACCGGCAAAACCTAAAAAACAAACATCAACATCAGCCCACCATTCCCAAACACGGAGACTCTTGTCATCTGATGTGGAGACGAAGCGCCGATTCTGATCCACGAAGGTGATTGTGTTGACAGCGCCAAGATGTCGGTCGTACTCTTGGACTATCTCCCCTGACCGAATATCCCACTGAACAAGACACAAACAGAGGAAACTCTTTAAATCAGTGTTAGTCAAGCCCATGCACATCTCCAGCCAGAGTTACCTATCTTAGATAAAATGGCAAAATGCTACAAGTCACGGAATTCATGCACTTTGAACAAGCAGACAAACTGCGGCCGGTTATTCTGTGTCAAAAACACACAGCTGCATTTTCAGACAGCAAAGAAATATGAAAAATGGTGAGTAACGCTGTGAAAATCACTTCACTTATAAATACATGTAACACGATTTTTGACAGTTTTTTCCATCATTCCAACAATCTGGCCAATTCCGAAGGAAGAAATGCAGTCAAGGAAGACCCTGGCAAAAAGACTCTAGACTCAAGAAAAACACACAAATAGTGCTGTTGCTAAACAGCGTACTCACGCAAACGATCTTCTTGTCTGAAGTACCAGCAACAAAGAGATGCTGTTTGTCTTCCTCTGGGTGGAACTTGACACAGTATGGCACTTTGCGACTAGTAAACCGAGATTTGCATTGTCCTGAAAAAGAAAAACAACAATATAATACAGCTTGACTAGATGCATATCAAAAGGCAAAACTGCAACAACAAGTCACAAGATCTTTCTTAACAAGAATATTTATTTTTCATTTTTATTTTGTGGTCGTTTACTTTTTTACCATGCAGACTCCTCCCTAACTTGGAAGTGTTCTGTACTTTAAAACGTAAGTGTACCGTACTTTACCTGTTTCTGTGTCCCAGAGTTTGCAGAAGCGATCATAGCCACAGCTGAGGAACTCTTTGCCATCGTTGTTGAAGGTAATGTCACGGACAGCCTGCTTGTGACCCAGGTATGTTCGAACACACCGTCTGTCATTGTACACTTCCCAAATCTGCAAACAAATATAAATTTAGGAAACACTGTAAAACATACTGAAACACTATCACTGCAGCAGACAAAAACAGTCTGCACGCAATCTGGTTCACAAAGAAAATGAAAGTTTTTGTACCAAGGGATCATCCTTAGTTCACTATGAAAAACAACCACCACCACCAACCCAAACTAGCCACACTTCCTTTTCACGAATGGTCGGCATCTCATTAGTTTAGTCCACTACTGTCACAATTCATGCAGCAAGTGTAGTGTGCTTACTCCTGACACTGCCCATTTCCTCCGGCTGTCTGAACACGGCTTTTTGTGTAAATTGTCCACCAAATTCAGTCAAGGGTAAATCAAATGCGGCCAACCTGCCGTGCATGTCAGTCAGTCTGGACTGAAATTTGAATTGAATTGTGTTCTGTTAGAAAAGCCCTCCATTCCCTCTATAACCTGCTCCAATCCTGTTTGTGATGGATGTTGAACTCCAAATTCAACTAACCACTGTCTTTCCGAGCCTGCGCCAACCATTTCACAACTACAATAAAGCAACCATGCATATAACGACACACACAAAACTTTCTTTACTGACCTATATCCTGAGTGCTTACCTTGATTTTCGTGTCCATGCTACAGGACAACATGAGGTGTGCGTAGCGTGGAAACCACCGTATTGCAGAAACCCCCTTTGTGTGACCGGTCCATGTGAAGATCTGTTTCTTGGGCAGGAAACATTTCTCTGGTGGTTCTTCAGATTTCAGGTTCACCCCGACATCCTGTGGAGGGTGCAAGAACGAGCGACCCTGATAGTCGAATGGATCCTTGACTGGAAGAAGAGATTTTGTATCCAGTCAGATATCAGAAATACATCGTCAGTTTTTAACCTTCAAAGACAAAAAGAAAAAGAAGAAGAAGAAAAAAAGATCCTATCAATATCAAAAGAGAGAGCAAGGAGCAGTCTGCATCAGCACATGTGTGAAAAACAGACACTAAGTATAATATATTAAAACAGATATATGTGTCATGCATGCTACCCATGTGCATGGCGAACCTGATAGTGTTGCATAGTGATGATGCCACTATGCCGCATGTTTGCAGCTTTGCAACGCACTGCACTTACACTTCTTTGCTGTGTATGCCACTTACCAGTACATCATGACAGATGCTAGACAGATGGATGCCACACGAATGACAAACCCACAGATACTACCAGTAGCACTGATAGTGGAAGAGAAATAGCCATGACTTTAAGTCTAACAGAGACCTATTGGCACAGACGTACACTAACATTTTGCCATCTCACATTGCATCAGCACAGGCAGAGAGGAACAGCGCCAGCAGTGTCTCTTGTCAAAAAGACAGCAAGATTTGATAATATGGGGGGAGGGGGGGGGGGGTCTCTGCAGGCCGAAGAAACATCCCAAGAGACTGTGGGTCTTCCAGATTCAGCCAACTGTGAATGTCGCTCTGAGGAACAAACCCAAGCTCACATTCTCCAAATCTGCTCACAGCTGGAAAGGCTTTGCCAAATCCCAATCCTTTTAGCCAACTGATACCGACATGGGTACCTCGCTCTACAGGCCCAGCAACAAACCCAAACGGACGGCAGACCCTCCGGCAGCCACTGAACTAAGGATACAAAGCACCACCAGACATCACACGCAGAAGAAGATGAAGAAGATACTGATGGTAGCTACAATAAATAATGGAAGGCAGCAAAAGCAACACGATGTTCTGCCACTTCTCTCACTCAGCACACCTCGGTTTCGACAGGTCTACACGTGTAACACTAACAGACGCTGGTGACAGACAGCAACTCACTGTGTAATGTTGTCTTCTCCTCCATGCTTTTCTCTTCTGTCTGGCGACCTGCTTTGCTGCGTTTGGCCAAAATCTCATCCAGCTCTTTCTGCTCCTCCTGAAAATCACAGAAGCATAGATTTAAGGAAAATATCACACACACACACGATTATTCCTGTTTTTGCATATGCATATCTAAATACTGCAGGCTGGGGAACTGTTGAAGGAAAACTAGAGAGGCAAAAGCCTCCACGGCTCCCTTGTGACAGGGGTCAAGGTCATTCAAAAGAGTATGTTTGTAAAATTCTATCACTATCTATCATCAAGCCAAGTAAGGTGTCTCTGGCGTTCTTAGTTCCTGGCAATATTTCACTTTTTCCACAAAACTGACTATATGGCCTTGACCTTGGGTCAAGGTCATTCAAATAAGATATCAATGTCTATCATTACACCAAGTTGGATGCCTCTAGTATTTGTAGTTTCTCCAAAAACAGTAGTATTGAAATTCACAACAGACAGCTTTTATGACCTTGACCTTGAGTCAAGGTCATTTAAAGTGGTATGGATATATTGGTCTTATCAATGTCTATTAGCATGCCAAGTTTGGCGCCTCTGCTGTTTGTTGTTTCTGAGAAAATGCCAATGTTACGGTTTCACAGAAATAGCTTGTACGGCCTTGACCTTTACACAAGGCTATTGAATACATGTATATCTGTAAAGTTCTTATCAATGTCTATCACCATGTTAAGTTTAAAACCTCTGGTTTATGTAGATTCCAAGAAAATGCCAATGCAAAATTTTAAAACAGACAGGTTTAGTGACCTTGACCTTTAGTCAAGGTCATTCAATATGATATATTTTTAAAGGTCTTACGGCTGTCTATAGGCATGCCAAATTTGGTGCCTCTGCTTTTTGTAGATTCTGTGAAAATGCCCATGTTAAGGTTTACTGTGGAAATGCGGAAAATAGCTTGTATAGCCTTGACCTTGGCACAAGGCCATTGAATACACGTACATCTGTAAAGTTCTTATCAATGTCTATCATCATGCAAAGTTTAAAACTTCCCGTTTTTGTAGATTCCAAGAAAATGCCGATGCAAAATTGTCAAACAAACAGCTTTAGTGACCTTGACCTTCAGTCAAGGTCATTCAAAATGATATATTTTGAAAGGTCTTATGGCTGTCTATCAGCATGCCAAGTTTGGTGCCTGTGCTGTTTGTAGATTCTGAGAAAATGCCAATGTTAAGGTTTTCTATGGAAATGTGGAAAATAGCTTGTCTGGCCTTGACCTTCACACAAGGCCATTAAATACATGTATATCTGTAAAGTTCTTATTAATGTCTATCATCATACAAAGTTGAAAACCTCTGGTATTTGTAGACTCCAAGAAAATGCCAATGTAAAATTTTCAAACAGACAGCTTTAGTGACCTTGACCTTGAGTCAAGGTCATTCAAAATGATCTATTTTGAAAGGTCTTATTTCTGTCTATCGGCATGCCAAGTTTGGTGACTCTGCTGTTTGTAGATTCTTAGAAAATGCCAATGTTAAGGTTTACTGCGGACACACAGACAGACAGACAGACACACACACAGACAGACGACGGAGGGTTATAACATAGACTCCCATTGTTACACAAGGGAGCCAAAAAGACTGAAACCTAGGCCAGGGTGCAGCAGTAGCGCACTACTGTGGGACCACAGGGGCAACGCCCCACTTAAGAAAAACAAATTTTTAGCTTTTAAAAGGCATTTAGGAGCCTCTATTGGCACCCAAAAGTTAATGCCTTATGCAAGCCTCCAAACTGAAGTCCCATACACTACTACATGTGAAGATTGTAAACTCTGAAAGAACTGTTATTAACTAATAGGTTGTAGCACTACATATAAGTACTGTCAATATCATTCTTATTAATTATCTAACAGCGACATTTCCTTTACCCCACAGAACACAACTCACCTCACTGGGCTTCATCACAGTCTTTTCATCAACGTATTTGCCCCAGGGTCCTAGGTAGCCCTCAATATCACCAGCATCTATGTTCTTCTCCCTTTTTCTCTTCTCTGGCTTCTTTGGGTTCACCTCAAACACAGTTGCTCCTGCAAATGGTAGATGTGTAGGTAATTATGCACGCATTGGTGCAGCAGTGTTCCTTTCAAAACTTTCAGCTTTCAAAACTGACGATCACTTTGACCCTCTCTTCCAAATTTTAGAGGTCAGTTTGTAAAATGAAAGGATCAGATGCAAGCAAGATTTGGAGGGGGAGGTGGGGTGGGGGAAGGGGGATGGGGGAGCTTCTGTATTCTTTTCCCACCGACTGTCCAAGATCCATTTAGCTTTCCGAAGTCTGTGATAACTGTGCTTCACAATGACGTTTAGTATGAAAATTTCAGCATCAGATTGTGAAATCTCTGCATAAATGACACACATGTGCTTGATCAGGAATACTGTGCAGACTTCTATTTATTCAAAGTGAGGTGAAACGTGAATACTGTGACAACACATAACACATGTGCTAAATAAGATGAAGAAAGTACTGAATTAGTGAATAAGGTCTTGCTTGTTCATATTACACTGATCTGTGTTTACCAAAGCTCTACAAGCTTTTTCAGAATTACTTTAACAAAACATCATATACCTTTCATTTCCTCTGCGTTCTCTGTATCACCAATCACCTTTTCAACGCTAGGATCAAGAGCATAACCTGGAAAAGAAATTCCACTTACAATAAAAAATCTGAACACAAACAGAGAAATGTTTTGTTGTTGTTGTTTTTCATATCATAAAAAGGAAATGTGCTTAAAACTAATCCAACAGAAGGCTGTCACGCAATAGGGCAAGGACCAAGTTTGAGGCTTGCACTTGCAGCACAGTCAACCGGTACTGCATTCAGACCTCTACTAATTATTAAGATACCAGTAGACTATTTTGAGTGCACAGACACACTCACAAGCACACCAGTTCCAAAACACATTGGCCCCTGAGACACCCAGTAACGCAGGAACTTTCATTATATGGGTGTTTACAGGGTGGTCGGTGGTCTAGTGGTTAAGAGACTTGTCACCAATGCGAGAGTTCAGGGGTTCAAGTCCCACTCGGGGCAAAGAATTTTTCCTTCTCGTATGTGGCACCGTTCATTCAGGTCGATCGTCGGGGGTACTCTCCGGGTACTCCGGCTTCCTCCCCCTCTGCTTTGGAAATGTTCAGCCCACCAAACTTGAAAAATAAATGCAAATCTAAATTCAGAAATTTAAATAGCTGAGCTGACCCTTCGCACCACGTGACTGTAATGTGTTTATGTCCAGTGTGTGAGATAATGTGTGTGATTCACATGAGCATGCGTGTTGGGTTCAGTTTACGGCGCTTTGAGCCGGTTCATAAAATTGGGTAAAGCACCTGTACAACACCCATTATTATTATTATTATATGAGTGTTTAATGAACACACTCCAATTACAAACCATAGCTAGTGAAGGTCCTGCGCTGATTCTCAAACTGGAAGTCATTGAAATGTGATGGCTCTGCGAAGCCTGCCAGTGTGTTCCGTACTGCACTAGCCTGCTGTGTTTGGAAGGGATTGGTTGGTCCCATCTGTATGGCAGAAAAAACAACATTATTGGTATTAATAGAAGGTAAAACTTTTGTTTCGAACTCATCTCGAGTTCCTGAAATGACAAAAAGTAACACAATGTATAGGGTAATTAAGGTCTAAGTAACATTTGATAGTAAAAGCGAACAACCAAAGAAACAAACAACATTTATCAAGTACCTGTAAAAACTCCTGACACTGAAATTTGCACAGATCTACATCAACGTAACAAATAGTTATAGTGCATTTGCAGCTCTACAGATCTTCTGTTTGCAGATCATGGAGAGGGTGTAGTTTTTAGTTTCCCTCATCAAAAAACAGATTAGTCACCACAGTAATATGCCACAGATAAATGTACTAGGACGGTGCATGCCTCCCTAGTGTCTCACTCTTCGCATGCAGACACGGTATGCTATAGGGTTTTGCTTTTATATTATTTTATTTTTCTCTTTTTTTTTCTTCTTCTTTTTCTTTTTTTTTTACTCTTTTTTTCTTCTTTTTTCTCTCGGTATGCTATAGAGTTACATTCATTGTGAACTTGTCCTGAAATTTACATAGACAGACCAACCTAAC
This sequence comes from Batillaria attramentaria, assembly GCA_018292915.2. Classification (NCBI taxonomy): domain Eukaryota; kingdom Metazoa; phylum Mollusca; class Gastropoda; family Batillariidae; genus Batillaria; species Batillaria attramentaria. Next base: position 969,964 of record JACVVK020000107.1, on the reverse strand, counting down.
AAACACTGAAACAGTGTTATAGTGCGTTTGGTAATTCAGTCGCCAACAATTTTCGGCGATAACTTTTTCGGGGGTTACTTCCAAACCTACATCAAATTCAAAGAAGAAAAATTGAAAATTACCAAATGCACTATACACCAGTGAGTGGTAACTGATATCATGTACGAGTACCAAGGTGTTCAAAGTCACTTGCAGCATAAAATGAACATTCATATATATATATATATATCAGATGTTAGTCTATTTCTGAGAAGTAAAACTGAAAAAAACAAAACAAGTTACAGTTACACACAACAGACCAACCTGTGGAGCGTACAGTTCTTCATATTTTGGGTTGTGCTTTACTTCCTTGGTGGTGGGGTCAAGGTGACGCAAACCACTTGTGTCAGCCTGGAAGAAAAGTACACAGCGTTCATTGAACTGGAATTAAGACAAAGAGTGTTTTTGCAAAACTCTCAGTCTCGTGCAAGTATACTGCCAATAGGCCTCATATCTTTGTCATTCTATTTACAGCACTGTTGTGTCTCATATTTTTGCACTGCGGAGATGCAAGAAAAAAATGTATACATGTTTATTCCTTGAAATCTGACTGTCTACCTGTGTGGCTTTTGAATGAATTCTTTCAGTTTATGCAGACTCGATGTGTGGTGTAAATGAGTACCACTCTTTGTGATTTCACGTAGTTTAATTAATGATCCACAATGACAATTTCAAAGTGAACAGTGCCTGAGGAAGACAAAACAAAAGCAATGGATGAACTGACAAATGAACGAACGAATTAATGATAACATAAACTATGATAGAGAAAGTATCAGATATTCCTCTACGCCCTCCCAAGTCTTTGGAGTGAAACAAAAAGACTGAAACAAATTGTTAGTAAATAAAACTTGAACAAAAATGTGAGTGAGTGATTCAAGGCAAGATAACCACTGCACTGTCACTGTCCAAACTGGAAAATGTGGCATAGTGATAGTCTGAAAAAGACAGTTAATTTGTGTCAGGGAACTGCTTGGTCTTCCTGGTCGAGCGTCGCAGGCCGGGAGGCGCTGCAGGTGCATCAGCAGGGACAGTGGCAGGCTGCTCCTTGAGACCAGGGGCATTGTGTGGCATAAGGGCGCGGAGGGCGCGCGGAATAGCATCTCTGACGACAGGTGTTGGCGGCGGCGGCGTATCGGCAGGTGGGCCTGGCGTCGGTCCTGGAGTTAGTGGGGGTACAAGTTGAGATGGCGGAACCGGTGTCATCGGTGGAAGGGTGGACGGGCAGTCAGGAGCTGGCGTCTGTGGACTGTGGACCAGTGGCGCTGAAGAGCTGGCAGGAGTAGGTGGGGTGATGGTGGGCGCTACAGGCGGGATAGGCTGGGGCGGGGTAGGGGGCAGTTCAGCGTGGGTCACTGAGGGTGATGGATGCGTGTGTCCTGGGGCCGTCAGCAGGGGTGTGCGGGGTACGACAGGCGTGTATTTGCGAAGGAACTTCCTGTTGCGAAGGGTGACTCGGCCAGAACCATCCACCCGCACGACATACTGGTCGAACTGGCGCACCTCAACCACAAGGCCTGTCTTGTCCCATTTGGTAGGGTTGGGCCCTGTTTGGTTCTGGATGCGCACACAATCGCCGACAACAAGTGGTGGCAAGATGCGTGTGTGTTCCGAGAGGCGCTCGGCAGCACGCATGTGTCGGTTTCTCAGGGCCTCTTCTCGGGAGCTGAGGGTTTCCCGCCATGTGGTATGGGGCTGGTACTTTCCTGGATGGATGGGGATGAAGTCCCGAATGGGGCGTCCGAAGATGCACATGGCAGGGGAGAGGTGGGTGTCACGATCAGGTGTGTTGCGATATTGCAACATTGCACGCTGAAACTGGTCCGTGTCTAGTGACCCTCGGTCGCCGGTGTTGTCTGTAATCAGACGTTTGACAGTCTTCACTCCCACTTCTGCGCGGCAGTTCCCATGGGGGAAAGCGACTGATGAGAGTCTGTGGCTGACGCCCCAGTTACGCAGAAATGCGGTGGTGGCAAGGGAGGTGAATTCGGGTCCGCCGTCTGATGTAAGTTCATCGCTGATGCCGTAGGTCACGAAGATGCGGCGTAGAGCGGCAATGAGTCCAGCTGCGCCATGGGACGCTTCTTCAACGATAGGCCAGTTGCTGTACCGGTCTACTGCTACCAGATAGTTGTGGCCGCGGAAGTGGAAGTAATCAGCCACGATGCACTGGAAGGGGTAGGCAGGATTCATGGGCGGGGTGGGGGGTGCGCTTGGTTGTGACGGCGCCATGCGGTTGCATGATGAACAGCGGGCTCGCATTTCAGTGATCGCCGGGGTCATACCAGGCCAAAAGAAGGAGTTCTCTGCCCGTGAGCACATTTGGGAGACGCCCTGGTGGGCTGAGTGGAGAGACTGAAGGACGCGACCACGGAGCGATGGGGGTATGACCACGCGATCATGGTAGAGTATCACTCCATCAAACGTTGTGAGGTTTTCCCGAAATTGGTGGTAAGGACGGAGTTCAGGGGCTAGATCAGCTCTGTCCTCGGGGAAGCCATCCTCGATAGCGGTGCTCAGAGCGGTCATGGTGGGGTCGCTGGATGTGGCGTGACGAACATCATCCCAAGTCACTGACTTGACCACCTCGGTGGGCAGTGGGTCAGTCTGGGAGCAGACCGGGTGGGTGCTGTCCGGGTCATGGGTGCGAATGTTAAAGAGGAAGGAGTGTGGCAAGTCAGGTCCGGGGGACAAGTCAGTGGGGCTCAGGGTGGCAGCGACGTCATCAGGGAGTGCCAGTGTGACAGGGTCGCCCACAGGGTTACGGGATACTGCATCTGCCGCGGCATGGCGTACGCCGGGGATGTGGACGACGCGGAAACGGTAGCGTAGTGACTTTTCTTTGAGATTGCGCAGACGGGGGTTTGGGATGTCATCAAGGCAACGGTCGCCAAATGTCTTCAGCAGGGGCTTGTGGTCCACCGCCACGATGAGGTCAGAACAGCCAAGGGTGAAGTGGCGTGCCTTGTCAAGCGCGTCAACAACAGCAAGCGCTTCTCCTTCGATGGGGGCGTAGCGGGACTCGGCCCCTGAGGTGAATCGGCTTCCCACCAATGTAATTCTCCAACCCGTCTTGCAGCAGAACGGCTTGGTGCAGGGGCAAGAGCAGTGCTTCTGAAACAGCCAAAACCCGATGCCATCTTTGCTCCAGTCGGTGGCAAGGCAGGTGGGCTTGGTCTTGTCAAAGATTTCCACGCCTTGGTGAATCTCGTTGATGATCAGGGCCTTAGACTCTTCAAAGAGGTGGTTCAACCTGTCTGTCCATTCGAAGCGGGTCCCGGGTTTGAGGGCTTCGCGGAAAGGCAGCATCCGATCAGCTGAAGCGAAGGCGTAGGAGACCTGGTTGATGAGGCCGAACCAGCTCCTGACATCAGTGATGTTCCGTGGGGTGGGGAAGTTTTGGATGGCCTCGAGGTAGCGGGCGCAAGGGCGCACTGTGGTTGGCGTGATCTCAAAGCCGGCAAACTCCACTGTGGTCTTGGCGAACTGGAATTTGGACGGGTTGAGGATGATGCCGTTGTTGCCACAGAGGTCAAGCCACCTGACGGCTTGGAAGAAGGCCTCCTCGATGGAGTCCGACCACGTGAGGGTGTCGTCAACGCATTTAGTCTTCTGGGGAAACTCTGAGACGATCTCGTCGAATCGGCGGCTGTAGCCGTCCCCTGAAGAAATATATCCTTGAGGGGCGACGAGGTACCGGTAACGGCCCCATGGGGTGATGAACGTTGTCAAGTGACGGTCTTGTTCGTCCAGGGCGATGCTGTGATAGCCATTCCAGGCATCGAAGACCGTTTTGCGAGTGTGGGGTGGCACCTTGCGGGCTTGATGGAAGGGTGATTGGGTGTGGTGTGTCTCGCGGGTGGCATGACGATTGAGTGGCTGGAGATCGACTGTTCGTCTCGGTTTGCCTGATTTTTTGGGGCAGACCACCATCTTGTGGCACCAGGTGACTGGGGTGCCGATGGGGACGGGTTCAATGACGCCGAGGCGCACGTCCTGATCAAGGCCAGCTTTGACATCATCCTGCCAATGCACGGGGACTGGGATGGGGTTGTGGTGGGCGACAGGGCGAGCATCCGGGTCGACCATGAGGCGTATTGGAGGTCCTGACATCTTGGGGAGGGGCTGGTGTTCGCAGACGTTGAAGGAGCTGGACTTGTAATAGTCGAGCAGCCACTGTTCTAGGCGCTCTCTGTTCTCCTCTGTGGCAGGGAACGGGAGGGATGTGGGAGGTGGTGGGGGTAGCTGGCGCCGAGGACACTCACAGGCCTGTGTAGCAGGGGGTAAGGGGGCAGGGGCACCGGTGGCGGGCTCGTCGTTGGTGCTGTGCAGGTTGCTGGTTTCGCCTATCGTAGGAAAGCTGGGGGGCAACATGCCCAGGGCGACGCATGCTTGCTTGGACAGGAACATCCGGTCGGTAGCAGTGGTGAAGTACACCATCTGATGAGTTGCTAGTCTGTTCTTGGAAGGTGACGTCCCGGAGATACGGAGGGCGAGGGCCCCGATGATGTCGATCGTGCCCCTGTTGGCTGCAGTCATCTTCATGTTGACTGGGAGGAGGTGACTTCTTGTAAGCCCCATCTTATGTAGGAGTGCCATGCCTGCAAGACACGACTGGCATCCGGTGTCCGCCATCGCAGGGTAGGAGATAGGACGGGTGGGGGTAGAGAGGGATGTCGGGAAGCCAAGGGACTGGGCATCTGTGGGCACTGCGCGGATGGTGACATTAACGAAGGGTTGAGGATCCGAGGCCCGTCGTTCCCACGCCTTGCAGAACTCGTTGTAGACATGGTGGTCTAGGGATACGGAGTTGGCGTGTGACATCGACATATCTTCAGTCACGCTGCAGAGGTTGTCGAAGACAGCAGAGGAGTCGTCGACAGCATTTGGCGAAGACGATGGCGCAGGGTTGGAGGGACGCCGGAGTGTCTGACGGCAAACGCTCGCAAAATGATGGGGAATGCCGCACTTGGCACACTTCTGGTCGTATGCTGGACATTTCCTCATGCGTTCCTGTTTGCTGTGTCCATGGCCTGGCTTGCCGCAGTAGGTGCATGGGGATGTGGTGTTCTTCATTTCAGCCTTGTTTTGAAGGCGATTCCTCTCATGGCGCTTGTAGGAGCTTGTAGCGGCTGCAATCGACGGTTGACTACTCTCGACGAGGCGGCTGGCTGACCTTTTCCCACTCTCCTTTGCCTCGACGTACTGAAGCGCGTCCTCAAGGGACATGTCTTGTCTGGATTCGCCCAGAATGTCCAGCCGGATTTCTTCGTCTTCAAGCCCTCGAATCAGGACGTCCCGAATCATGATGTTACTGTAGTCAACCTCTGCGTGGCAGGCAAGAGAGGGGCATTTCACTCTGAAGTTGCAGACCCCGGCTTGTCCTCTGAGACGGGCGGCGAAGGCTCTGACAGGCTCGTCGCGGTCTTGGCGCATTTGTTGTAGGTGTACGCGCGCAACCATGACATTTTCCTGGCGTACAGCAAGGGTCTTGATGTTCCGAAGGACAGTCTGTTCGTCACTGGATGCAAGAGCGCCATAAGTCCTTGTTAAGTCCTTTCTCAGTGCCTCATCGCAGCACTCCAGGAGTTGGAACACAACGTCTGGACCGGTGAGGCGAGTGGCTTGTTTGTAGTCCGACCACCTCTGCTCAAAGTAGGCCCATGCTTCACTGGTTCCAGCTGCGGAAATCACGGGACGCCGGACCTTCTCTGCCTTGGCTGCACCAGGTTGGGCAGCCGCAGGTTGGGCAGCTTGGTGGGCTGTGGCGCTGTGTATATCAAGCAGGCGGACCAGCACGTCAGTTGGCGTGGTCGCAGGCCACTCAACGTCGCAGTCAGGTGCGGGACAGGAAATGGCGCTCATGATAGTAGTAATAGTACTGGTCTTGAAATTGTCATAAATGAGTACCACTCTTTGTGATTTCACGTAGTTTAATTAATGATCCACAATGACAATTTCAAAGTGAACAGTGCCTGAGGAAGACAAAACAAAAGCAATGGATGAACTGACAAATGAACGAACGAATTAATGATAACATAAACTATGATAGAGAAAGTATCAGATATTCCTCTATGGTGGATATGACTTGTAGGTTAAATCACTTTTTAACCGACTTGTAAATTTCCGTAACTGGACGCCTCTGTTTAGTGTTAGTAGAGATTTTTTTTTCCCCTCGAGTGTCACATTTGGTTCGTGTTAGTCCAGATCTCCTGAGTTTTTGTCTGAGATGAGGAGATCGACGGTGACTTATCTCTGGGTAGAGCATAATTATTTGGAACGGACTCCGGATTGCGTACAGCCCCCACTGTTTGATTGTTCTCTCGTCACATCGTTGTCCGTGTGTCGAAGGAAAAACTTACACTTGTTTCTACTTCTGGAGCAAGAACCAAAGCCATGCTAGCGCCAACAGACTTAGATTTATCTATTGGCTGTAGATGGGCATTAAAACCATCGTTTTGTTCTTCCTTTTCATCGTTCGATGCGTCTGAATCCGAATCGTAATGTCGTAAGGACATCAAGGCTGCCATCTTTCTGCTCTGCACTGAATATTCACTTCCGCTGTGAATAAAACAATACAACAAAGGAAAACCAAACAACCATGAAACTTCGTTGAAGCATTTTTATTTGCTACAATATGTATTGCAGTAAACAAACAATACTGAATTTTATTTTTGTTTCGGTGCGATAAACATACACACACAATTTAAAGGTGGACTGGATTACAGACTGCTCAAAATGGATGTGATTTTCATATATTTCTTTTTAATTTAGAATCACGTTTTGGGAACTTGGAATATATCAGAGGAAAAATGTACTGAAGCGATAAGGTATGAAGCGATAAGGGATCCCCTTTAGACTGGTAAATCTCTGTCTTAAAATACCAATGCTTTGCAGTTTCAAAGAAACACTCCCCTCATGGTATCCACCTCCAGCTGTATCTCATGTATGTCTCTTCCACCTCTTGGTTTCAAACCAAATGTGTGTGTGTGTGTGTGTGTGTGTGTGTGTGTGTGTGTGTGTGTGTGTGTGTGTGTGTGTGTGAGTCAGTTTTCCCTTTACTATGTTACATATAATACCTATGGTTATCAAACTGACCATTCTTGTTTTGGGGGTAGAGTGCTGATATAAAATAGCGAAGGGATATATGTAGTCACAGGAGAAATTTGAATTCCTGTGTTAAGAGGTTGGACTGTGGGGTGTGAGGGCTGGGACACAGGGGTGAAGATGGATCTAAACACATACACATTTTGGGGTGCAGACATTTAAGACTGCAGCTCCAGGCCACCCCACTGGAACAACTTGCCAGCTCACATAAAGTCAGGTTCTGTGACAACCAGAACTCCAAGGCACATCTCTTCTCACAGTTCTGCTTTTGCTCTCTCTTTAGTGTTCTTCTTCCTTTTCCTCATCCCAAAGGTGGCGTAGTGACGCTTACTAAATGTTTGGTTTTTTGAATATGGTCCTACAAAGCCAGACATTTTGTCATTATCATTATCATTTTACAAAGGAATAAACTGGATTTCAAGTATCCAGGCTAGGCCACCACATGCCACCGGTCTAATTTCCCAATGTCTCAAGTTCAGTCCATGTTTCTTTTCACCTTTCAACCCGTCTCTCGGTTTCTCGCAGGAAAGGGCGAGATTGTCGCCATTTTAACACTTCCTATTTGGAATGAAAATGAGCTACTCATCCATGTCATTGTCAATTCCGTCATGAAATCAAGAGATATGATCATTATCGGTAAGTGCTTTTCGTTTTGTGATGTCTGTACTTTAATGTGCGAAAGTGTCTCTTCTAGACAACCCAGTAACTACGGTGGAATGGAATGCTCGTGGGTGTGCCCTACTTCCATTGGACGGTAGTCTGCTCTGGCTACTGGCTGGATGTTTTGCTTGTTGCAGACTTTCAGAGAGATCTGTAGAATCGCATTGTGTAGACTCCGTTTTGTTTAAGAGTGCAGACGTGTGTGTCTTGTCGTATGATGTAGACCCAATTGCATGTCTTCACAAGTGCTCGTGCTAAAGCTGTTCGTTTTTCGGTAGTCTCAGACGCACGGTTGAATTAGTGCAATGCCTAGGGGGGGCAGGGCACATTACGTGACACTCAAACAGGAAATGGTTCGTTGCACAGGAGTAAGGGTCACCAAACTTATTTGTAGCACTCGTTTCGTTTCTGTTTTCAGGCCATGGACAGGGTATAGTTTTTAGTTTCCACTGTCAAAAAATAGATTAGTCACCAAAGTAGATAAATGTGCTAGGATGGTGGTGCCTGCATGCCTCCGTAGTGTCTCACTCTTCGCGTGCAGACGCGTATGTTACTCATTGTGATTTGCCCTGTTCAGTTTAGTTTTGTGTTTTGCATTTATACTCAGGCCAAAAATCACATCACAAAAAAAATATATTGAGAATGGTTCTTACACCATTACTGTTAAATTGCCAATGGTTAGTTGATTTTTTTTTTCCAAGGACAAAATTTATATGGAACGAAAGAAATAGTATGACATGGTATGCCTCCTTCACTAGTTACGTAGTATCAGTTTATTTTATTGTGAAAATGGAATTTTAAGGCACCATACCATTCATTGTCAGACTGTTACCCAGACCTGTGCTCGTAAAGCCACGAAGTTGTGTATCAAGCTCTAGAAATGCTGTGTTTTCCAAAATCAAAAGTGTAGGACATAATGGAGTATACTTGCTGTAAGTTACCTTTGATACTCTCCACACAAAGTCAAAGAGAACTAAATGGTGCAACTGACATATTTGTAATATAGCATAGATCTGCTGCGAAAATACATGTATACAGACTGTTACAGTGTTAAATACCTAGATACAGTATTATCTCACTTCTCCATGATACCCTTGGGCTACACCTATATCCAGATAAATTTTAAAGCAAGTAATTCCGATGCATGTGCAGATTATACAAATTTAGCCCATTTGACACTGTCGCTGTGCAGCCTCGTTTTATTTCCAATTACGGCGAAGTGTGTTTCCAACTTTGTCATTAGATTGTGTGACTGTGTGTGGAATTTACACGTAGTAATATTTTATAAAACTGAAGAAAAGTTTTGTGCGTGCATGCATGCACGCGCGCACACACACACACACACACACACACACACACACACATCTTGTATTTCATTCATGTGAATTTCATCAAAATCAAATTAATGATAAAGTTAAAGTGAATATATTATTATGTCTTTGTAATTTTAATTCACCCTTCTGTCATCAAACTGACAGTAAATCTAAAATGTACTGTTGACTTCTGTCGTGTAACATAAACTGCATGTAACTTTTTGGTTCAAAGAGGCTGCTTGTGCAAAGTGATGCACCTGTAGGCCTTCAAAGTACCAGACTAGTAGTAGACTAGTAGTACTGCATGTAGTACTAATTGTGGCAGAAGTATCAGAGCTTCAGATTGTCGGCGCGCCCGCGCCATTGACGCGTAAAATATTAAAATGACGCGCAAGAGTTAATGTGTATGCGCCAGTGTGGCGCGCACACTTTTGGCCTTCTACACATCGGAGTAGGCCTAGTGAAACTAAAAAATCGCGTCTCTGCACTGCCTTGCCTGCCCAACATGTATTGTATCGCAGCACGTCATTGGATGACAGATCTTCCCGAAAGCCAATCCGCGAATACCTTACTTATATTATGCCAACATCGCTGAATAAACGTGAATCTCATTGGTTTTCTCTGTTAGGAACATCCAATGAAAACGCTTATATTAACAGAGCATTGGCTTGGACGTCTGCAGATTCCGAGAACTGAATGCTTGTTTCTGTATCAACTGCTCCATCAAAAATGTCGAAAAAAACCATCGGCAAAGAAAATAAAGTTGATGGCAGGTCAATCTCTGCTCACATTTGCTCGGACTGAATTTGCAGCTGCAAGTAGGTCGTTTTCATATTCATGATCTCATCAAATTGAACGCCGCAACGCGTCGGCGTGAGAGATCTTATATGCTTTTTTCCCCCAACGGCATGACTTTGTTTCCAAAGTGAAAATGATGGGTCATGACGAATTCTAACAGAAAGGTCGGGGAGGAACGGTTGCAGGGAGAAAAGTAGGCCTAAACTGTGTGTGTGCAAGGGGGCTGCCGGGGGGGCTGAGAGAGAGAGAGAGAGGCCTTGTACAGCTCCCAACAATCCAGCTAATTTTAAGGATAATATCACACATTTTCATTTGAAAACATGCTTGTCAGGAAAAACTCGCTCTCTCTCTCTGTGCTTCCTTACTAAGTTTGTGTGTGTGTGTGTGTGTGTGTGTGTGTGTGTGTGTGTGTGTGTGTGTGTGTGTGTGCTTCCTCACTAAGTTTCTGTAGTTTAGCAACGACAAGGTTGTAAACTGGCCGATGGCAAAATTCTTATACCGTTGAAAAATAAAGGTTTGTCATTGTCATTCTCTCTCTCTCTCTTACACACACACACACACACACACACACACACACACAATGCCGGACCCAACTTCCAAAACATGCCCTTTGAAAAAGCTGTTCAGGTGTGGGCGCAGAAAAGAAGGCGCTACCTCTTCAAGAAGGACTAAATAAAGTTAGTACACCTCTGACTTCTTTTCGTTTCAAGATTTTGTCAATGACCCATCATTTTGAAAATTGACCCCTCATTTTGCTCAGCCATGGGTCATAGGGCCCATGACCTTTAAAAACAATCTGAAGCTCTGAGTATTCTGGTGCCAAGTAAACTGTTGTTTCACTTTCACTTTCAGATCCTGTCTTTGTCAATGAATTTTAGCATAATAGTAATACTTAATAGTATTAGACAAGTTCAGATTTATGCAGCTTGAGAGGGCATTCATCTGCTACTAGTGCGAGTGCAAATACTGTTTACCTCAGACAATGCCTTTAGAAACATCCTGCATTCTCACCATTGAAAATTGCAGTGTTGTCTGTGCACATGTGTAGAAAAATGTGCATGAGTCATGAGTGGTGGCATTATCCATGGTAATTGGTGGGAAATGCCATTGCCAGCGGTGCCAAGGTTGCTGGGGTGTAGGTTTTATGGACAAATTTATAGGCTGATCTCACCACGGTGGAGTGCATTGGAGGATCTCTTACTCCTAGTTTTTCGTCAATCTGCAATTTACGTTGAACTTGAAGTCCCCCACCTCCCCGACCCTAACTCCACTCCCCTGAAGACTTTCTTATAAATCTGCATGTGGTAGTCAGTCTATACGATCAGATTGTAATTTGTTCGATTCTTTGAATCTTGACATCTTGACATTGTGCAAACTGACAAAAGATTTTGTGTACCACTCAGACAATACAAGCCAAGACGTGTTAATTCGCCTCCTTCTCGTCTCTGTTGGTCATTCTCTGGTCTTAAACTGGATTACTCGAAATTGGCGTTACATTTTCCTTGTGTAAAGTTCTGTAAATTAAAACAGCTTGCATTAAATTATTAATTGAACTAACTGAGTTAAGCGTACACTTCGGACAGACTTCCTGAGTTCCATTTCCTTCGTAGTGGGGAAGAAAATCCCCTTGTAATTTCGTGCGACTTCATTGACCAATAAGGAAACTGACCGCATAGTACATGTAGCATTTGGAAATCAATGGATGTGCTGTACCCACAGACAGACCATAAATTAGTGGCTGGGGCCAAGATTTCCTGGTAGACGGCGGAACACTTTCGCACCATGTTTCATCACTGGCGTGGCTGGTCCAAAACTGAAAGTTAAACTTTTTTTTTTTCTTTTTTTTTTTAGCGTGAGGAAAATTGCAGTCATAAAAATTAATGGCAAATAATTTTGACCAACTGGCAGAAAGGAATCCATTCGCGTCTTGTGAGGGAAGAGCCACAGTCGCTTGCAAGGTCGGTTTTACTTTAAGTGTCAAACTCACCATTCGGGAATTTGTGTCCTTTGTATCTTGTTTGATATTAAAGTAGTTGAAAATTTGAGACATTTTAACTGGTCATGGAACTTACAGGCCATGTTTCCTCAAACAGTAGCAACCCACCCCCCTCTTTCTCTCTCTCTCTCTGATTCCCGGTGTGAGTGTCCGTTTTAATTCTCAATTCAATTCAATTCAAGTTTTCAATTCAATTTATTTCATTTATTATCCCAACTTGGGCAATTTGTTTTTAAAGCAGCGGCATTAAACACACAAACACGCATCAGAGACCTCAACGACTAAAAAGCACGCACGCGCGCGCGCACACACATACACACACACACGTATATATCACATACATAAGTACATAGGGAAACTGCATGTAAGAGCATATAAAACATAAAACGAAAGATTAAAAATAAATTACACACACACACACACACACACACACACACACACACACTCTCTCTCTCTCTCTCTCTCACACACACACACACACACACACACACACACACACACACACACACACACAAACCACCAATCATCAGCACATCTCTTACCTTAAGGCCTAAAAGAATAAAAAAGGAAGGATTACTGTCTTGGTATTTTAAGGATTAAACATTAGGTTACAAACTACAGAACACAGACGTCAGAATTGTTTCAACATAAAGGCCAGCACCATGTAGCAATTCAGATTTCATGCAGTTTGAAGCATAGTAGGACTAGGAGTACCGTGCTATGTAATTTTTCTTTATGTTTTGTGTATTCATGAATGTTGGCTCCATAGCAGCCTCGTTAATTCAGCACTGTGTAGCAAAATGCATAAGTGGCTTACAGATGTATGGTTCTAACGCTGACAGCATTGGGAGGGGGGGGGGGATGTAGCACCACATCCGAGTATTAGCAGTCCGTTTCACCGAGCAACACAAGTCTGGATGTTCTACGGAGCGCCGCCTGAAGTTGGACTGCCGGAAACGGGGCTAGTGTAGAGAATGAGTCACAGAGGACCCACTTAGCATCACCCCTTGGTACCACCGCCCTTCTATTCTGTATTGATTGGTCCACTAGTGGCCAAGATGATCATACAGCACCTAGCCCCCTCTTCATCTGTTGGGACGCGGGCTGGACACTTGTGAATGATTGCCGGCGAGGTTTCTGGAGTGCAAGTTTTGATGGACAAGTGGGGCAGTTAATTATTTTGAGGGTAAAGATGTCCGGTTTGATAACTGGACAGTGATGGTCCGCTCAGAAGGATGCGTATAAATTTAGATGCATGTACATGATCTAAACCAGTAATTATTTATGATGTTGTGGTCGTGTTCGTGGAGTATTGTCAGCACATCGTTAGTGTGTCCTATAGAGTATAGGCTTCATCAGTTGTCTGGATTGTCAGCGATACTTGGACTGTTTTCTTTGTGGGGTCATCACATCATGTGCCCCCAAAACTGGTCTCTTTATAAAATATGGTGGCAAGGTGGATGTTTAGTAAGAATAAAATAAATAAATAATTCAGCTTGACATGCAGATAAACTGTACTAGAAATACTAATTCATGTCAATAAAAATTACATTTGCAGACAATTTTATTACTGTTAGAAAACCTGGAAGGTAATTGTGCAGAAGTTATGAATTGCTGTATACAGCTGCATGTATATTAAGTCTAGATGCTCTGTGCACTTGTCCCCTGTTGTCCACAGGAAGTTGAAATGGGGTTGGGTCATGTTTATGGAAGTTGGTCCCTAATAACATGATCAACCCACACACGTCAGTGCTTTGGTGGTGTATGCAGCCTGTCTTGAATATTTTTATCAGAATGTCCCTTGTAATCTTTAGCTACCAGGCAGATGAGCGTGCAACAGCTAAATATCACCACTCGCTCCTGGCACTATAGCGTTATGATCTTTTAGCCAGATAATCACTGTACATTTGGGAGATTGGGGGCATGGTAATCAATAGGTCAAAAGCATCGCTTGCAGTTATGGCACTTTTGTGGTAGCAACTTTCCTGCCTTGAGTGAGCGGGTCTATACCATTTTCAGCCACCTATCACGCCAGTGTAATACCTGTCATCCAGATTTTGGACGGTTTGTAAGCTTGTAATGTATACGTACCTTTCATGGCTGCAATGCACTGTTAGTGTTACGCAGCGCCGTCATATATGCAAGTGTCAGAACCAGTAGTCTACACCGTTTGGTGATTGTTCATTTATTGATTAGGTACTCAACATATTTTGTGGGGAAAAAAAGAAGAATAAGGACAAGTTACACTTACAGAGGCGCTTGTGGTATGGGTCTGGTTCTTTGTGACGAGAGGGTGGGGTGGGGGTGAAGTTTGAGGGCTGTGGGGATGATTAAGATTCTACTTCTAGTGTTATGTACATGTGTGGTACATGTATTGACTTGCTGTGGCTCTGTTGTAAAGCAAAAGAAACAGCACAAAAGAAATGTGATTCAGGTAATTAGAAATCTGAGTCCTTTTCGTCTTCTGATTTCAGAAACTTGAGAGTAAGTGCTTGGTCTGCAAAACCCCACATTGTTAGCATTCATTTGCGGTGTTTGTGTACGTGGTGTATCGATTTCATGGGGGTGCGTTACAACTCCTCCATAAGTATTATTATTAACCTGTTCAGTGCTCAGCGCTGGAACATTCATTGGCCAGTGCCCTGTGACAGAACACTCGGTCATCTGCTACAATTAGTGAATTACATTTACAATACAAGCACACAGAAGTACACACTTTTGTTGATGAAATACACATGAACACACAATTTTGGAATTCCCCTGCACGTGTGTGCTAACCAAAGTTTGATGACCTTTTAATAATAAGTACTTTTTAGGTGATTTACCCAATTTTATGGGAATTTTGCTCCATGCATGAAACGCAGAGACCCTCACATCCCAGACAGTGCTTGCACGATTCACTATGATAATGATGGTGCTAGCGTAAACAACAGGTTTCTGCGACTTTCTAAGGAAGCAGCCACCAGGCAAGTTTCAGAATCTGTTTCAGATGTTGAAGCTTTAGATTCACTTGACGATGTGAACTTTTGTATGGTTTACATGAATGTGGACGAAGCCAGGGTTGTTCTGTGTGTGTGTGTGTGTGTGTGTGTGTGTGTGTTTACAAGTCCTTTTTTTTTTTAAAATCTGTGATGTAACACTTACAGCCTGTAGTGGCACCGGCGGTTACACCTCTTTGCTCAGCGTCAAGCACTGTAAGGGGGTTAACTGGGCTCAGGGATAGCGTCATATTTTTTCACCTGTCTGTAGACGCTCCGCCGAAGCACAGTGGCTGCCGGCTAGCACACATACCGCTACTGTAGTGTGTATCAGATTCTGCTTGTTCAAGAGGTAGAAGCGATCCCATTAGGAAATGAAGAGCTGATCAATACAAGGCCGGTTGCAGGGATGAAAAGACTGCCCTTTGCTGTATACAGTCACTGAAGTCGGGCCTCGTATACTGTGGCGAAGGCGGATGCTGGGCCGTATTACACCTCGGCTTCCACTGCAGTAGCGGCGCGCCGGCTCCTTGGCAGAGCTTGGCACTGGTTCCAGAGCCACGGCTTTAAATAACAGTCTGGCCATAAACATAGCTGGAATTGGTTAGAACTCTCCGTGTATAATCTGTTCGGACTGAGTGCAGGATCTTTTCTGAAGAATTAAATTTAAAGAGCTCGGCTTTTTTTCCCCCTTGTGTGTGTGTGTGTGTGTGTGTGTGTGTGTGTTAGGAATGTGACCCTTACCCCCCCCCCCCCCTTCATTTCATGAATTTGTGTGCATGTAATATGTAATCATCATCTACACTACCGGCTGACAAGTCAGAGTCTAGCTGTATGCATATAAATCATGTATGACTATAAATAGAAGTGGGTTAATGGAAGTTAAAGGGAACTTCCTTGTGTGTGGTGCATGTAAATACCTCAAGTTGACATCTTGAGAGTGTGTGTGTGTGTGTGTGTGTGTGTGTGTGTGTGTGTTTGTGTGTGGTTTTTAACTTGAACGTGTATACATGTGCATAAGTCTGCTTTGTGAACGTTTGTGAAAAGTATTTGTTTGAAACTGAAAGGGTTTTGATTCTGTTTTCGTAGAAATCAGTGCTGTGGGCATCAGTTGTAGAATGAGAGGGTTAGAATTTTCTTCAATTCAGAATGGAAGGAAAGTGGAATGTCAGTTTTAGACATATAAACTAATTAAGTTCTTGTCCTTGCTGCTGTTGAATAGTGACATGTATACTACTTTAGTTTAATCTCAATCACTGGTATCTTTGCAGAAATGATTCACAAGGGTTAGGCCCTGAAGGTGTTTGACTATTTCCAAAACCTTTACTGGAAAAAGGGATTCAGCTAATCCGTTTGAGCAGACCACTACTATGCAGATCATGATGCGTCACATAAATAATTCTATCACATACCTACTCAGGTTCTGTAGCCAGTGTAGAATGAGAATCACTCTGCTCCACCCTGTGGGATGTGTTAGTGTTAAGGCAGTCTGATAGTGATAGCCAACCCTCTTGTTTTGAAAAAGAAGTCTGGCTGACAGTTGTCTGTGCCAGGAATCATGCTTGATAAAACAAGGCACCCTGATCCCCGCTCTCCACCAAGTTCTAGATTCCTGTCGGCTGCTCGTTGAGTCAGCAGAGCAACTCAAGGACCTGTCAGTGTCATTCACATCATTCAGGCAGTGTTGAAATGAAATCAGTAGCGCTGGTCAGCAACTTCTTGTTCTGCTGTGTCATGAGCGGCTGGGATTGTCACTAATGGTTTTAATGATCTCTTCCTACCTGCTTCACACGCAGGCGACGTACCTCCTTCATGTGAGGTATGATCCGTAATCTGTGCTGTGGATTTAGTTCACGTGTGATTGTTTTATGGATTCAGATGTGCTGTGTAGGAATGACTCTCGTCGTCTCAGGTCATATTTTCAGCCTTTCAAAGACCTGTGGATTATACAAAAAGGCGTTTTCTGATGCTGAACCCATGTGCTGTGTGATTTTAGTTCTTTCAGTAACTGGGTACATGGATTGCTGTTTCTGTGCACATTATTGACTGCTGTTTCTTTCTCAGTTATTTTGCTCTGTAGGATGTTGTTTGGTACATGTACACATACATGTATATATATACAAAGTGTATTAACTACATGTTTCATAGTACGAAAGTAGTGGAGTGTTGTATGCACCTGCTGCCATACTGCCTATGTTTCACTCACCAGAATTCTGTTGTAGACAGCTGTAAACCATTCTGTTAGTATTACATGCACTGTATGCCCTAATTAATCTAATGACCTGCATGCCGTCATCCTTGTAGTTGTAATGAGTAATTACAGATCAGAACTATACTGACTCCACCTGTGGTGGAATGCTACAAATCGGCTGGCCTCACTTGCTGAGCGGTTGGAATGTCACCTGAATGATCGAGCATTTGTTTGCTGTGGAAGGTGGGGTTGTCGAAGTGTGAAAAGGCGCTGGGCTGAGTTAGGGGCTTGTGCTGAGCGCAGTCTTGAAAATTTACATAGCGCGCAGAAAGTTTTGCTCCGGTGTTTTTCCTTATGGGCCAGGGTGAATGATATCATGATTGATATGAATAATGATAAATTGTGGCCAATTCATATTACAAACTTTCCTGCATGTTGACAAAGACTTGAACTCTCATGACTCACTGTTAACGACAGTTTCTTTCCACTGGTGGTGGTACAGTTTTGTTTTGTTCCTTTGCAAAGTGCACCCACTGAGCGAATGCTGCACAACCATCAAATAATAGGTACAACAAAGATAAACAGTTCAGGTGACGGTAGGGAGGTATGCGGAGGCGTTTGAGGGAGTCCATGACAAACACAATACACTAGTCATGCCGACACATGTGCGGCTGGTGTTGACAGAAGCTTTTGTTGCTGCCTCTGCTCTGTTGACACATTTGCTGCAGCATTTGGGAGTAGGGACCGCTAGGAATCTGCCTATCCGTTGTAAAGTATATATATTTTGTCGAAATACTGACAGTTCTGTGGGATCATACGGGTATGTGAATTGTGATAGTGCCACCAAAGACCTTGGAATGTTTCCAAGATCTTTGGTGCCACTGTGAAGGTAAGAATGGATGTGTATGCCATACGAGTTCATCCTGCGTGCGGGCGTTTGAGGAAGAGAGAGAGAGAGACATCACACTTGTGGCAACAGGAGTTCCGCTCACGATAAAAGTCTATTTTTATGGACTTATAAACTTTCCTTCACACATATAAAACCCCGACCACCAAATCTCAGTTTTCCTGGTTGCCGCAGTTTTTCTTTGCCCAGCTCCAGAAAAATGCTCATCTCTGTGGGACATAGTGTTGTTGCAAGTGTAGAACAGCTTGATAGCTTCACACGTTTCTGTCGCTTTCCGTAGTATACTTGCGCGTGAAGGCTGCCCAGCGTGGGGGGCCGAATTTGAAACAGACGGCAGCAGTGGGCGAGGACAGGCGGAGGGGAGGGGAAATGTCACCGACGCCCTCACCAGTTGTGATGGTAGCGCACTGGCTTGGGCAGTACAAGTTTTCACATACACGTAGGTCAACCTCGTCGTAATGATGCCATTCTGAGGGACGGGTTTCCCGGGCTCTGCACCACAAGTGGTTTTAATTTAAATTAACGTTTAGCGCTGTGGACAAACGGTGCTTCTGTTATCAAACCTGCGGGACAGAAAGTGGATGGTGAAGATAGCATTGCTGTCTCAGTGTCTGCATGGTGTTGTCAAAGATGAGTGGGGCTGGTCAAGCTATAACTGTATAATTTATGTCTTTGAATTTTGGTTGACTGGGGACATACTCAGCACAGGCCTGCGTCTTTTCACGGTATGCATAATTTGCTCATCTCACATTATTGCCGTAATTTTTGTACAGGTTTTTTCCCCCGCCCAATACAGAAGCTTTGTATGACTTACATTCACCCACAGACTAGAGAAATTCAATTTCTGAGGACATTTTTGCTCAGAAACGTAGCTTGAGGTTGACCTGTGGAACATGAAGAGGTATCAAAGGCTGCTTGCCTGGATCTTACTACATGTACTCCCAGAAGGCTTGGATGTTGGACTTGACAGAAACCGTCACATGTCACTTGAGTACATACAGTACTAAATAAACCTCGTGCAAGTAATTGTAGAAATCGAAACCAACCAATGAATTTGTGTATGTTCAGGTTTTCTTAGAGTTGTGTGTATTACAAATTATATGTGGAGGTGTGTTAGGCAAGTTAGGGATACAATGAGTAGCGTATCTATTATGCCTGGGACTGAGTCTTCAGGCAGAGGTTGTCGGACTGAGAGATCTAGCAGGTGTGTTTTTTTTGTTTTTTTTTTAATTGGCCATAAAATGTTCAGCCCTGGTACTTTATATAGCCACTGCTATGAAGTACTTAGCACAGTAAGGCACCAGTACTTGTCACGTTGTTCACTTGGAGAACCTGGTTCCCCGTTTGTACAAATGGCAGGTGATTTCACAAATTCTATCACCAACTTACTTACTTACTTAGGCCCATGGCTCCAAGTGGAGCATAGGTCATCGACGACCCTTCGCCATCGCACTCTTCTGGGCTGTTCTTGCCACTCCAGTCCAGGTGGTCCTCATCACCAACTTCCTTGTCCATAAAAGTAAACATGTGGCTGGTTGTCATTGCTGTGTTCTGACCCACAGGGTGTAGGCTCGAGTTATAGTACAGCTGTGCTGGAAGTGCAGTGTAATCTTTATGGTTTGTTTTGTGTGTGTGTGTGTGTGTGTGTGTCCGACCAAAGTGCAAGCAAACAGCTTTGCCACAAGTGTTTGATTTCGAGGCAGCACAATAGAACCGGACTGAAAGAGCCCTGTTTTGATTTTCGTTTTGGGGCTCTGTCAAGCGACGCGACTGTGTAGATAGTTTTGCGGACTGACTATGAGTATGAGTAATCTGCCGGCGACCTTGGCGTGGCGAGGTGCACACAAGATGAACTGAATTCCAAACTCCGACGGGCGGCCGTGGATTCCTAGTTTGAAATGAAATGTCATAGGCACACACAGCCCCTGGGGAGAGGTGGGAAAGGCTGGGGCTATGGGGCGTATGAAGGCTGAGTTTGTGATTGCTGGGAGGGACATAAAAACTCAATGAAATATTCTTCTGGATCATTTAAATGTCCGAGGCAAATGAAATCCATGCTCTCTGGAGACCTAAAATGTAATGTTTCTTCCAGACAGTTTCAATATTGTAGGTTTTATGTGAACAGCATGGCAGGTTCCAAGCAGTAATCGTGATGAGAAGTTCGTGATGAACGTGGTTCGTTTATTCCATTTTTACTCCGTCGCCTAACTCTACAAACGGCAAGATAATTATTCGCTCAAAGGTTTAATTAAATAACGGCGCAGTGGAAGACGTCCTTTGTTCCTCCTTCCTCCTTTACAAGCACGTGTAGAGATAAATTTCCAGGCCGCCAAGGCATAGCCCCATGCCGTCTATTCTCCCTGACGTCTGCACCCGATTTACTCGTTCCAACCACACCTGTAGCCATTATTTACCTGACCTCACCTGCACACATCAGTTTGCTAGCCTATCGCAAGGTCTGAACAGGAAGTGTTGGCCTGTAGAATGATCTGTACATGAACTTGAAATGCACACACACACGCACACACACGCACACACACACACACACACACACACACACACACACACACACACACACACACGCACACACACACACACACACACGGACGGATTGAATGTGGCCATGTAGAGTAGTTGTAATGTATTGTAAATTTTGTACTGTAAAAAAAAAAAGTCATGTGCTAATAGCTAGCTACGTACTGGTTACAGAGGTGGAGCTGTGTCCGTGAGCACAAACTTTTTCTGTTGTCAAGTTTCAGTATTGTGTCGAGTTTTCTTCGTATGACTTGAAGAACTCGATTTAAGTTCATAATCCCCGTTGGTGACCCCTGTCCTTGAACTTTTCCCTGGTCTGAAGAAGGACAACAAAAAAAAAAAAAAAGATACGTCGGGCTGAAAAAGCAAGGAGGCGAAAAACTCGACGGTCAGTCAGCGAACGTCTGTCTGGAGAATTTGGCAGAAGATGTGGGCGGGTCGGGGGCCATACATCATGCGTCTCTCACCAGACTGCCAGGAACCAGGTGTGTTGCTCCGTGCCGTCTGGAAGAAGGGTTTTGGGCAGGTCTGCCGGGCGTCCGGGTGATCTGTTTCAGAACTGGCGCCGCAGCTGCTTGCATAATGGTAATGCACATAGACTCGAACCGGTGACTGTGGAATTCAGTTTTAAGTGGCTGGTAGATGGTCTTTTTTATGTAGTTTCACTTTTCCTTTTTTTTTTTAACAGTGAGCATCGGGGTGGATTTTGTGTGTGTGTGTGTGTGTGTGTGTGTGTGTGTGTGTGTGTGTGTGTGTGTGTGTGTGTGTTAGAGAAATTTAGTGTAAACTGCCACAACAGCCAAGCCTAGCGGAAAGAAAAATCATGCATAAAGACTGAAACGGACTTTCGCTTTCCATACAAATGGTCCCTCCAAGTCTATCGTTGCAAAGGATGATCACCAGTGACAGAAAGCTAGTACATATTTACTTTTTAAAGTGCTATATCCGGCCACCATAAACCCTATTGTCTTGTTGTACATAGGCGGTAGTTCAGACTTCAGTTGGCGGTTTGTGAAGGCATTAACGTGCTCACGATAACCGTCATGTGTCCGCATACATACATGCACTGCTGATCGGTTGAAGAGGACGGAAGTGAGTGATAAGCCTGCATCCTATGGTTTTGACTCCTGTATTACACAGTACTTCGTCAGGTTATCCTTGTCACTAAGTCGCATGCTGTAGCCATGACAGCATCGGCATGTGGAATTTAGGGATAGTCATACAAATCATCGAGGAATTAGTCATGTGCATTCTTACACTTAAGACTTGGAGCTTTCAAGTCAACCTCATGATAGTGCTTGACGTACATCTACTGGCAATGTACTCTGATAATAGCTTCTGCTGCAGTTCTAGCACAAAGGGACAACCATATTTTGAGCTTCTGTGTGTTGTACAGACATGAGTCACACAATTCAGTCATGTTTTTGCCATCATCTTTGAATCAGAAATGTTAAGCTCCCTCCCCCCACCCCCTCACCCTGCACACTTCCTCCCTTCTTGGCCCCTGCTTTATGAAAATCACGGTGTATTGCTGTTCTATGAATACATGTCAACAACAGTTTTTGAAGACGAATTTCTAAGGACCACATGCAAGCCATGACAGGGCCTAGGTGCAAATGAAGTTCAGGCCTTCAGTAATCTACTGTGCTATTATTTATACATGCACATGCATTGTCATATCACTCAGACCGTCTGGAGCCAGCTGTACTAGTAACGAAGGTACTTGAATAGTAATATCATACACATGTACTTCAGTAATTCTGCCATCAAAGAAATAGGTCCCGCCACTACTGAAAAGCATGTCATATTATGACTATGAATGTGAATTGTGATAATGACTATGAATATGATGTGTCCCAAAACCGGTCGCTGGCACTTCAGCTTAAGTTCATGTGGGGCTCCAGGTCCCCATTCGTACAGTGCTTGGGTGTTTCTACCATTGGCAGAGTAGTTTTGGTAGATTGTACTGTTTATTTAGTGATGGTCATTGACACCTTTAACTTTAAGTGTACGAAGGTCAAATAGTTTCCAATTCCAGTCAGTTCTGCCTGATTTGTGACAGGGTCTTGTCCTTGTGATCAGCTGCCGTAATATAACACAGAAGACCTACTTAGATTACATGTATACATGGACTGTAAATTATGTACTCATAAGCAGCCGATGGTACATGTACATCATGAGTGCAGTCAGTCTGTCGTCAGGATCGGCATTTTTTTTTTTTCATAGAAAGTTATTGTAGAAACTGGCACAGGGTATATAATTTCAGTTTAAGCCTCTGTAGCGGTATACGGGAATACAAGTACAGCTTGTACTGTCAGTAAATGTATTACCGTTGAATGCAGAATGCAGCGCTGGCAGATTTCTCACGGGCATTTTGGGTTCGCCCCATACACGATCATCCCACTGTGGTGTGGACGTCTATAAATTTCATGCAGGTGCATTGGCACTCGTCCAGCATGTTGAGCCAACCCCATTATCTGCTGTAAGGGATGTTGTACATGTTGAAACAATTCCATCCGGTGTGTTTAATCTAGTTACAAGTGCTCCGTGAGGTTATACCCCTACTTTAAAGTGGCTGTGATTCAGCTGTAGGGCAGCTCACTCACTGCAGCGTTTCTAAAAACATGCCTCAAAAAGTGAAAAGTTAAATTTTTAAAGTTAAGCTGAGCAAATCTTCACCGTTAAGTCCATTCTTTAAAGTTGAAGGTTCAGTTTGCTTCAATAGCGGTGTGTTTTTGTAGACAGCAAATAATTTGAGTGTGATGGTAATACATGTTTACAACTACAACTGTGCAGGAAATGCTGCTTTACCAACTCAGGGGAGCCGGAATACCGGCAAATTGGTAGAGCGTTGGATATTCCATCAGTGCTGGGTCGTGAGTTCGAATCCTGGCTGTGGCCATACATTTATGGTGGCCATTTTCTCGTTGCCCGGTCTTTGATATCACCCATATGTGGCGGAAGGATGTTAAACTCCCAGACACCCTTACCAGCTCATCTTCAGTGAAACTGTGTGGCAGTAGTGGTTAGAACTAATAGAAGGTGCAGCTGTCACTAGTCTGGAGCAAGGGTCGTCGGAGTAGGAGTGAGTTTGTAAAATGATGCAGATTCTGTGCTGCGGCAAAGCCCCTTTACAAGTTCACGAGGTTATGTGGGTCATAAACTTCAGGCTCTGGCATCATACCAGGCAAGGAGACATGTGGTGTGTCTCAAGAGTGTACGACCTTTTTCAAATCAGAGATGTTCCAGAAGGGGAGGCTGTTGTCAGCAGGAGGCTGTAACTAATTAGCTGGCAAGGGAGCGGTTAATTTTGGACCTGCCTGAAGCATGGATATGTAACATTTAACTGCATAATTGGCGTCTATTGTTTTCGCTTGCGATACTGGCTGGTTGATAAGAGGCATACCTCAGGAGAAAAGAGTGTGATGACAGTTTGCTCTTCCTCTTTCTTGCAAAATTGGAGTCATTGGATTGGGTGAATTAAGCCCTTGTTGTTAGACTTGCAGGGCTTCGTATACGTGCTTACTATTACAGGAAATGTGTCCTGACTGACTGAAAACGTATAGGGCATTTCTGATTTGTCCTGAACAAGAAGAAAACAAGGCAGGAACAATAGGACATATTTGTCCACTTTGGTTAGATAATGATCAGACATTGAAAAAAAAAAAAAAATGGGCTATCATTCTATGGCTGATGTCTGACACGGATATGAAGCCCTTGTTTGTGCCTGTTCAGAATTCATAGAAAGTATTGATACGATCAAGAGACAAACTCAGCACGCATGCACACACACACACACACACACACACACACACACACACACACACACACACACACACACAGCCGGAAATGTTGGCTTGTGGATTATAAAACGAAAAGAACTTGTGGTGGGGTGTGATAATATTGCAGTCTGTATGAGATAGTGTCAGAACTTCCTGGTCTGTTTCAGTGTGGCTGTAATGCTTCCATCTTTAAAGAAATGACTATCAGTGTTCCAAAACAACATTCTGTTGGAGTGAGTGAGATTCTGTTTCAAAGTTCTCTGCTTTGCGCTGTTGTGCTGCTTAAAGTGTGTGTGTGTGTGTGTGTGTGTGTGTGTGTGTGTGTGTGTGTGTGTGTGTGTGTGACACACCATCAGTATTCACACCATAAAAACTCTGCTGACACCAGATATCTTTCTTTTTGTGTTGGACTTCCAGTGCAGCAGGATATGTTGAAAAGCACCTGCATTGTTATTCTAAGCCAGTGTTAAGTTGTTGTTTTGTGTTTGAGCGAATGCGTCATGCTCAGTTTCTTTTGTGTATGTAATCGCCAGGTTTTTGGAAGCCATACACTATATACTGTATGCAGTCTGTTTGCTTCAGAGGCCTTGTTCATGGCAGATTCACACACACACACACACACACACACACACACACGCACACACACACACACACACACACACACACACACACTGTTGTAGTCTACAGTTAACATTTCTGCTCTTTCCTGTGTACGTGTACGTTATGTCTGCCAGTTTTGTTTACTTCCTAGTCCCCATTGCTTGAGTAGGTGCATTGTACATGTATACATGTAAATGATGTATGTAACTGTATGGTTGATGTATCAGTGGTTTGGGGCCATATTGTAACCTGCTAAGTCTTTTTAACTGTTCAGAACCCAATTCTGACTATCCCCTGCCCACTGTATAAGACTGGTTAAAAAGAACAAGCCACTGCACACCAGTACGAGCCGCTTCAAGCCACTATTACACAAGGCATGGGCCTTCCTTGTCAGGCCCAAGACTGCTGCAGAATGCACAATACATGTAGTTGTTTGAAGTGGCTTCTAGTGTTATGAAGATTTCAAGTAAACATGTGATTTTTGGCTCCCTTGTGTAACAATGGGAGTCTATGTAATAACCCTCCGTCGTCTGTCTGTCTGTCTGTCTGTGTGTGTGTGTGTGTGTGTGTGTGTGTGTGTGTGTGTGTGTGTGTGTGTGTGTGTGTCCAGAAAACTTTAACGTTGTCGTTTTCTCAGAAACTACAAACAGCAGAGACACCAAACTTGGCATGCTGATAGACAACCATAATACCTTTCAAAACATATCATTTTGAATGACCTTGACTTAAGGTCAAGGTCACTAACGCTGTCTGTTTGAAAATTTAACATTGACATTTTCACGGAATCTACAAAGACCAGAGGTTTGAAACTTTGCATGATGATAGACATTGATAAGAACTTTACAGTTATGCATGTATTCAATGGCTTTGTGTCAAGGTCAAGGCCATACAAGCTATTTTTGTGAAACCTTAACAGTGGCATTTTCTCAGAAATAACAAACAGCAGAGGCGCCAAACTTGGCGTGCTGATAGACAGTGAAAAGACCTATGCAAACAAACCATTTTAAATGACCTTGACCCAAGGTCAAGGTCATTAAAGCAGTCTGTTTGGAAATTTTTACATTTGCATTTTTTTGGAATCTAGAAGAACCAGAAGCATCAAACTTTGCATGATGATAGACATTGGCAACACCT
This sequence comes from Batillaria attramentaria, assembly GCA_018292915.2. Taxonomy (NCBI): domain Eukaryota; kingdom Metazoa; phylum Mollusca; class Gastropoda; family Batillariidae; genus Batillaria; species Batillaria attramentaria. Next base: position 943,927 of record JACVVK020000107.1, on the reverse strand, counting down.
TCACTGACATACCTGTGTTCAATGACTTTTAGTCAAGGTCAAGGCCATGCAGGCTGTTTTTTGGGAAACTTTAACCTTGGCATTTTCTCTGAAACAACAAACAGTTGAGGCACCAAACAAGGCATGATGATAGACCGCAATGAGACCTACCTTTTTGAATGACCTTGACTGAAGGTCAAGGTCATTAAAGCTGTCTGTTGTGAATTTTAACATTACCGTTTTCAGAGGAACTACAAATACTAGAGGCGTCAAACTTGGCATAATAATAGACATTGATGTGATCTCATTTTAATGACCTTGACCCAAGGTCAAGGCCATACAAACTGTTTCGGGGAAAATTGTAATATTGCCAGGAACTGGGAACGCCAGAGACACTTTACTTGCCCTGATGAGAGATACTGAGTGATAAGAGCTTTACAAACATACACTTGTGAATGACCTTGACCCTTGTCACAAGGGAGCCATGGAGGCTTTTGCCTCTCTAGTTCCATAGGCTTTTAATATATCATGTTTGAGTTGTTGAATTATCTAAGCAGTGGCTTGTAACAAGGTGTCTCAGTCTCATTTATCTGTGTTTCAGGGTAGAGTCTAACAGTTGCAACGACTGCTGACCCGTCAGCCGCCATCATGCCGCTGACTAAACGAATTATCGAGCCGGTCAACATCAGCCGGGTGCATGTCCCGTCACAGGTGAGCTATTGCTGTTTTTGGCCTTTCCATTTTTAGTAACTGTTGATCAGTACTGAGTAGATACTTTTAAAAGTTGTTCCCTCCCCCTCCTACACTCTCAGTTTACCCACCAGTAGGTGGATACCTGTAACATTGCCATGCTGTTACAGTACTAGGTGCTAGACATCTGATTGTTCTCCCGTACATTTAATAATAATAATAATGAATCATACTTATATAGCGCAGACTCTCACACAGTGACTCAACGCGCATACTACATTCATACCAACAGATATGCAAAACACACACACACACACACACACACACACCAGCTAAAACAAGAGGAAGTAAGGGGTCCTACTCCTAGTCAAAAGCCAGCCAAGAACAGATACGTTTTTGAGTCAGACTTGATCTATGTCTGTGAAGCCTCCCAAACCAGCAGGTAGTGCTTTCTAGAGTGTTGTTGTAATGAAACTTAATGCACGCTCGCCTACTGTCATTAGGTTTCGGTGAGGAATTTTCACATTTATACTGATTACTGTGTTTAGATTGTTTAATTTGCCAATGTCTCTCTCAACAGGGCATGCGCAATGAGCTGGAATGTGTGACCAATCACACGCTGGCCAATGTGATCCGCCAGCTCAGCAGCCTGAGTCGACTGGCCGAGGACATGTTTAGCGAGCTGACGCAGGAGACCACGGCTGTCTTCAACCGTGCCTCGCAGCTCCAGCGCCGCATTGAGAATGTGCAGGACAAGGTGACGCAGCTCAACGCTACAGTGGAAGAAGGTCAGTTTTGGAATTGTTTTGATGCGAGTGTCGTTCACAAACACACACAGAAGCCTACGCACAGGCATAGTTTTCGTGACGGGTCAGAGTTTTGATTTTTGTTGTTGTTGTTGTCATGTTCAAGCATTCAGTTTTATTCACACTCACCAACTCTTTCATATTGATGCAGCAGTTTATGTCACAGCTCCAAGCAGAAGTTTCTTTTGGAGTAAACAGCTACGGTTTAATTTCAGCTTTATGACTTGTCTCGGTCTAACCTGTTGTTTTGTGTTTCCACTTCCAGTGAACCTGCAAGACATCCACCTGAAGAAGCCGTTCAAGAGCTCGGTGACCAAGGAACAGCAGGTGATCTCTCGCAGCACTGTCCCTCGTGCCATCTTGGAAATCTACAGCAAGTGCGACACTCCTCCGGCTTTGGACAAACTCAACACATTCAGGTATTTTTGGGTTTTTTTCACATGCTTTCCTTGTCAGCGGATTTAGCTGTTTCCCCACTTGCCTTGAAACTTTCATGAGCCATTTCTTTTCCTTTTTTAGTGTAATACTCTGCTCTTCCCCTTCTTAGACAGAACGTACCTGGCAGGCATTTTAACAGGAAAAAATGTTAATAAATCTGAGTACCTGTCACACTTTAAAGGCATTTAATGCGAGGAAGTCATTTTTGATGGTATCTTGGGGAAAAAAAAAAAAAAAATCAGTTCTGGGCCCTCCTCATACATCCAAATTTAGAAAAAAGAAATCACCATCTTACCTTAGCTTTGTCTTAAATGAAGCTTAAGTTTGTTTGTGGCACTTGTTACAGAGAGGACGGAAAAGACAGCATGAAGTTCTACACAGACCCAACTTACTTCGTTGAGCTCTGGGTCCAGGAGATGGACAAGCAGATCCAGGAAAACAAAAGTGAACTCAGCAAGAAACGGGAACGACGCAGGGTAGGATTTGCTGGACTTGATCAGCTTCAGATTTGCTGCTGTACAGTTGTGGCTGACCTCTTAGCATCGCTGTTAGGATTGATACTGATTGCTGATGATCTGTCTTCAAATTTACGGTTCCTGTATCTAAATGACATTACTATGAGAATATGAAAAATGTGACTGCGGCAGCGCAGAATACGGATATATCAGGACTTCAGACGCTGCAGGGGAGAGAACTGTGATTTTAGATCTACGGTTCCTAGCACCGAAATGATAGGAAAGAGGGGGGTTGAGTAGGATGACTGTGAAGAACTGAGAGCAGACAAAACTGTGGAAGTGCCAAAAGACATACAATTTTGGAAACATTGTCATTAGGATGAACTGTGATCATTGATTGTCTTTAGATATTCCCTTCATTTAAGCAACATTGTTGTGGATTGTAGATACAGGACTGGAAGACATTAAACTTTGTAAAGTACATTCATTTGAAATCATCAGAATGTTTGTCTTAGCTAATTACTTATGTACGTTATAAATTTTTTAATTTTTTTAAAAATAAATACCATTTCCCTCTTGTGCTAGTGCTGTATGTAATCTGTCTGTCTGTTGTTGCTTTTTTCAGAAACCCCGGGCACATTCAGATGTTCGGAAACCTCGTGAAATCAAGGACAGTAAGGAGAAATGGAGACAGCAGGCACAAGGCGTAGAGTTCACAGACCAGGTAACCTGGCTGCCTCCTGTTTGTAGCAGCTATACAGTTGACTCTATATAAATTTGGTCGTTTCCTATGAAAACCACATACCCATCTGCATGCAGAGGGTGCCAAACATCAGAACTGTGTTTTTGAAAGAAAGCTGATGCAGTTGTTTATTTATTTTGACTGAAAAATTGATGAGCTCAATCACATACATAAATAGTAAATGAAAGCAACGTAACACCCATAGAAATTTGATTCTTCATCAGTTCATGAATCAGTATGACCTTGGAGGAATTTTTTAAAATGTTTTCTACCTGGCTGTAACTTAAGCGTGTTCTTGTGACCACAGGTGGGCAATATTCATGAACGCATCTCAAACCAGCAGAAAACGGTGGAAATGGTTCGGGAGCCGACGCAGCCAGCGCAAACAGGCCACCATCATTCACAACACAATCAGCGTCAGCCGCAGCCTCAGCACCAGCATCAGCACCAGCACCACAACCAGCAACAGGTGGTCAACTCGCCGCGGCCCGGATCGCTCGACGTCAATCACGCAAACCATGTGCCGCACAATCAGCAGCAGCTCCCCCAACATGCAATCCCGCAGCAGTACACTGCAGAAAATCGGGCATCCCAGCCAATCGCCAACGGACCGTACCCAGCCCATTATCCACAACACCACCAAAGTGCAGAGCTTCCTGACCATGTCCGCTTGTCGTCGAACCAGCCGTACATCAATGCCAACGCCGTGCCGGGATACGCTAATCACGAGCCGGCCATCCACCAGTCCCCCGGGAGTGGACAGAACCAGCGCCAGTCGATTGGTCGGAACATGGGTAGTCCTCAAGGTCGACCCTCGGCCCCACCCCCTGCCCCGCCACCACCCATGGGCCGTGGTCAGAGTCCCGGTGATCGTGAGATACTCCCGCCCCCTCCGCTACCTCCATCGCAGGTGGAAGAGCCATACCTCCCACCCCAGCAGACCCACGTCCCACCCGAGACCCATGGCTCCCCTGGCATGAACCGAGTGCGAGGGCACTCAAAGCGTGGCTCACCAGCAAGGCAGGGCCCGGGACATCCGTCTTCCCTCATGCATCCGACTGCGGAACCGTTGCCTCCTCCGCCTCCCCCTCCCCCGGAGATGCCTGATGCTGATTCCTACGTACCTCCACCCCCTCCCTCGCCCCCCATGCCGCCCTACACCGGAGGAGGCGGCGTTTCCGAGCCTCCACTTCCTCCACCCCCACCTCCACCACCCGCGCCTCCTGCCCCACCAGTGTTTGCGCCACCCATCAACGGGCATCTAGGCCCCAATGACCAGGGAGACTCGGCGTCCGTTTCATCAGCCTCCACTTCCACTGGTGGACGCGAGGACACAAAGCAGGCGCAAGGAAACGACCGGAGTGCTCTGCTGGCAGAGATCATTGCAGTTGACAGTGAGTACTGTTTGTATTTGCAATAAGACATGGCTGGATTGATTTCTGCTCAGCATTTCCGTCATTGCATTTCCTTGCAGGTTTTGAATGCTCATGTTCTGTAGTGTTAAAGACTGCTGCTGGTGGTTGATAAAAAGTGTGTGTGTGTGGGGGGGGGGGGGGGGTGTTGTTATCTGATGGAAATGAAATGTGTCTTTAGTACACGAATAGTAGTCATTTTTTATTTTGTCTCAATTCTTTGTCTGTTTAAATAATGTTTATGAAACTTCTGCCCAGTTTTGTTAATGCCACTTAAAATTAAAGAGGGAAGACAGAAAGAGGACAAGCAGACTGGCAAATGTTCTTTAGAAGATGTGAATACAGGTAACCTGTGCCCAGCATTCATACTCATGACTTCATATTCAAGACTAGCTTCGAGTACTGATGCAGTGCAAACTGGGTTGTGTGCAGGAAACAAGCGTTTACGAAAGGTGGAGGACCGAGAACAGAAGAAGAAGCATAGTAGTGGGGCCATCGCGGGCGGGTTTGACATTCAGGCTCTGATGGAGCGTGCTCGGGACATGCGGCGGCGTGTCATAGAGGACAGTGATGATGATGAGGCAGACGCTGGGTCAGCGGAGGAAGACAACTGGGACTCAGACTGATGACTTGTCTTTTTTTTTCTTTTTTTTTTAAATTGCATTTTGTGATGAATTGATCACAGGTATCCAACCCTCTGCTGAACCTGTACTGCATAGAGTCGGACAGGCATAGTGAATTTATCACTTCGCATGCTCAGATCATTTGGTGTAGATCTTAAAATGATTGACATTTTCGGCCGCTGTGGCTTTTTCGGCTTTTGGACTGGAGGCGGGCTTTGCCCACGTGAAGTGGGGGATTGCTTGACGCCTGGTGAAACTGTGTTTTTGCCTGAACAATTTTGGATCAGTCAGTTCTCAGAGTCTGCAACTCTGCTGGAAGAGTGGCCAGGTGGGGGAGGGTGAATGACTCACAGAGGCTTTGTCTGGATGTGTAACTTGCAAATGCGGAGAATATGCATACATGACTGAGGTGCAGTTTGCTTTTGACGGAAGATGAATTGTGCAGCAGCGTGAGGCTGCTGAGACTGACATGTCTTCATTTTGCCAAAACAGAATGGGCTGTGGTATCTGTGTTTATAAGCAGAGAGTGTTGCGGAGTGTGTGTGTGGGGCACTGGCATCTGTTCCACTGAGCAGACTTGAGGCCAATATTTTATCAAGAATAAGAGCCGTCAGTGACGGTGTGATCGTCGATAGGCATTAACATAGGCTCATACATGTGTCCTTGGCATACAGGCTGTGAGCCGTCTGATGATTGTCATTTGAGGGTTCAGTATCTGTACAAATATTACAGGAAAACACAGCTGTGGGTACATAGTTTGCGAGTGCTGTGCACCTGTAACGGAAATGGAGTTAATAGAAACAAGCCCTTGTATCAAGGGTCCCAGCATGAAAACTAGAACAGAGATGGAAAAGAACGTGAAATCTCCGTGCCTAGATCATTTTGCAGTGGGCCACTTTAACAACAACAACAACAAAAGACTTCCCTAGCAAAAGAAGAAAGCCGCCCACACCATATGCTGCATACACATGTAGTGATGTACGCAAGGCACCATACTCACATTGACAGCGGCCCTGTTGTCAAAGAGTTTTGCACGTCAGAAGCAAAAGAGAGAGCTCAACAGAAATTTCATTTTAGCCTCAGTCTATAGGTGATGAGCCTCACAAGAGAGGTTTGCTGAAAACTCTGGAGAGCATAAGACTTTCTCAGAATCAATGTCAGCATTTTGAAATGTTGTTCAAAGTTTTTCAGAATAGCTCATTTTCTGCCTCTCGTGATCTGTTCTGAAAATCTGCATAGGCCACAATTGCATGATGCTGATGATGCGCTGTTTACCTTCAGAATCTACTACATGTATATGTATGGACTTTCTGGTGGTGTCTCTGTGGTAGGAATACAATAACTAGTGCAGCGTGCAGTTTGTGTTAAATGGGGCTTTTGACAAGAGCAGTAACTGGATTTGGCGAAAAAGGCGAAAAGTTGAGGTGCCAGTGCAATCTGATCTTGTCATCCATGCAGCAGATTCCAGGCCAGGAAGGCTGCTCAGTTTGGGTCAATAGCACCAACTGACATGTTTGACTGGAAATCGGCAAATTGAGGCAGCAGGCATCTCCAGTCTGCTGAACAGTTGTGCTTCAGTTTCACGCTGCATGTAGTTGCCACATGCGTAGGCTCCTCCTGTGTTTGCGGCATGCATTTGGCAAACGTTACATCATCGAACACATAGTTGGTTTTTTTTTTATACATGGCATGTATTTCAGTGACTAAGTAGTATATGTACTTGTAATGTGTGTTATTTTACTGTTGCTGACCTGTGTAAATGTTTAGCACAAGACCAGTAGATAGTGCTGATTTGTCACGAAAGAGCTGTATGTCGGTCTGTGTGCTGGTTTGCGAGAGGTGGATGTTTGGACATTTCAGTGAACGTGTAAATCGACATTGCGCTGTCCGTTTTAGTGTATCGGGTTGATTCTTGCCTCTCACATGGGTTTAGTGTGTATGGTATGTTTGCAAAAACTGTTCTAGCCACTTGACAAATGTTGGTGGCGTTTCGTCAACCTCAGGTCTTCATTCATGATCAGTAGATGTGTTGGTATCCTAATTATGGTTTGTGAGACTCTTGCATGTATTATGTACTAATGTAGTGATGTACTTTTTCAAAATTTCAAGGGGTAAGGATTTGTTTTGTGATTGTTGTTAGCTTTGGGGGGGGGGGGGGGGGGGGGTCAGTGGATGCATTTTGAACCTTAAATCAGTCACTTTGAGCACACACACTTTGAGCACAGTTTGCTTTTATTAACAGATCTGATTAATCAGGCTTTTGAAGTAGTTTCTTAATCACGTGTCTGTCTTCCTTTGTTTGCTTTCAATCTAAAGTTTTGCAAATTCACATGATTCATAAAATCCCTACTCAAACTTGACCCACTTACGCACTTCAGTTTGCCCTTTGTAGATCAAATTTGTGTGTGTTTTGTTCATCGTTTTGCTTGGTTTAATTGCTTGTTACAACGCCATGGAGTCAGATCAGATGTGGTCTGTTTTGCTGTGTTCTATTGGTCATGTTTGGCCACAGCTAGAAAATTTCAGTCTGTGAATCAGGCAGTCTGAAGATCTATTGAGAAGTCTGCTGCCATCGAAAATGAAAAGAATCTCACCTATTTTCTTGAGATTCTAGTTTGCTACTGCCAATTGGCTGGCATTACTTAAAATTCAGTGTGTGTAGTTAACTTGTCAGCAAAAATAAAAAATACACTTGACAATCCATTCATGAGTATGAGGATTTTTTTTAAGGGGCATTACAGTTGTTCTTGGAGGATATAGTGGTTGTGCATGCACATGATGACTACACACGAAATTACAGTATTTGTGAAGTCCCTTTTGGCAGTTTTTTTTAGAAAACTCGCAGCAGACAGAATGGGTGATAGGCCTGATGCTTGCTATGGATAAGTATAGGCTAGAGTGGTTTGGTGTACTGTATATGGAAGTAATAGGGTCATTAGGGTGCTGGGAGGCAAAACTGGGATGGTCTTGTCTGTTCACAGTGAGAAATTTTTGTGAATAATGTTTAATTGTTCTGGTGTGTGTGTGTGTGTGTGTGTGCGCGCACGCGCATGTGTGCATGTGAAAGAGGGAGGGACTTGTAAGATTTGACTGTTTTTCAGAATGACGTAGAATGAGAGCCCTTAATGTTTGTTCTGATTGATCTATTCAAGACTGAATTTGGTTCTGAAGCAAGTTCTGTTTGAGAGTGGTTGGGGTGAGGTTGATAGCACCCTGAAAACAATGGTATGTACAGCACGGATCTTTAAACTGTAAGTGTACAGTTGTGTGGTTTCTCTTTATTGTCGTTACCTGCAACTTTTCTTTGAGTACCTATTAGTGAAGTACATTGTACGCATGTATGCACCATCCAACATTTTGTTTCATGTACAACTCATATTTTGCATATTAAAAACTGTAACAGACAACAGTAATCTGGTGTAAGATGCAAGATACATCTGACAAGGACATTAGTGCATGGGTAGGCAGTTCTTACTCATATAGACCAGTGGGATGTTACATGCTGTATACATGTACATTGTCTGGCAAATTTGTAAAATTAGCTCGTTGACCAGCTTACCCAAACAGCTTATCAAAGATCTAGGAATTATTTACAGGCCATGTTGTCTGTCGTGAATAAGTTTCATCAAAACTGAAAACTTGACATTTTGCTATGGGCGTTCCTGTTGTTTTTGTAATGAACGTATGAATTCACCTCAACAAACCAAGTAGTGGCAAGAGGTACAAGTGCGGTGTCTGTGATAATCGGGTATGTCATAACAAACAAGATGGAAGTGCAAGAGAGACTTGAGCAACGACAGCTGCTTATTTACAGCAAGTGTTCTGTTCCTTTGAATATTCTAGGATGTTCTTTGTTTGTATGGTGTGTAGTTTTCCATGTCACATCGGTAAGCCTTTTTGATAATCCATTCTGTGTTGAAACTGTAGTTCAAGACTGGTTTTCTGATTTTGAGGAAAAACATCTGGGGAAAATTATACTTGCATGTACTACCAAGACCTAATGTTGCCAATAAGAAATACTGATTGCAGTTCAGATAATGTCTGCCAGTTTCCTTTTCCATGTCTGAAAGCTGTCTCGCCAGTCAGTCATTTTTTGCGTGGGGGCATTATTCATTTTGTTTTTTCCTCTCTCCTGATGGTGTTTCGGTGTGATTGCCGTGTAGTGTGATTGTGCAATATTGCCCTGTGCATGTCATTGTTGGCGAATAGGCTTCTGAAATACCTGTGGTACAGTGATTTGTTTTGAATTTAGCTTTGGTGCTAGTGAACGCACGCCTTTTTTCTTTTTAACCCCTGTACATACCCTGTTCTGTTAATTTCCCTTGTGATTGTGCCTGTGTGTGTACATATGTATATGATCTGGAAGGAAAGGGTGAAGTTGAAAGTAATGCTATGTTCAGAGCAGCGTCTGACCAGATAATCTTTTCTAACCATAACACAGGTAATGAACTAACACGATGGATTAGCGATTGGTTTCTAATTGAGTTTGGGATGGGGTTTTAGTCAAAGTGCGTAGGGGAAGGGGGTGTTGATAATGCAGAGTTTCTTGAAAAAGGTTCATTGACTTTTAAGTATTATTCCCTTTCCATCATGAGACACACCTAATCAAACCGCATAATACCAGAAGTACAGCTTGACCACTATGATGTACTTCTCATATTAGTAGTTGTTCTAACACCTTCATCATGTATATCTTTCACTCAGAATGATTTACCGTATTAGTATTTCTGCTAATGCTGGCAAAGCTACAGGCATGTTTACAATTATATAAATCTCCCAAAAAGTCTATCGAGTTTGCTCCAGAAAATCGTAAGTACTGTAACCAGCCATTATGCTCCATCTTCAAATGCCAGAAAGGCGTAAGTCCTGCTCAGATCCCTGGCACTTAGGCCCTTTTACTAGATTACAGTGGGCATGGTGACTTATTTACAGCTGCACTGTCCCTGTCTCTAAAAGAATACTGTTTGCTGTCAGGCCTGAGAAGGAAGGGTTTTGTGACACATCTCCCTGGGAATTCAGGGTAAAACAATGAACGGTGAGGATTTCTGGTAGTGCTGAGCCCGGAATATTCCGGACTACCTCTACAGCTTTTTCAGCATGAGACAAATTAAGTCAGCTTGACCAGGGTTAAAATTACTTCTTCTTCTTCTTTTTTATTTTATTTTTTATTTTTATTAATGCATACAGATATAGGGCATGTGCCGAAAAGGTGATTTTGAAATACTTCAGATTTTTTTTCTGTCAATCTCTTTAACATCATACGTTTGTGTTTTAGTTGAGATGTTAGGCTCGAACATCTGAAGCAGTCCAGGAAACAGCGAAGAAATCTGCATGGGATACATCTGTTAACCAGAGCTTCATGTGATTCTTATTCAGTTTTGTACCTGTCCATGTCACCTGGGAAACTCTGTGCTGACTACCTTACTTTGTATTTTGCTGCTGATGTGTTTTAACTTATGCATTTTTGTCTTTTCTCTCTCTCTCTCTCTCTCTTAAACATGTATTGTACAGACCAGCTTAGCCCAGAAGCAGACTTCTTTGGGGTTTTTTTGTTTTTGGTTTTTTTAAAACCTTATTGAATTTCTCTAATGGCCTTTGGAGAACATCAACACACCAAGATCTGTACTGTAGAAAAATCAAATCCATTCGGTGTGTGTGTTCGTGTGTGTTGTCAAAACCAAGTCAGACCTGTCTGCTCCTACTGCTTGCCAGCCAGATTTGGACCCTGATCTTTGTAAAAGCATTTTGTAATTGGCATATGTAACAAACTTTTGCTCATATGTACAGATGTAATAAAAGTAGACATTTATTCAGCAATAAACTTGTCTTCTTTTTATAATTACCTGTGGATGATACACGATTGATTCAAGTTCTTACAAGCAAGGTGAACAGGCTGAATGGTTATAATATACATGCACATACAGTATCACATTTGTAGAAGAAAAAGAAGAGAGAAAAAGAAAGAAAAGAAAAAAACAGATGGAATTTGGGATGGTAATGAGGCAAGGCTTCTGTGTTCATCACTTCCTACGGTTGGTAATGACTGATTTTAATTCACTGCTTGCGTGAGGATGAAGAAAATATGAGGGGGGGGGGGGGGTATGTAGAAGGTAGACACTACTTTTCACTGCTGTTGTTTAACAACCATGTGAATACATCCGTATAAAATGTGTTCAGCCACAAAGCAGTGTGCGGGGCCTTACTGCAAAGTGGATTAATCTATCTAATGCAGAACTTCCAACGCAGACGAAGCTTGCATCTGTTCCAAATCACGTATCCGGTGCAGTGGGTCTCCCAGAACTACTGTCAGCTGAATCAGCCGTTCTCTGACGCCTAGGTCCCAGTAAGCGTTCCCATTATGAATGGTCCAGTACAGGGTTTTCCAGTCTTTACTCTGTGAGGGTGTATTTGTGTACGAGTCACTTCCTATGCCTGGATAGCATGTTTATGGACAGTTGTCCAGTCCACAGAAGCTATAGTCACCAGTGGCCTTTGCCAAGATTGACAAAAATGTCCACGACGCTAACCTTCCACAGGGTGTAACTGTTTATAATTTTGCGAACATTTGCACAGTGTCTTCAGAAACCCGTTCACCTTTGCTGCATAACTAGGAATGGTACAGTACTGCGTCTGCGAGGTTCGACTCTGGATGTGTGTATCAGGCCCCCACCGCCGTAGGAGACGTGTCGAAGAGAGGACGAAACGCCTGAAACACTGTCCTCCACAAATCTTTACCTTTAGTCTCAGCGATGAGTTTGCTGCACCTAAAAACACATGCACCTGGCCATCTACGCGCGATGTAGTTGACCAGTTCAATACCCAAGCAGCCCTTGTTGATTGAATTAGCGCTCAGTAAGTACATACAGTCTACAGTTCATCCCGAAAAAATCACTTGCTCTCCTGTGCACAGCACGTTTCAGGAACAGCACGCACGCAGGTTACCTCAGGCTTGAGGTAGATCTTTCGGGCTGGATGATGAACTGCAAAAGGCATGCACTCGCCTGGAGTGGACGTCTCAGCCTGAGCGCCCGTTTCATTTCCAGCGGTCGTCGTCCTTGTCTTTAGCGTTGACCTGTGCGTCTCAGAAACTCCTGCTGTCCGACAGGGGGTCACTGACGACACTCTCGTGAATGGTGATGAACAGTGGCACGTACATGAGAAAGTCGAAGAAGTCGAGGGACCTGAGGTTGGCCAGTTTCTTGCGTACCTCTTGCTCGTGTTGGGGACTGACGCCGCCCGCCCGCAGCTCCACGATCAGCTGGTCCAGGGTGATGGTGTGCGTGTCCTCGTCCACATTGCACTCCCACAGTGTCTACAACACGCACGTGTGGCAGTGAGTGCATGCTAAACCTTACCACAAATACCAGAATGGGGCGGTCGGTGGTCTAATGGTGAAGAGACTTGTCACCAATGCGAGAGGTCAGGGGTTCGAGTCCCACTCGGGGTAAAGAATTTTTCCTTCTCGTATGTGGCACCGTTCATTCGGGCCGATCGTCGGGGGTTCTCTCCGGGCACTCCAGCTCCCCCCCCCCCCCCCTCTGCTTTGGAAATGGGGCCCCACCAAATTTGAAAAATAAATGCAATTCTAAATTCCAAAATTTAAATAGCTGAGCTGACCCTTCGCACCACGTGATTGTAATGTGTTTATGTCCAGTGTGTGAGAGAATGCGCGTGATTCACCTGAGCGTGCGTCTTGGGTTCACTTCGCGGCGCTTTGAGCCGGTTCATGAAACTGGGTAAAGCGCCTATACAATACTTTTTATTATTATTATTATTAAATCGCCCAAGAGACACAAGGATAACCACAAACACGAATGATTGATTAATCAATTTATCAAACACACACGCGCACTTTCCTAACACCGGCTAATCAACCTTCAGGTGACACGATACAAAATAATGAATTACGCTGAGAGGGATAGTCAGTTCATTTTATCGTGATTATCATCGTCGCCACAACGGGCATGCACAGCACTTCTTGTAATTATGTGATTGCATGTACAATGATACGTAAGCCTGACAAATGCATCTAAACATCACACCTATGCGTGCGCCACTACTGCCCATGGAGAAGGAAAGTAGTGTGTATGTGTGTGCGTGTATATGAGAGAGAGAGAGAAGGGTCGGTAGGGATGCTGACTTCGCAAAATTCCAACCTCTCTCTCTCTCTCTCTCTCTCTGAGAAATATGAAACTACCTCCCTATCAGAAATCTAAATTAGTACGGTGTTACCTTGCACAGAAACAGTTTTCTTTCTAGATGTTTGTAGTCCAGCTCTGCCATCATATTCCTCGCCCACTCGCTGGAACAAAAACGTACACGGGTTTCACATTTTGCTCGACTCAAGTTTCTGCTTGCCTACAATCTGTAGCGTCACTCCTCACCAACGGTCACCTTTCTTGCTCCAAGACACGCAGAAAGTCTCGAGTCTCAAGAAAGGTTTCAGTTTACTGCTTGCACTAATTGCATACTGACAAAGAAGCTTTCATCGCAACCCACAGGGCATCATCTTAAAGCTACGTCAGACGTGGCGAGTTTGCTCGCCAACCAGCGGTAAAATGCACTCCCAGCCAATAAAATCGGATCGCCAAGGGCACTGACACGCCCCGCCCTAGGCTCGCCAGTGAATAGAACACGGTCCTATTTTTTCCTCGCCACGCCAGTCAATCGCCGCTGACCGCGCGCTATCGCTGTGTGTGTATTGTCCATCGCCTGGCCGGCGGCGCAGTCCGTTCACTGCACGCTCTTAGCGTGTGCACAGCAAAGCCAGTCGACCGGCGTGCGAAGGCTCGCAGCGTCCTCCGTAGCCCTCACAAGCTTTGATTTTTTTTTTTTTTTTAAACTGATAAACAGGATAGAATATGTCTCTTACTTTTATGGTCAGCCAGGACGTTTGTCCTACTGTAGTTGTTATGGATAGTATAGTCTTGCAATGATTTACCATTACCACCTGTCCCCCCCCCCCCACCACCACCCACCCTGACCTACTCCAGCTACCACGAAAAACTTTAACCAGTAAAATCCTCACTCTTCTCTGCTCCACGATGCGACCCGCTAATGCCTTCAGTGGTTTAATTTAACACGCATCCTTACTCGAGTTTCAGGACCCGTTGTGACAATGCCGCCAGTATTGAGAACAGTTTGAAGTCGGTTCCTCTAGACATCTTGTGTCCCGCTATCTCCAGAACCTGTCAATCAATCAATCAATCAATCAATCAATCAAGACATACGACTTCTGCGAAAGTATCTGATAGAGACAAGGAGTCAGCGGCATACCAACAGTATTCCAAACTGTCAAGAAATAACATGTTTTCACTTTTAGACAAACCCTTTGTCGATGTGTCTGTGTGTGTCTGTGTGTGTCTGTGTGTGCGTGCGTGTGAGGAAAAGGCCGTTAATTGGACGACCCCGCCCCCCTCCGCGTTCTGGTCAACGTGGACGGACAGAAACACGCACACACAGACATCACAGAAAGTAAAAAGCCCCCCCCCCCACCCCTACCCCGACACCACCACCACCACCACCATCTTGTCCACTGTCTGCACTGCGTCAGGAACTGTGCCGTTTCAGTATTAAATAAAGCACACGTCAAGCAAACGACGGTATGCGGGCTTTAGAGTCTGACCCTGAAGAGATAAGTGCGTTCCGATGTGCTGAGACTGGGGTTGATGGCTCGCAGTCCGTACGCCGTCTCTTCTTCTGTCAGGTACCCTTTCCCGCCCTCATCCATCTGGAAATAATACAATGAGTAGCGCGGTTTCCGTAAAAATTACGGAGCTACACACAAAAAAAATCTGACACACACCTAAAGAATACATCTATTGTCGAAATTTGAACCTTCCTTGCGATTTTTCTCTCATAATCTTGTTTCTTTCTTCTTTTTCTTCGATTTGAAGGTCCGTCTTCCGGTTTGATTTATCTCACAAATCGTTCTGATGTTGTCCAACATTGTATCACGTAGACACCAGTGCAGTGTTACGGCCTCTCATATGTTGGCACTGAGCGAAAAGTAGGCTCAACGCGAAGCGCGGAAAGTCAGCTGTTGCTGCCAGAGATTGACTGACATTGTGCCATTTCAAGTTCGCGCGGCCACTGAGTAGCACTGCATTCAGAGCTCTACATATCACTAAAATAGACTATTTTGATCGTATATGCGTACGTGTGTACCTTGCAGCTGTTCCAACTCTTTAGTGAACTTTGCAATCTTGGCGAAGGTGCGCCAGTACACAACAGTAGCTAACGACTGCATGTCTACAACTGACTGGCAACTGAAACCAGAAAGACTCATACGAAAGTCTGAAACAACTGTAAAAAGACGAAGCTCACGTGATCGAAGGTGTAGCGGTATTTGTCAGTAGCAGACGGTGTCATGATGCAGTACTTCGACAGGAAACCATCTGCAAGAAAAACTTGATGTGAGCACTTATAACACAACCAAACCAATGTGCGAAACGAAAACAAAACACGCCCCCCCCCCCCCCCAAATAAAAAAAACAAAAACAAAACCAAACCCCCCCCCCCCCCAAAAAAAAAAAAAACCCACCTGTACGCAGGCACACCCTCACAATGTGACTCAGACCTCAGACTAAGGCAATGAAATGAACAATTCATACAGAATTTGGCCACTTTCGTGGACTTTTCCTCAATAGTTTTCTAGATAAGGTTAACGAACGATTACCATTTCAATGTTTCATTCCTCCGTTCACCTGTTAAACAAATACTGCCGGTAAAATACACTCTCAAGATTAGTTCTAGTTCGAGACGCTTGTTTGTGGCACACACACACACACACACACACACACACACACACACACACACACACACACACACACACACACACACACACACACACACACACACACACATTACGAGAAGTCGTTCTCTAAAAACATGCCTAAGAGGCGAAATGAGCTACTAAGTACTACTACTTCTTACCAATAACTACTACTTCTACCAACAGCGCAGTCTATGTTGTTCTATGGGCACGTTTCAGCGACTTACAACATGACTGCTACGTGCGCGTCTGCATACGTAGGTACAGTTCATTTCTGACGTCATGTTAAAAAAATGCAAATATCAGTCCGGACTACAAAAGTACACTCGAGTAAGTCACACTGGTATAGACGCACAAACTGAAAACCATAACCATGTCAGTTTCGCGATGAGTATGTCAGTCAGTTCCCCAAACCGGTACACGCAGTCAGCCTGCCTTCCACACAGACAGGTCGTAATCTTTACTGACCACAGTGCAAAATGATTGTAGCGAAGACCACGGAAACATTCAAGGTCTTTCACTGTAGTAAACGCATCCAATACCAATGCCACTATTATACACTGACTCCTAGCGTATCGTGTCCAAATTTGAAGTCGAGTTTCGGGACACACTACTACCCTCACCAATAGAAACCACACCATTCACATGCACATGGTAGTCTATAAAATGATACCAGGGCTTTAAAGGCAAACGCTGGACACTACTAAATTCACTTTTTCACTCTCAAATTACTATTAGTTCACACAGGTCTACGCTGAACACCACTAAGTTCAATACTGCTACTGACTTTTCTAGATCCTCAAATCCGAGTCAGTCATGATGCACACAAAAGGGTCTACGCGGAATATCACTAAATCCTACACCGCTACTTCTTCAAGTTCCCTTAAATCATGATGCACAGTGACAAAGGTCTCCGCTGAAAACCACTAGAATCCACACCGCTACTTGTTTGTCCCCTCAGATCATGATGGACACAAAGGTCTACGCTAAATACCACTAAATCCCACACGTCTGCTTATTTTTATCCCTATGATCAAGATGTCCACACATGTCTACGTTGAATACCACTGAATAAAGATGACGATGAATTTGATCTTGACGCGGGATTTTCGGATGCCGAGTCTGTATCCGCCGGAACCTCCCATGAGCTCTAAATATCTTGCCCAGGCATCAGAGCCACCTTGCCCGTCTGAAATCAGCATATCAGACCACGTGACAAGCGGCGTGTTTCACGGTATAGTTCATTCATGGTAACCTTGTCCCTCCGCGCCGTTTCTCCCGCTCACGTACAAGCAACAACTTTTACAGAGATTCAACGATTAAACGATTACACCAGGCGGTATAGTCCAATCAAAAATCTGCAAAACACAACAAAACAACAAGCAGCACAAAAAATAAGTAAATAAATAAACAGAACGCCGGTATGAAAGAAATTCCTGTAACTTAACTTCTATAGTGATCAAGTAATGCCTAAGACCCGAAATGTACAACAACAACAAAATGGGACAACAGGTGGAGTTTCGCAATGCTTACCGGCAACAAAACAAAGCAACTGTACAGATTATTCGGTTAGCTTTCGTTAATTATCCCATATGATGCCAGTCATTTAACCAATCACACAAAATACCAGCAATAAGCACAGGTATTATTCAACACTGAAAGAACACGAAAGGGCCGAGTATAAAATATTCCAAAATCGACCAAGTATTAAGAAGAGACAAACCACAAGACAAAAGAATCGAACATTACAAGGAGGGTTGTTTATCTGTTGCCCGCTCTTCACGAACACCCGTACATAAGAAGTTTCTTTGAGGTACGAGGTAAACCACTGAGCATGGATGTAAAAGACACGAATAAGGAGAACAAAGACAGGATAAAGAGAACGTAGAAAGGGTTTCAGCACCACAACACTGTTGGCCCGGGGGGGGGGGGGGGGAGATGTCAGAATGAAAAGTACACGAAAGACATGATAATAACGCACGTACCACGGTCGGACGAGTTGCCTGTTTGGCAAGGAAAACAGTGCAGGTAAGACAATGCAACACATACACACGCACACCCACATACTCAAAAACAACGTGCGGCCATTGCGTTAGTGCATGTTACATCAAAACAAACAGTATACATTAGTCGTGCAACAAAAACCCAATCACTGCGGTTCATGCTTTGGTAAGGCAGTCTGGCAAAACCACTGACGATTTATGAATTCGCACTGTACACACAAACAGACTTCCATGCTTAGTATTATCATATATATTGTACAACGTTCCAGATTCACAGCATGACCGCCTAAATTTGACATGTACTCACAGTCATCAAAATTGGGCCCATCGTGGTTGGCGTGGTCGCGGTAACCGGCTTTGGCCGCCTTGTGCCGGTTCATCATGTCCTGGTGACGTTTCCGCCTCTCCTCCGCCAGCCGCTCGCGCTCCTCCTCGTCGGTCAGGGTCGTGTCGCGTTGTTTCTGGCCCCAGCGTGGCTTCGTCTTGATGGCCACGAGCGGGACTGCCATGGTGGCGCGGTTCCCGCGCCCGGCCCCTGACCTGGCGCTCAGGGGTTTGTTCAGTTCCGGTAGGGCGGGGGGCAGAGTGGGGAGGTCTAACGTCACCGGTTCTTCTGAGTGGCAAGTAGGGAAAGATGTACCGTTAGCACTGACAACACGTGAAGAGAAGCTTGGTGTATGGCAACGCAGATTACAATAATAAAACAGAAAAGAAACACACACACACACACACACACACACACACACACACACACACACACACACACACACACACATGACTAAAAAGCATACATTCGTACACATTTCCAGGACGTCCACTACCCCCCCCCCCCGCCTCCCCCAAATAAAAACACCAAAAACAAAATGCAACAGTACTGAAACTTAGCGTTTTGTCCAGTTTCAACATTTCATTTTGGAATTGTATACACAATCATGCAGTTTAATATAAATCCCGCTTCGTTGCCTTCTCAACATATGAACAAATAAAGAAAACACTAAGCAAAAAGCTCTCAGCTTTACATCACACAGTCAAGCAATAGGAAGCATAATATATATACATGTAACTCGGCCACACACACGCACAAACACACGTCTGTTCAATGTTCAACCAAAGCCGACAGCATTCAGAAGCGTTCATAATCTTACAATCCTTCGATTTACAAACTCAGAGAAACTGCAATGGGATTATTTTTGTCACCGAATCTTACAACGATCACCTCCATCTAAAATCATGTTCCTATTTCTACCTTTCTCTTCCGGTTTTTCTTTTTCTTCGTCACTATCGGTTCCGGAGATACAGTCGTCTCGCTCCTTGCGTTCGAACTGTGGCGTAGGTGGCTTGGGTGGTGGAGTGGGGGTCCTACGTCTGGGTGGGGGAGGGGGTAGCTTTTCCTTTTTCTTGACGGGTGCTCTGGTTGGTGGAGGCGGTGGCGATGGCTCGGGTGGTGGTTGCTGCAAGGCAAGTGCGACAACATCATCAAAACTTGACACCGGCGGGATCCCCCAGTTTGAGAGAGAGAGAGAGAGAATGTGTGTGTGTGTGTGTGTGTGTGTGTGTGTGTGTGTGTGTGTGTGTGTGTGTGTGTGTGTGTGTGTGTGTGTGTGTGTGTGTGTGTGTGTGTGTTGAGAGAGACAGACAGACAGACAGACAGACAGACAGACAGACAGACAGAGTTTCTCTGGAATAACACGCGAAGCAGTTCATTCCCATGCAAAGTTTTCTGAAATTTTCGTCAGTTTTTAAGCAGGCTTGTCTTTCTTTCATTTCACAAATTATCACCTTCTGCCAATGCTTGCTAATAAATGTATTAGTAAGACCGATAAGCACCACCCAAAGCTGTAGGAACACAAGAAAACTGCCCCTGATAGGTGCACAAGAAGGTAATATGAGGCGTCATACCTGTACTTCTACGACAGGTTCTGGCTTCTCTTCTTCTGGCGGTGAGATGGGCAGTGGCTCTGGTTTCTCAACTGGCTCCTCTGTTCACACAACACATTGTTATAGTTCCCGGCAGCAACCACCTTTACTTAGGCAAAGGCTGCTTGGTTTTCAGGTGCTGTAATTATCTAGACCTATTCTTTGAAACTAAAACAGGAAAACAGTGCGATGTGGGTAGTGTACCTGCAAACAAGGAAGACTGGCAAGAGAAGAGAACAAGAAAAGACGACACTGAAATCAGTGTAGAAACTACATCTACATACACTGTCAACAGTAAGCACGTTGAACATTCTGCTCGCACGTACACGTAAGACATGGAATGCCATGAGAATATTCCCAAAGTTGGGTCAGCGGAGACTCTGGGGTTGTGAGCCTTCATTTTCCCACTCAATAATTATACTCTCGTCTGTTCAACTTCCGGGCAGCTGTGTGGTGGAACCTCGGTCATCCGTTTTCGTTGTGAGACTGGTGCTCCAGAAATTGATCTAGCCTCACCCCTTCCTCAGCTCAAGACAACCACAATCACAGATCATTATTCACAACGAATATGGCAATTCTGATGAATTTACATCAGTGACATCATCATCATCGTTCGAACACGATGATTTGTATGGGGAGGGAGGTGAAGGTGGGGGAAGGGAGGGGGAGGGGTAAATTAACTTACCATGCTTTTTTCCTTTACCCTGGCCAGGTTTATCCTTCCATGTAACGTGTTTCTCTTGAAGCGTAACATACTTAACTCGCTCCATCTATAGATAACACTGACTCTTGAGTCCTTCAAAATAACGGCGCAAAAACACACGTATACCCACAGCGTCTGCCACACAAACCACACAAACCACTCGCTGACCACTCTTTGCACAATTCTCTCACAACAGCGACTGCTCAGGCCTTCGAGTCCCCCCATCAAAACTGCTACGATTAACGACCTATCGTGCGAGGGGTCCGATTGACAAAAACGATCCAAGTGGCTGATCCGAGATAAGAGTGTTGTGCGATCGCGTGTACGCCCAAATAAAAACTCCGGCCCGTGGTCCTTTGGTGGAGGAGAAAGCGGGAAAACTAACTGACTCCGGGTGATGTTTACCGGAGAGATTATCTGCCTGGCAGACAGCCTTTGCGAAGCCGATAAATTTGTTGACTGACCAGGAACAGTTGTGCATAAAATAATACGATCGAATCTGTATCTGGCGTCTTATAAATACGAGTACAAACAAATTCAATAAAAGACTCAGACGTTTTCGCAGACATGGATTTAGATAATATCTTACTATTCTCCCTGCCTAACCCCCCCCCCCCCCCCAACTCACCCATATCTTTTCAACCACTGACCCGAAACAAAAAAACAAACAAACAAACAAAAAACCCAAGAAAACAAAAACTGTCTCAAAATGTTTAGTACTGTCATTTGTCTGCTGAGCCGGCTCAGCTGACTGTAGAGTGAAATGTCGTGTCTATTTGCAGCCCAAATAATTTGTGTCTCTCCTCTACACAAACATCGTTTCATTCTCTGGCTTTGTATGATTGATTTTCTGTGATTTGCACACATCGCCTGTATCCTATCAAACTAGCGTACGTTCACTGCGGGAACAGGAGTTCTGACTGAACACAGACAAAGCTGAACAATCATATCTCGTGCACTGGCAAGAGAGAACGTGAAACTGTCTTCTGAAACGACAGAGAGATAAGTGTATGTGCTTGCTGACCGACAGAGTTTGTGTCAAATCACACACGAGACAGACAATGATATCAAAGGCCCCACTCCCATTTTGCATTTTATCCCTGTGTCCTGTTATATACAGGCTCTTAAATAAAATTTGTGTATAGTATTTTTTATATCGGTAACAGATTCCTTTAATGTAGAAGTAACTCTCCCTATTTATTTTTTACATTACTTACATAGAAAAAATAAACAAACTAATTAATTAATTCACCAATCACCAGTAGGCATGCAGACACATTGTAGTAGCCATGTGGACTATTGGCATCTACCCATTTCCACAAGCAAGCCTGCCCCGTTACCCTGCTGTGAGTGGTAAGAACGGGAGCAGATACCTGGTTAGTCTTGTGCGTCACATGAGTGCCCTGTAAATGACGTGGTGAAGGAAAGAAATTCTGTACTAGCTACTCACATTGTGTATGCCAGTAGAGACGATCATCCTAGTTACTACCATCATAATGATTATATGTACTACTGTGGTGCAACAGTCACTACCGTCATTTGGTAAACGGGCCTTAGTGCCAGGGATGTGAGAAACACTTGGGCCATTTTACCATCTGACAGTAGAGCATTTTGCATACCGCAGTGCTCGTGACTACGTCAGGTCTATTATGCCAGTCGGTGTGCAAGTTAGTCGGCGGTCCGGCATACAGGTGCACCGGTCACAGCCGTCAAAGCAAAAAGCATCGGCGTGACACCATGCTTTCCAATGCTGTTAGTTTCATACTGTGCAGCAAAACAGCTCAACAAAGCAGCCAAACAAGGCCTGGAACAATGAAAATCTGCAGAAGCTACAGCCCTGTTCTGAAGTGCGTTGGCGCTCGCAGTCCAGAAGAAAGTGTTAGTAACACGTCTTATGCAAAGGTGAGCAACTGTACATAATTCTGCAATGCCTCGTATCAATCACCGAAAGCTGCCTATGCTTCAAGATGCTATAATCTGCAACAACAACTGAAAATGCCTACGCCTCAGTTCAAGATGTTAGTCAGCAAGCATAAAAACATGCCTATGTTAGTTTGAAACATAAAATGCTGAGCGGATGGGAGTATGAACAAGTGGGGAATCTGCAAAGCAACAATTGTCAAAAGTGCTTGTGCGTCAGTCGAACGGAAGAGATGTTAGTCTGCAGAACAAAATGCTGTGCAGCATGATCAACTGGACATCGGCAATGCCACGTGACAATTAATCGTGAAGGCTGAGTGCGCGGCAGGCAGGATAGCAAATGGTGCTTATAGTTTGCAGTGAGCTTTCTGCCAAGCATGCGAACACAGCAAGACTGTCACTATACCTTCCACTACAAGAGTTCGAGGTGTTCTAGGCGTGCGCGCAGGAGGAGGGGGCTTCGGCGCTGGTTTCGGCACAACTGAGCAAACACCACCACCACCACGTCAACAAACATGATACATTTCACTGACATGAATTTGTCGGGCAATCATGTCTGCGCGGCGATACTGCATCTAACTCACTTCTCACCGCAAATAACTGAAAAAGAGTAGCTGTCAACAACGTCTATAGGTTACGTACACACCGGCACCTCTCTCTCCCTGCAGAACGTCATTAAACTCTCTTGGATATTATTCTTAGTCTGCGGTAATTGGTATAAAGCACGACAGATAAAAGATGGGACGACAACATCAAAAAATGGAACTGGCCTACAGTCTGTGAAATCGCAGACAGCAATGGAAGATAGAGCGGAATGAAGGAAATCTGTGAAATCATCACTGAGTGGTGCCACAACGACCCAAACTGCTTAAAATGGATTCATCATTTTCTCCCTAAATGTTTTATCGCAAACCCTCCTTCTCGTGTCGGAAACTCACTTTTCTTCTCCTTTGGTTCTGGTTTTGGTTTCGGTGGTGGTTTTTGCTGTTTGACTGGTTTCGCGGGCTTGGCTACTTTGGCTGGCTTCAGCTGCGCGGGTGGTGGCGGTGGCTTCTCTGGCTTGGGGCGAGATGCTTTGGGTGTCCTTTCCACCGGTGGCCTTTCTGTTATCACGAAAAGAATGCACAGAACTGGTAAAACTCCCAAGAATGACTGAATACAAACATATCCGGTACCAATGACAGAGCTCGTGCAGTAATGTCTTACTGTCTACCGTGTAACCAGAACAAACGCTGAACATGACAAGACACTGCAGAGCAAACACGCCATGCATTGTGTTTGTGGCTTAGACCAGGGACATAGAAAGTATGTCTCTGCTTAGACAGATATTACCGCCACAGTCACCTTCACAGTCTGCACTAGAATTTGTCACACAAACCCCCAAAACAAAATAGAATAAGAAGCGATTGTGATTGCGACTGGTGGAAACTAAGAGAACTCGAAAAAGATAGACAAGTTGACGTTTCAGTGCATCATCGCTTTGTCAACCAGGACAAAAAAAGTGGACAAAAATGTATAGTGTATTTGTGTCTATGGTAAAGTGGTTTCCCCCCCTCAGCTTTCAAATCAAAATACACAAACAAATTAATAAAAACGTGTTTTTAAAAACGGCAGAAGTTCTTACCCTTTCGAAGCATAAACCGAAAAGCATTTTCAATACACATTACAAAGCAGCATCATTTAATATTCAGAAAAAAACATGCAGCAAGTCTTCCTTCAGACTAAGATACTTACCACCATCTTTGGCGCCGGTAGGCACTTCCGCTGGGCAAATTGTAAAATGCAAACACTGACGAAACCGACGTAAAATACGACTATTCACCATGCACCTACCTTTGATCTTCCGTGTATACTTGTACCGTTTTCTCCGACGTCTTATCACCACAGCAAATAACTAGGCCAAACATTGCTTTCATCATACAGTGCTCTATGTTTACTAGACGTGGCCAAACTGAGATGACCAAAGTTAATGTCTTTCGTGAATTTTTAATAAGAGATTGGGAGCAGTATTCAAACGGCAGAAGTACTAAAACCAAACCAGCAAATGCATGCTAGGTCGGTAACAGATTTCGTCTGTGTGTTAGTGTCAGAAGAACGGTTTGCAAAAGCAGTTTCTTTTTCATGCAGAATTAGCTACGAAATAATGGACAGAGCATGTATATAGGTTCGGCACAACTTGACAGGGTGTCAGAGAGAGAGAGAGAGAGAGAGAGAGAGAGAGAGAGAGAAGAAGAAGAAGAAGAAGAAGAATCCAGGAACAGAAAAGCACAGCGTTTGTACCATCGCACACAGGAGTGTTAGTATCTCAACAACAGAACTGTCTACCCTGATCAGTCGACAAGTTTATTTGCTGACGACTGCTTCAACATATTAATGTCACTCACAGAAAACGATACAGTCACGTATTTGTGCTAATAACTGAGTTAGAGGAGACTATGTGATGACTCTAACACACGGCGTATACGCACTTTGTACAAGTGCTTATCAGTAAACAGATTTACGACATAAGCCGTACCTTGCTTCTTTTTCTTTTTTCCTGGCTTTGCTGTATATAGACGCACGTATTCAAGCGTGTCAGCAGATGGATTTCTCAACCGAGAATGACGATAAACACAGTTTTTGCCCCCCAACAATGCGGAACTGTTAACTGGATATGGAATTTACTGTAACGGAACTCAGAGCTGAACTCTGCTGGTTTTCACTCAAACATTTTCAGAAATCGAAATGTCATGATTTTCAGAGGAATCTATGTTCAGTTAGAAAACCGTATTACAGAAGGCACAAACAATATTATTAAGAACGGACAGTGCGGATAAGGAATTGCTGGCAAAGATTATAAAAATGTTATAAGAGGTGGAAGAGAAACAGGTGTGCATTTGCTTGATAGTGGGAGAGAAAAAAGGTGTGATTGTAGGTAAAAAGACTGAGAAATTTGATATTTAACCAGATTACCTTTCTTTGGTTGTGGTTTTGGTTTTACTGCAAGAACACAACAAAACATTTGTATTCACATAATTTGTATATATAATCAGTTTATGTGCGCTGTGGCTCTCCCCCCCCCCCTCTTTCACACACACACACACACACACACACACACACACACACACACACACACACACACACACACACACACACACACACACACACACACACACACACACACACACACACACACACACAGAGCTGCCACTTTCATGTCATGCGACAGATGTCAGGATACTGATGAAAATCAGAAAAGATCTCGAGGAAAATAACATGGAAATTCGGGGGAAAAAACCCACAATTTTCACCTACAAGGGCAAATATAAGACCACTGTAAAGCACAGTATGAGACAAGAGCAATCACCACGTGCATACACACACACGAAAGCGAACACACATCGTAACAAAATCTATTGGTCGATCTATTGTAGAAGCCATTGAGTCCAAGTGAAACCTCTCCCGCACACCCGGCTCAGTGAACAGAAAGTGACCGCAGGTGTAAACAAACACAAATCACAAACAAAAAAGTCACAATACAAAGTGCTTGGAAAGCTCTGTGGTTAAAACAAAAATGTATTGGGTGAAAAATGTTCGACTTTCGTCAGCTAAACTGAACGGCTAGCGAAATTATGGATGCGATCACGTCTCTGACTGACATATTAATCAATTTACTGATTGAGTAAATTATCACGTGTGTGTGTGTGTGTGTGTGTGTGTGTGTGACAGAATTTTAGACCGTGTTACGCTACGGGTGTCCGACTGACAGTCCTGGTGAAAACAAGGGAAAGGGGGAGGGGGGCTTGTGTGACAGAACGAACAAGTGTAACGGTAATTAAATCACTACAAAACACGACGGCAACCAGTGCGGCAATTCCACAAAAAGTGCACCCCAAACAAACAAACTAACCAACACAACAACAACAAACAAACAACAACACAACAACAACAAACAAAACCGACAGTTAGGGCCACCACACCACATGGACGACAAGATCACAGTTGTCGTGGTGTGGCGGTGACTGGTGCAGAAACATACAGTGAAGCAGCCCCACCACAAGCGCACTCAAAAACCGACAGCCAGGTCCGAGCTGCAAGATCACAGTTGTAATCAGTGCTGTGGGGTAGTGACTCGTGCGACAGTCTGAAACAAGGGGTGCTTGGCTTAACGCCCTTTTCCATCTCACATGGGTGATATCAAAAGACGGTGCAAAGAGAAAAAGGTCACCACAACTATTTGGCCCCAGCCACTGAGGCTGAAAGTAGGGGTGCACTCAGAACACAAAGGACAAGTTAAAATAATTCACGACAAAACAACCACAAGAAGTGCTGCAATCCCATCACAAGTGCACCTCACAAAACAAAACAAAACAAAACAAAAACAACCCGACGGTGTGCTGTGGGTATGACTCGTGCGACAGTGGTGAAAGTTGACAAGGGGTGCACTAACTCAGGCGACACAGCGGGATAAGTATAACAAAGGACAAGCTGTCATTGTGGGGTGGATCATGGACAAATGCACCGCATTCCCTGCAACTGAAGTGTACTGTGCACCCCAACACAAGCCGAACCTCTCTGCAGGCTGGACAAGCGTGACATGAGGCTGGCGAGGTTCGCCTGCTCTTGCGCCGTCTCCTCGGGTTCCACGGTGGCTCGGCGAGATGCCGCCGGCACGGGACTGGGCTCTCGGCTCTCCGAGCTACTACTGGACGGCTCCGGCTCTTCCACTGTGTGTTAAACGTCAAGCAACAGGCACACAGTTCTACAAGACTGCCACAGACTACATTCTATATACAGGTAGGGAGGTGTTACGAGCACAGTTACGGAAACATGCGATCTACGTACGAAATTGACAGTACAAACAGTAAGGGACAGAAAATCACGGTGTGAACTGAGTGGGACATATTTTGTCCGTGATATTTCACATTCATACATTGAAAGATAGAAGACGAAACGAACAAACAAACAAACAAACCGTCGCCAGAACCAACTGCAGAAAATGGCGTAACTCAGAGACAGACGGGCAGCTTAAACTGAACTGCAAGTACAACTGAACGTGTACACACTGCTGACTCTACCACGTCACCGAAATGACAAAGACTACACGTTCAAATTATATACAGTTACAAAGTACGAGACACAAGCACCATAACCGTAGTAACATCACTAACATCAACTTCACTGAGTAACATCAATGTCGCCAGATTGAGTAACGTCAACCCAACACGATGAAACATATTAATGGGTAGCACCAGCCACAAGAAAACGGACCTAGGGTTTAATGAAAGAGAAATACCTACACCGTGCGTTGCTGACAGGAGGAGGCTGGGGGGAAGGAGATTTGGGCGGTGGCTGGGGGGCCGGTTCTGGTGGCTTGGCGTCCGGTGTGTCGCCTTTTTCATCTGTGCAGACATCAGCACAGTCAGTAACATGTAATTTGAATGTCTAATGATATTAAAATCTCGGTGACAGTATAATGACATCAGTTGTGTTTCCTTCGATCATTAGACGATTATTATATTATTATAGCGTTTTTTTGCTGTGAAGAAAGGTGTTTGTTGTTGTTTTTTTTAATACGATGCACAAGTTTTGTACAGCGGTATAGTAATAAGCTGAGGAAAGATAATGGTTATAGCGCTGCCTTTATTGCTGTAAGTGGTGTATAAAATAAGATTCTCTCTCTCTCTCTCTCTCTCTCTCTCTCGTCAAATAGATCTAACAATAAGCGAAAATATTACCCCCAAAACAAAACAAAAACAAAGTAACAAAAAGCGAGGTGCAGGCACACACTATATGATACCGCGTGAACTTGCCACCATGCATCAACGACACTGAGTCCATTTATCACATGAAACAGTTTGCTGGTTTGCTACCCACGAGCGGCCAGCACTACAATAATACTCAAGACGTGTTTTTCAACCACAATTTACAGGTCTGCAAACACGGAGTTCTCCACCGTGACAGAAGTTACAGAGTTTCTTCAACACATAGATTACGTGCACCCACATGTAGTTGCACTCTACTCTATCCGGCCATCGTCCATCACTTGAGGTGAAATATATACAGACTTTCTTGCAGTTATCACGGGGAGTAGGCGAAATGGACACGCGTGCTTTCTGTGCAATTCCGCTTGCTAGTAAAGAGTGTGTTGTAGAGATCGCGAAAAGTCACTGCATTTCGATGGAAATTTCTAGACCACCCCAGAACATGCGAGTGCAGTAACGTCAGCAGATTACGTAACCTCGGAAAGATTCCGTACTTGCCAGTATGTTGCAGAATGTTCTAGATCTGACCTGTTAGTATATAAGCAGCACTGCACAGCGTTCTGGGTTCTTCCTCTTTCATGAGTTTGTTCTTGCGCATCTTCTGTTAATAAAGTATTGGAGTTCCAGCCTGTTGTATCCCGTGTCTTCTCTGCGAGTGCACCGAGAGAGCGACATAGCAGGAGAAAAATACAACAGAGTGTTTCAAAACAGTAGCACCGAGTGTTTCCGTTTTTAAGTTGTTTCTCTATAGAGAAACAACTTTATGAGACGGGGCAGATTTTGCTACGCGCAGCAGCAAGTTTCAGTGATACAAAACAAGACTGTGACGTTTCTCCAAACAATACTTACTTTCACGCACACAGTGACGTAACGAAATCTGCGTCATAGACACCTTACGTGCACACTTTGCTGCTGCGTTCTTTTTGGCGGGAATGACGTGTGTGTGTGTGTGTGTGTGTGTGTGGACGGATGTAATGATGGCTATCTCCTAAACCACCTCGATGGAGGCCTTTTTACTTTGAGATAAAATGGGAAATCACCTTCTCCAGAGCTACCTTTCACGATTTTTAGCCTGCCGCATTTTCAGAAGAGTTATCGCCAATTTTAAAAAATCGGTCATGTTACGAATTTTTTCGAAAAAGTCGTTCAAATTCCTTCATTTTCTAGACTTTGGAAGTTCACCCAATCACACTGCATTGATTAGTGCTACAGCTCTGTAGCTCTGACTGGTTTTGTGTAAAAAAAATATTTCCGAGGTAGGGGTGCCGGGTGGTTTGCACATAAGATCAAATATCTATGAAAAGACTACTGCAAATTACTTATCATCCCGGCGTTTTTGTCTAGTGTGACAACTGCACATATGACAGGAACTACTGCACTATTATATCTTTAGCATTTAGAATAACTGAACTTTTAGATAAACATAACTTTTTCAAGTTTCTGCGAGAAGCACCGGTCAAAAGAGTTCCAAATTTTCGATTTCATAAGTACAATCCAAGGTATTCTAGTCCATGTTTCACCAGCCCTCTAGATCTTCCAGATTTTATGTAAAAATTAGTTCAGCCAGGGGAGTCACAAAAGCAACAGGGAAATCACAAGACATGCACAAGCATCATCTGTCATACCACCAGTGTGAAGCTGACGTCAAACGCTTAGTTCACAGACAAAATAAGCAAGTATCGTCACTGCCTCCGACATTTAACCAGCCCTCTAGATCTTCCAGATTTCGTGTGAAAAATAATTCAACCGGGGAAGCCACAAAGCCAACAGGGAAATCACAAGACATAAACAAGCTTCCTCAGACGATGGCAGTGCTAGAGGCTGACGTGAAAATGTTTAGTTCGCGGAATTGACGTCATCTCTCTGTCTGTGTATGACGACCTGCCTGAGGCTGACGTCAAATGTTTAGTTCACGGAACTGACCTCTCTCTCTCTCTCTCTCTCTCTCTCTCTCTCTCTCTCTCTCTGGTTACGCCATTTCATTATCTGTAAAGGCAACTCACTTCCATTGTAATGGACCGAAGTCCGAACAATAAAATGTCTGAGTCTGAGTCTGAGTCTCTCTCTCTCTGGGGAGCCAGGGTGGCCGAATGGTAGAGCGTTGGACTTTCAATGCTCGGGTCGAGAGTTCGAATCCCGGCTGGGGCCAAATGTTTGTGCTGGCCTTTCTCTCGTTGCCCCGTCTTAGAAAGCACCCTTACGTGGTGGAAAAGGACGTTAAACTCCTAAACACCCACCCACCCACTCTCTCTCTCTCTCTCTCTCTCTCTCTGTCTCTCTGTCTCTGTCTGTCTGTCTCTCTCTCTCCCCCCCCCACCCGGCCCCACCCCCAGTCACGTGACTAATCGGTCGAGGTCGTAGAGGATCTAGTGTCATTGGTAGAACTTGGAGAGGGGAGAACCGGCAACAATAACAACAAAACAGACAAAATAAAATGAAATTTGGAGAAACAACTTTGTAGGACGGGGCCGTTCCTCCTTGTTAAATTTGAGTAGCACCAATTGTTTCCAGGGACTTTGGTCCGACGGTGTGAAAACGAGAAAGGGGCCGTTTATAAACAACACAACGACATTGACTAACGCATTACTACAATGCAAACACGTGTACATGCTCGTGGCTTTGCGTGAGAGCAATCGTTTCGGATCTTCTGAAGCGGAGAAGCACCGGAAACACTCGCGCCCATTTTGACTACACCCCTTGCAGATCGCATGCACCCACATATACCTGCACGCTACTCTTTTTGATCCGGCCATGGTGCATCACTTGAGGTGAATTACACACTTTCTTGCAGTTATTGCCTGCCTGTGTAACTTATTGGCTGGGATAGGCGAACTAAGCCGAGAGCATAAATTACAGACTTTGCAGAGTGGGGAATATGACAACAGAAGAAAGAATGAGCGAAGGGCAGGGTAAGCGAAAAGCAAGCAGTTAAAGGCACTTTGCAAGATTGCTACCGTCAAATGGTGAGTGCGCCTGAGTGTTTGCCAAGTTCACGGCACTTAGGCCCTTTTACCCAATGAAAAAAATTATTCCTTACCACTCCTGCTTTTGTTAAAGTGTTTGCTTGTTTCTTTCTTTTTAGTTTTGTTTTTCTTTTAAACCCCACGTGTTCAGTTTACACTTCAAACGCTTTATATAACGTTATGCAACGACTGTTTCGATCATGCAAGTGTTCTCCGTATACAATTACAGCTACATTCGCCGTATCTTTATAGATACGCTTTCCTCTTGGACATTTTGGTGCTTACCGTTCAATGCATTAATCACGCACAAACACGAACAACGACTTATACTGTTATCACACAAAATGAATCATGCCACTGAACGACAGCAGGAAGTGTCAGTTCAGTCAGTATTTGACAGGTGTACGGAAAATCCATGCAATACGTATTGGTAACAGCCGGAAACAGTAGGCAAATTTCTGATAGACTACGCGGCTACAATATCAGGGATTCGTATCCGCGTTGCTTTCGAAATGTCCCATTACTTTCTTACAAAGGCGGACACTATGTCCCATCATTTTTTACGCCGCAGTGGACAGTATTCAGCGCAAACGTCCTGTACTTTTACGGCCAGCCATGATATGATAGTATATGATTTTGATAGTATAGTTCCCACGGACATCAAGCCCTGCGTTATTGTCACAACATATAAAAAAAAACAAAAAAAACTTGCAGTACAGCTGCTTGCCCATTGCAGTTAACGCTACAATTGAGACAAGAACGACCACCACACATGCAAGTTGTGGGCCTTGACACGAAACTCAACACTCCTATTTCACTGATACAACCACACTTTCCACTGAACACTGCTCAAGATAAAGAGAAGTACGCGTACGAGTACATCCACGGCAATAACAACACACGTTTCTGTGGGGTATCGTACACGTATATATATTCCCACAGCATGCATTTCTTACTGCTGGGTTTCTCGGTAGCGTCTATACACAGACGGTCCAAGTGGGGGGTGTCGGGCACGACTCTATCAGGACCAGGATAACACGGGTGCGTCCTCTCCGTATTATCCTCTTTGGCTGCGTGCGTAATACATGCATGACCAAATCTCTTATACACGCACCAGAACCATCCATTGCTCCTCGCTAGTGTTCACTAGTTAACATGAAGCAAACCAGTTTTGCATTGTCAGCCAGAGCGGGCATGGCATATGTCAGTGACTGCAATTAAAATTTGTGCCTTTTTGTGCCAGAGTCAAACAAAAGACAATGCTAAGGAGTGAAACAGTTTATATGTTTAAAATACGACATTCACCACTGATGTTCCCCTGGTCTGAATTAGCAGTATTCATTCGCTAAAAGACACGCTTGTCTAAAAAAAAAAAAAAAAAAAAATGAGCTCGACTAGATAATAGATCTGCTTTGACCTCCGTTTGGTTCATTTCAGGATGTAGTGACTATACATATTTGAACATTATTCTATACACCTTATTGGAAAATGTTAGTAGTTTTACGAGTTAAAGAATCAAGTTAAAGCTTTTTTGCTTCATACTCCACTAGTGAATATTGATACATTGTAAATGGTCAGTGTGTCCGCCGCCGGTATGGTAAGTCATAGAGATATATCGGGGATATATGTGAGGCTGTTAGGACATCCATCGTTATACTGTTGTCTTACAAAAATAAAACAATGAAACAGTGGTGTTATATGAAATTACGTTTCCATAATGCGTGCTGTCATATAATGTGTTTTTTATTGTTAGTTACCTACCTTGTGAAGACCAAACGTTCATCATTAGTAACTTCTGTGACGGAATATATAGATACATGTGCATCAGCACGGCTCAAAGCTCCATTGGAAGCTTGCACGAACAATATTGATAAAGTGCACTGTGCTTTGGACGTGCCCTCTCACTCTCTGTCTACGCTGTATCACGGCCTCAAAAATCAACCCAAAAATGTAGATGACTCTGCTTATCTGCTGCCCCCCCCCCCCCGAAAAAAAGCAATTAAAAGGTCTAATACAAAACAAACCATGGTACACCATCTTTTTACGTCAATGTGGATATTGCCAAACAAGTGATCTTTCTTGGTTAACGAGGACACATGTAGACAGAAGAGAGAGCATGTCTAAAAAAAGAAAAACAAAACAAATGAGGGGGACAGGGCATTAACACAGCATGCGGGTTAGTCCGTGCACTGGTTTGTAGTAACTTGGGGATTACTTATCCAAGTGCACAGCGAGTCAGTGAAGCAGCAGAAGCAGCGGCGGGCGGACGATTAGGATGCAGCGTCAATCAGCCATGCCAAGAGGTGTGAGTTGTTTTACAAGCCAGGGCCAGCAGACGGCGACTGGGCACACACACCGTACACAACATACTCACAACTTGTCTCCGAGACCTCCTCTACCTCAGGCTCCGGCTCGGGTGGCGGCGGAGGTGGCGGCGGCGTCTGCTGCTTCTGTCTCTTCGCCAACTCCTCCAGCCACGAGCTGGGCTGTTCGTTGACGAGCACGGGCTCTAAGGTGGAGTCTGAGGACGTGGTGGGTTCTCTGACCCTCACCACGACTACCTGCTCTTGCTGTTGCTCGCGAGCTTGGGCGGGCTCGAAGTCGAAGAGCTCACCTTCCAGTGTCGTCGTCTCGTCGTCCCACACGGGCTGGGGCACCTCGATCTGCTCGGGCACGACGACGGGCTGCGGCGTGGTGCTGGCGGAGCGGGGCGCCTCGAAACGCACTGTCCGAGATCCTGGAGGGACACGTCAAAATAACTTAAGATGAGTAGGGTAGAGATTCGGAATCATTTCTTACAGTCACTGAGGACTATTTCGACCATACTTCGAATACTTCGACAGCCTGTTGAGGACTGTGGTGGCTCTACCCTACACAACCTGAATATGTATCAGGAATCCAGTAACAAACATTCCTCCAGAACAATTAAGGTACTTGATGACCGTTTCTACCACAACAATTTAAGGTTCTCGATGACTGTTTCGAGAAGCCTTACCACCAGCGGAACAACTGCTGCACTGTGAGATGCTTGGAGCCGGTATAATCAAGCTGGTGGAGTCTTTAAATGTCAATGCTCGGGTCGCGAGCTCGAATCCCGGCTAAAGGGCAAAAGCTATGTGCTGGGTTTTATTTAATTTTGCTCGTTGTCCCGTCTTTCACGTGTCATCTTTGTGTAATGGAAAAACAACAACAACAACAACTTTAGACCCTAAACCAACCAGTCAACCAACAATAAGATGCAGACACTGGGCAGAATACGGTGTTCAACACAAAATTACGAGGAGTTCAGCCTTGGACCTAAGCCGAGAAGTCACGAACTCTCTGCTGCACGCACGGGCTGGGGACAGTGTGAATGCTACCTCAGGGCTGAGGTAGATTTTCAGGGAATAAGTCCATAAATGGAGTTGACTGTTCAGGAAACCTATCCATTACTTTAAAAAAAAAAAAAAAAAAAAAAGCCACAGGAGTATACTTACTGCGTATTGCTTCTGGGTCGTACAGCGGTGTAGAGTAAGATTTTCGCTGAAGTCTACGGTTGTATGCTTCGTCATGCCGCGACCTTCTGTGTAAACCCTGCCAGAGAAATACACACAATCTGTATATGTGTGTGCGTTGACGTGCTTTCTGTTTTTACAACGTGGGATCCAGCGACTCCTAAAGTGAAAACATAACGAGTTACTATTTTCACATCCTCTTTATTGATAACATTTTCTGACCAATTATGACTATAAGATATATCTCGCTGACATTTTACATTGAATCTCTCTCTCTCTCTCTCTCTCTCTCCCCCTCTCCCTCCCCCCTCCAACACACACACACACACACACACACACACACACACACACACACACACACACACACACACACACCACTTTAAATGAACGAGTAAATAGAAAAGGACAGCTTGGCCTACCTTGTATTCCAGCATTCACCAAATTATACTAATTGTTTTTGTTATCGAGTAAGATTGTGAGAAAGGTGTTATTGGAATGTTAATGGGGTAAAGGCGATCTTTTCTGTGTTTCAGAGATAGCCGGGAACGAGTACTGAGGAAAGCGTAAACACAGCACAGCAAACAAAATACACTGATTAGATGTACACATTAAATTTTTTAGGGCTGAAATGAAAAGTATGACAGAATATACGATACGACAATACTTGTCGCATGTACGGTTTTTGTTTTCAAGGACCATGGATTGTGTGTGAAAAAAGTTCAGAGGGTTATGTTACGGCTTTTCGTTCAAACCACCCGGGGCCTGACTTCCCAGGCGCTGAATAATGTGCGACTCCATGTCGCGTCTGTCTGTGGCGTCACCGTGCATAAGCCACAGGCCAGTTACTGTCATATTTAAGATGGAGTGGCCTGCAGAATTGAAATGCACGGCAACGGGTTTTATTCTGTTGTGTCCCGGGTGGTTTGAACGAAAAGCCGTAACATAACCCTCTGAACTTTTTTCACACACAATCCATGGTCCTTGTCACCAAAGGATGGGTGTTGTGATTGCTAATTTTCACTATTCTTTTTTGTTCTTTTCTGCCCAACATTTTTTTTTTTTTTTTTTTCACACACAGTCCATGGTCTTCTGTCACCTAAGGATGGGTGTTGTGATAATTTTGCTATTTTTTTCTGGTCCTTTTCTCGCCCACCCTTTTTTTTTTTTTTTTTTTTTCCCGCGCCGTGTATGTCAGTACGTCCGCAGAGTTACCTTTTGCTTGTTTGTTGAAGTTATGTCCCATTTGTTTATGTCCTGAAGAAGGCGTAAGCCGAAACGTCGACCTGTGCCGTCCTTTGTCAAAGTTAAGTGGTTTCTGTCCCTTTTGTGTCGTTTTTATAAAATAATAATAAAACAATTTAAATAAAATAAAATAAATAAAATAAAATAAATAATAATAATGATGATAATACTTTAAAAAAAAGTAGATGAATAGATACAGTAAATAAATAAATAAATGAATAAAAAATAAACAAAATTCAAAGAAACACCTGTACCAAACGTCAGTTTCACAACAACATGGCAAGTTTCTTAAACCTGGCTTTACCTCTACACATAATTTCGGTTAAAAAGATAATATACATAAGAGTAAAAGGTATCCACGTGTATCCGCAAAAGGCTTCACCCAAAGACAGTAAAATGAAAAAGATAAGAATGAACTCTGTCCATTTATATCGTGTTCATGGATGCAAAACAGTCAGTTAATTTGACTATTTATAGCCAGCCCAGAGCTGGGAAATACGCGGTACAAGGGACAAAGCTTTCGGTGATTTTGACGAACAAGTCATCCCTCTGAACGCTAAAATTGCTTGCTTGAGTTTATTCGTATTCATATTTTATTCATAGATTTTGAGCGCTTCCCGCGTGAGGCTAGCTCCGCATGGCCTAAAAATAATCGTATGGTAGCAGAAGGAACAGAACTGAATTTTTTACCTTTATCAGTTTGGGTCATTGACTGCGTCCAACCGGAAGACAAAATAAAAACAAAAACAACAACAGCGACGACATGAACAAACATATCTGAAAGCTGCGCCATCATCAAAATTACCCGTAAGAGGTCGCGATCAGGCGCCTTGTATTTGTAAGTGCGCATGTGGTCTTGGTGTCGCTGACACACGGTACTCAACGACCACGGCCGTAGCAGCTTCACGTCGCCTTCCTTATACCACACCGTAATGGTAATCGCAGCGTGCAAAGTGAGTTGTTTGTTAGGGTCAACAAAAGCTAGGTTTATAGGCCAGGAAATAGCTAGTACTGCAGGAGAAAGGGCAAACATTTCTTGTTAGGGGTAACTTCTACCAAACACCTTCAGCCAGCCTGAAGGACTTTTAAGCTGGTGCGATCCAATCAGTGCGACCCTTCCAAAGAGTTTTCCCTTTTTTCTGTATCTCTAGGCCTCCATTTTATGAAAGCAAATGACAAATTACACAGTATGTTTTTTCCCTGACTTCTTTTTGTCTATATTCCTGTCTTTTTCTGGGGAGCCGGGGTGGCCGAATGGTAGAGCGTTGGACTTCTAATGCTCGGGTTGTGAGTTCGTATCCCGGCTGGGGCCAAATATTTGTGCTGGCTTTTTCATCGTTGCTCCGTCTTTAATATAACCCGCATGTGGTGGAAAAGGACGTTAAACACCCAAACACCCACCAACACCTGTCTTTTTCTAAAACGTAACAGAACTTCCAGTCAGTTGCACTTGAAAAAAATACAGCAAAAGAGAAAATTCTTTCGAAGCAAGTAACTGCTGAGCTACATTACTAATTCGTTAGTGTCATTATTAGGCAAAAACGAAGTATGATATTAATTGTGTGGCAACTAATTATATGCATCAAACACAGCAAACGCTGGTGGCACAAAAGCCTCAAACACACAAAAAGTTCACCTCTTTTGACGCAATGTATCGCTCCACTCTGGGCGGCGTGTTGATAATGTTAATAAAGGGCTGCGTATTTGACTGCTGCACACAGCAAGAGAAGGACAAGCATTTCTGTCAAAGCAGCATACAAGAAGCAGCTGGGCAGAAAAGGAGAAACTGTGTAAGAAAGTCTGTGACATCAGCGATTAAAATACATGCGTACAGGTACTGTACAAACACGCGAGTCTACGAGGATAAACTGACATTACAACTCCACACCCCTGTCCGACGCGCTCACACACACACACACACACACACACACACACACACACACACACACACACACACACACACACACACACAGACACACACACACCACACACACACGGGCAAACAAACAAACAATTACACATCAGATTAAAACACACACACACACACACACACACACACACACACACACACACACACACACACACACAAGAAAATTACAACGCCTACATGAAAATCCCTTAGGATCATAGAGATGCCTTGGACTGACTGACTGGCGCATTAGAAAATCAAATTATTATAATTTTATATAGAGGAATGGAAGGCATGTGTTCAACACATCGTCCTTCACTACAAATGAGCTTCTAAAATGACTTGAGAAACACATTCAGTGATTCAGTGCCCATGCCATGCATCCCCCCCTCCCCCCTCCCGACACTTCTGTTCATGAGCATGCAATATGAAGTCGAGTTTGTTTGCGACAGTGTGCATAAAACAGGTTCATTCATTTTCAGCAGAAGTTGTATGCAAACATAATATACCGTTTCTCTCTTTTAAAAAAAAAGTTATATATGCAGCGAGGGCAAAGATGGTGTGTATACATTCTTATGCGCCTACGTCCGTAAAGTGGAAGGCCACGATAACATTGAGAAAGCGGCCACTTCACGCTCATAAGGGGTTGCTGGGATAACAGCCCGTCTTTGTTGAGAGATTTGCTTCACCATGGCAGCTTTTGAAAAGGCTCTCCATCAAAGTGATCTGTCAGCTTTGTGAGTCTCCCTGCTATCAGGCGATGTGAACTAACTGTAAATCATCGAAAGTTGTAAAAGCCTACAGCTCGGAAGACTGTTCACACATGTGTGTCAAAACAGTCGCGTTTTGTTTTGACGCCATGCTCGTTGTCATTGCATAGTTCTCAAATGGTGTGTTGTAACTCAAGCAACTCTCCTGGAGACTTCGGTCAATTTGACATAGCAGCGCGCTTCAGAATATACATATGCAACACATTTCGTACCGCGCATGAGTATCCCACGTTTCTGATTCATTTTCGGTTTTATGCGAAAATCGGGCAAGATTAACGGCTTAACGGTTCATATTACAGCAAACATGAGTATAATCAAAGTGCAACACTTAACGAAATTTATATCCACGCAGAAACAAATTAATTATGATTTTTTTTGTGTGAGGCCACTGGTGCACAACCCCAAACTTATTTGGTAGGAATTGAGTTAATCTCCCTCTTCTTCTTCTGCGCGCTCTCTCTCTCTCTCTCTCTCTCAACTTTCTAATAATGGCAAATTTGGAAACTGGTCTTTTTCAAAGAAAGGTCATCTCTCTCTCTCTCTCTCTCTCTCTCTCTCTCTCTCTCTCTCATTTTTCTTTCTTATTTGTTTTCTTATGATTTTATGGTGATTTAATGTAGCAAGCGCAGATTGTTAGACAAGCACTCGCGAACCTGTACACTTAAATCATTGTGTAAAGTTTCAGCACCATCATCATCACCATCATCTCCCTTATTTGTGCTCCGAAACTCCCCCCAAACTAAAAACCCACACCACAGTGAACAGGCACTAATCCACACGTATGAAGACCACAATGGTTTCAGCAAGTGAGAGCAAAGAAAACTCTAGAGTGGTTGGCACCCTAACTTCCTGCTATGATACTGAGTTTCTCGAGAGCAGTAATACCGAACTGACAAACTTGGAAACAGCGATCTAAACTGTGACACTTCAAAGTAAGAAACAAAGATTCAGGCAACGACAGGCAGTGCCGCTTTGTTGATTAATTGGCAAGAAAGTGAAGTTTGCTTGATCTAGAAAAGGGGGGAGGGGGAGAGGGAGGGAGAGGGGGGGGGGGGTCATGACAAAATGGCAAATCTACACAAATATTACTTGCGAAGTCTCCGTCTCTCATCGACCGCTCAACTGTCGTAAAACAGGCCTAGCACCGTGCGTTTTTACGTAATAATTATGCGCCATCGTCCCCTCGTGCAACGCAAATAGAATATGCCTGCGAAACATCTATTTGTAAGCAACAACGCTGCAACAGTGGCAGATTTAGCGTGTCAAGGAGATACACAAGTTGCAAAGAGGATAACATTAGGAAGCCAGCAAGATGGAAATTCAATTCGTCAAACGTCGGAAGGATACCACATAGGACCGACCGAATTAGCAGCCGAAACATACAAACAAACCAAATACTGCACAGCCTCATTGAATATATGCAACAGATACATTCAAGCAAAACAAACATTATATCACCTCGCTGAATACATGCAGTTGATACATACAAGCAAACCAATAATTCTCCTCTTTACCTCCACCGGCAGTACTGGAACGGCTCGAAAAAGTTTTTCTTTCAAACGCTCTGACCACGTGCTTCACTTTTAGGGAGGAGGTGGGGTGGGGGGTGGGGGTGGAGGGGGGTGGGAAGTAGACCGTCATATGACTAGAATTTGTACCACCTTGACAACTGGTGAATGCTGGAGGTCAAGGGCGTCCAAGCGCTCCCTCATCCTCGGCGTGATGACGACACGTACTTCCCCAAGGTCAGTGGTCACGGCACTGCTGCTCGTGCTACTCGAGGCTGGCGTTCTCGAGTCCGAGGAGTAGGACGGATACGACCGCGGCGTGTCCGGGAGTCTCATCCTCGTCCCCTCCACTGCCATTGACTCCAGGGGAGTGTGGCGGTTGGATGAGGGGGTGCTGAACAGACGCCCGTGGGCCGGGCGCCGCCGCATGGTGTAACGTCCCGTCAGAAAGTCCAGCTCCTCCTGAAGGCCTTCCAGACCCATGCTGACGGCGTAGGTCAGGTGCTAAAGCTGTAGGTGTGTCGTTCCAGACAGAATTTATGACTCACTCCTCTATCAGACAATAGTGCCAGCTAGGGCGTACGTGTGTAACTATATCGACGCATGGTTTCTGTTCAAATACGCGGCTCAGTGCCTATTTCAGCAAACACAGGTTTGTTTTTACTTTCCTCTGGTGGCTTTTTTCTCCGCCACGAATAACCTTACCATTCTAAAGCTCCCGAGTTCCCTGGAGACCGAAGCTTGCAAAGTTAACACTGTCCCGAGAACAGGAAATTTGCACGGGTCCGGCTTTGCTTGGGCGCAGGAAGGCACCTGAATGCCAGCCCGCTCCCCTCAAAGAAAGGCAAATTTGACACACACCGGGACTAAACCCTGTCTTTGGATGGGATAACTCCACAACAATGCAGCTTCTCGCGGTCGGTCGTCGTCCCCACTGTGGAAAACAAGGACCGAGACTGACGTAATGAAGCCCCACAGGGAGGGGCGCTTTATTATTTGCAATCCCCTTCACCGTCGCCGAAGAGACAATCTCCTCCTTTAACGGAACAATGCATTTTGAAGCCGCGAATCTGTCAAACAGACACCTCTAATCCGAGCTCTGAGAGTGAAAGCACAGTCTCCGTTTAGACCACCAGGGATTCTATCGATGACACGTAGACCAGGTATGTATTTTTTCCAGACAGGAAAACACAAATCGGACGAGTTCATCTGTTAAGATAAAACCAAGAGCACCGTGCCGCCTCCAGGCAACCCGTCAAGACGGCCGGTTCATATAAATTCACTTCTCCCACCTGGTACCACGCAGACCGCGGCTATACATAATGCATTACGTATGCCCGCCGGATGGCCATGTACCGGCCATGGTATTGTCAAAATATAGAAATACAATCTGCCCCCTGAGCAAACACAGTCCCGGCTTGATTGACTGTTCCACACTTATGACAGCCGAACACGACATCGGTAGAAACTATCTTGGCTGGTTTTAGTTTCTGCCTGGGGGTGGGGGGAAGTGCGCTTGTCAGGAAAAATGCTATTAGTGTTTGCAGGACAAACAGTATTGGGGATTTGCAACTTAAGCGCGCGTTAAGCTGATCGCTTGCCCACAAACCTGCACGAGATCGGAGCCAGTTTTGAGGAACGGCAGATCATCCGCGAGGAGGTCAGCGAAGCGTGTCCAGCACGTGTAACGGTCAGGTCACTTAGCACGCCGTAATTAACATAATGGTCAACACGAATATGCAACTCCTCAAGCGTACCAAATTCACCGCCGATTTCCTTCGCGAGAAGTACAGGTGAACGCAGTAGGTAAAACTGTCACACGATCAAAGAGGACCAGGTAATCCGGGGAACAGTTGTATTTCACAATCCCTGTACACGCCCTGTTACCGCAATCACCGTCACAGAACCTTTTCATCTGCAATCAGACCCGCCAGGTCCGCTGAAAGGACTGGACGTAGATTGCCACTGCCTTTGGAGTGAATGAGCAGTGTATCCTGAACACTTGAAAACGCGTGTGGCAAACCAGAAATGGTCCTTCGCGCTGCTAGCAGTGTCCTTGCCTATCCTCAAATGAGCTGTGCCCTTGTTGATAAAATAAGCAGTGAGCATGGCATAAACTAGGCTCTCCAATGGTATAAATCCCACTCGAGAGACAAATCCGCCATTACCCAGGCCGTCAGTTTGCAATAAACATTTCACGTGAAGTGTTTTAAATGTTCATTATCGCTGTTTCTAGGTGTGGAAGTTTCGAGTTAAGTTTCAAATCCCCTTTTTCACACAACCCCATACAAAGCTTAATACCGCGGTCACCTGGTGCACGTTTGTTTGGTACAATAAACCAAAGTACACCTATGACATCACGGCTGTCTGCACTTAGAAGTAACTTAGAAATAGGAAGGCTCCTGACAGACATCAAATGCATTCAAACGATCATGTGCCTCATGGTCTATGTAATAGTGTCGGCAATGTTCTGTTCTGGAGGGTCTGTTTTATGCAAATTTGACTGTGCAATACCCATTCAAAATAGTTTTCATCTGATAAGGCTATTGCCTACCCCTGCAAGTATAGCGTACTACGGTCAGCGGATGACCCTCGAAACAAATGTACTGTCATCTGAAATATGGGCATGAGTGAGTATCGAATCAATGGAACTTAGGCCCTTTCCCATATGACGGTGGAACTCCGCTACAGTGCTTCTTATCGATATCGTACAGTTCGAGTCACGGTCAGTCACCACTGCCAAGCAAATAAGGAAGCAACACTGAAGGAATCTGCACGGATCTGGCTTTACCGTCATGCAGGACGGTCTCTGAATGCGAGCTCACTCCCCTCAAAGGCAAACTTGACACACACCGAGACAGTTCCCAGCTTGGAACAGCAAATAACGAAGCAAAAGGAGAATAGATATTACTACATTTCTGGTCAGTGGCACATACGAATTGGTTATTGCCCGCCAACGGTGTTTATTATTGTCACTGTGCCTGGAATGTCATCTTGTGGCCTCGTTTTTCACACACCCATGAGGTTTGAAAGTGGGGTTTGAGACCTATAATGGGAGTGGCGACGTGGCACTTCACTGAGGTTTCCATAAACTGGCGCCATTTAGAACCCTTTTACCGCACGTTCATTTTACTCTCAGTGCTCTCTCTCTCTCTCTCTCTCTCTCTCTCTGAGTCTCCTGTTGTCTTAGCTGCGTATGCATGGTGTCGATGGCAAAACTTAGAAGTTTTGACGTAAATGAGGATGTACTTGTAATGGTGTACAGAAATTTGATCGAAAGTGTTCTTACATTCAACATCGCCACTTGGTATGGCAACGTAAGCGTGAAAAATAAAACAAAACTGGCTCGTGTTGTCAACACAGCGAGCAAAGTGATTGGCCGCCAACAAAGACACCTGTCTGACCTGTATTACCAGTCTGTTAGGCGAAAATCCGTGCAGATCTTTTATGATGACACCCATCCTCTAAATCCGTCCTTCCAAAAACTGCCCTCAGGTCGTCGCCTCAAAGTGCCCCTCGCTAGGAAAAATGCATACAAGAAATCGTTCGTGCCCAGTGCAGTTTCCATCTTGAATTCACTGTGTTTTTGAAGGCCCCGTTCCTCTAGCCCCCCCCCCCCCACCTCACACACGCACGCGCACACACTCAGGCTAACTGTTGACCACTGTTGGCCGGGAGTCGGCTGGCTCTTGGTACAGGGCGCTGTCGGGTGTGAGAGTCAGAAAAATATATTTTGTTTCGTGCGTGGCAGTGTTCCGTGTTTTGTCACAGTTCACGTGTTTTCCCTGCTCACCTGTATCAGATTTATGCCTTTTATGCTTAAGGTACAGTGCATCGTGTGTGTGTGTGTGTGTGTGTGTGTGTGTGTGTGTGTGTGTGCAGTCAGGTTTTTTAAAATGAATGTATTTTTTTTTTTTTTTTATGCTGTGATACTTAACCTCATTTATTTTAAACTGTGCAGTGCGGGCACCAAAAGGAAATTTTCCGGTTTTTAAACTGGATAATAAAGATGTTTTGAATTTTGAATTTGAATTTTGAATTTGAATTTGAATTTGAATTTTTGAATTTTTGAATTTGAATTTTTTTTTGAATTTGAACCCCTTGGCTGCTCAGTTGTGAGTATTATGACGTTGTACCTGTATTACGTGTGTATGTAATTATGCCATACCAATGTTTTAGTTTCTGAAAATTCGCAAAAAGAGTGACAATAATATACTGAAGAACGTTTCATTTGCCAGTCAGTCAGTCCTAATCATACGAGTAATAAAGGTATGATAACAATACGTTCAGCCATAAACACGAAGGTAATGAAAACTGCAGTTTATCGTACGTAACATCGACTCTGTTGAAACTGTCCAATAAGGAACACTAGAAAACCCAGTTGGCGATATATTATGTCCTACACAGCAACGAAGTGTTTGTGTCGTCTGTTGCGTCCACCGACACAGCGCTTACTTACTCGGTGATTTACAATAACAGAACATTAATTTTATTTGTCAGTTTTGTTTACCTTTGTGTTTATGACCCCCCCCCCCCCGCCCCCACCACACACACACACACACACACACACACACACACACACACACACACACACACACACACACACACACCGCCACCATTACCCCCACCACCACCACCGGCCGTGACCGCCGCCGCGGGAGTCGATCAAGACCCTACTGCTCGCTCTGTACAAGGAATATCACGAGTCTATTCCTACAGGAATACTCTCTATTCCTACTGCAGGAATACT
Organism: Batillaria attramentaria; assembly: GCA_018292915.2. Lineage (NCBI taxonomy): Eukaryota > Metazoa > Mollusca > Gastropoda > Batillariidae > Batillaria > Batillaria attramentaria. The sequence goes on along the minus strand of JACVVK020000107.1, from coordinate 899,085 downwards.
ACATTACATGTACTACATCCCCATTACTACTGCAGAGTGACAGCGGCAGAGTCGTGAACGGACCCCGTAATAATACACCCGCCGCCGGCCGCCCAGGCCGCCTTCGTGAGCGTTGTAAGGGGCACAACTGACCGCTAAACACGGGTGGGACAAAAACTTCAGAGTGTAGTCAAAATGGACGCGAGTGTTTCCAGTGAAATTGCGATCCAGATGGCAGCGCTGCCAAGACAGAGCGTTTCCAAACAATAGCACCGAGTGTTTGCATATGCACTCAATTAGAGTGGCACTGAGTGTTTCCAGCGGAGTTCAGTCTGTTGGCGTGAAATTGAGAAAGGGGCAGGCGTTCTTCGACCAGACACTAACAGACTTGGACTAAGCAACGACTGACGTGTGCATGTTCATACATGTATTTCAAAGATATAAGGCTTTGTGTGAGAGCAGACACCATCGAAACTGTTGGAGCGGAGTGAGCAGCACCGGAAACACTCTCGGCCATTTTGAGTACACCCCGTGTATTGGGGTTACAGACCAGTATTAGCTTCCGGGTCATGTAGTAAGAGAACTCCGCTAAATATAGTAGAAAATCTTTGCCCCTTTTAAAATCTGTGTGCAGACTAAAAAATGACAATCTGGTGCTTTTTGTTGGCTTTGTAAACAAGTTTCATGCCAGGTAATAGTAAAATTAGGGAAAAATGAGGCTGGCTTGTGGACTATTTGTATTCCGGCATGCGCGGCTGGCACAGGAGCCAGCAGACGACCGTGGAATGAGGGGGTATGCGGTCGCTGCCAACATTGCCAAAAACCGGAATATTGGAACTGATTTGTTGAAATTTACTCTACACATGAGTCTATGGTTGCCTGATTTTTGTGATTTTTTATCGTAAATTTTAATTTCTAGGGTGTCATCTGCAACGTTATATGTAAGAGGAATATAATATAGCGTTTTCCTCCAGAATTGCATCTCTGGTACCGTGCGTAGTCTGTATAATATTATGACACTGACAAGTGCTAAACACGAGTTGGACTGAATAACCGGAAGAGTTAAAACTGCAGCACTGCTACAGTGACCACCTTTCTGTCTGGGACCCAAGCGTTGAGGGCGTCTATCCATCTGAGCTTGGGTTCGCCGTGTGCCCGCCTGTCGTCCACGGGGAAGTCCGCGTCGCCGTGGTAGGCGGCCCTGGAGAGGGACGAGAGGGACAGAGTGGTCCGGTCGTTGCGCCCGGGCACGTCGTCCTGACCCGCGCCATACCATGCGATGGTGGAGTGAGACTTGGCCGGCAGTGATGGGCTGGATAAAGCACCTCCCTGGAAACACCATCAGAAAATTCAGCTGGCATATTTGTGACCTGTTCTCACACAATGGTGGATCAGCTGGCTTTTACCAGTATTGAGATATACACGTATTTGAAGGAAGAGAAAAATGTTGTTTGATTTGATGTACGTAGAGCAAAGTCGAAAATTCAGATTTTATTGATGAAAACAAGAACACACGAAAAATAATGCTAATAACAAAATAATAAGTAGAAAAAATAAATAAAAATCACGTGTTTGTAAAACGGAGCTCAAATATGATTGCATCACACGAAATGCACTTCCATATACACACCAAAGCCCAGTTTCAGCTGTATTTCGTGCATTCTGGTGTGGCAACGAGACCCAGTGAGTAGTAGAGTAAAACACCGAGTCACCAGCATCACTAAGCTCATAGCGAACAACGAGGTAGTCCCTACAGTGGGGGCGCATCTCATGATAACTGATAATAATTACCAGTGATCATGAGATGCCCCTCGGTAGAAGGAACTTGGAACGTCCCTATAAGTTAACTTGAAATAATTCAGCCATTTAAGACGTCAGGGCATCTTAACTAACTGAAGGGGAACAACTCCGTTAGTATGGAAGTACTCTTTAATCTTGTGGTGCTGTTTGCAATTATGTAAGCCGAAAGTGCCGCATTGTTACGAGCAGACTTAGACCGATTTCGTTAATCCGCTCAAGGACAGCTAGGCTGATCATTTAACAAGTTACGAGTGTTTTCAAGTACTGTGCTGAGTGGCCGAGCGGCTTGTATGTAAATGTAGATATTAGGAAATCTTACAGCTCTGAAAATGAGTACTCTGGGAGTCATTTCAACCGTAAATGATCGGTCGTCTGCTACTTGTAAAAGAGATTCATGCTGAGGAGAGAGAGAGAATCAAAGTGCAACACTCCCATCAAACCAAATTAATTATGATTTTTTTTTATTTTTGGTGAGACCACTGGTGCACAACCCCAAACCTGCTTGGTGGGAAACAGTTAATGAAATATTTCTTTTCATGTCTTCACCCTCGGTGATCTTTTCCACGTTGTTCACTCTCAGTATTCCCTCCCTTCATGCTGGTGTCAACAAAAAAACTAAAACCTATTACTGCGCGTCTAAAATTCCCAGTGGTATACATCGTTTTCAGTGCAGGACTGGTTTCCCTCTACAGTTTCCAGCTGGTGTTAACAAAAAACTAAAACCTATTACTGCACATCTCAAACTTTCCAGTTGCTTATATCATTATCAGTGCAGGGTTGGTTTCCTCTTTTCCGGATGGTGTCAACAAAAACTAAACCTATTACTGCACATCTGAAATTTCCAACGACATATATCATTATCACTGCAGGATTGGTTTCATGTCATTACAGGCAATGCTCGTTGTCAAACCTGTTTGTTGACCTAAGACACACAAAATATCTATGTATATCTCAATGTAACAGCATTGAGGTGAGCGGAAACCTCACAGTGCAAACACTACTACTATGTGGTCAGTACCAAAGCATGTTAACTCAAAAACAACTCACAGTACTTCAAACGAGTAGAAGGACCGTGTACGTCAGTTACATCTAATACTATGAAAGCAAAACGTTTCTTTCAGGTTTCATAGACTTCGAGTCGAGCAAACATTTGACGCACATAGACCTGACGTTTGCGTGTAATGTACGAATAATTATGTGTGAGAGTATGTGGCTCGTGGTACCGTACAGTGGCCAAAGCTACATGTTTCTGCCTGTAGACGAGCTGCGTTTCCCAAACACTCCACACCAATATTGACGCAGCAGTCCGTAAGTTAGAAGCAGGCAACAATTAGTTACTACAGTCAAGGCGCCGTGTTTTGTTGGTGGAATTCTTAGCGCTCATGTTAGCGTGGGATCAAAGACTGACGTTGGATGAGGATTCGTACGCACGAAAGCAGAGACTGACTCAGTATGGTAAGAAATGGTTTTGAAACTGAAACCACGTCCTCAGATTTAGAGAGACAACCCCGCCCCTTTCTCGCAACAAAACGCACTATAACAGAGATAGGAAGAGAGAGAGAGAGAGAGAGGGGGGGGGAGGGGACGGGTGGGTGGGTGGGTGTTTAAGGGTTTAACGTCTTTTCCCCACCACATTCGGGTGTTACCAAAGACGGGACAACGAGAAAAAGGCCGGCACAAATACATGTTTTGGCTCTAGCCGGGATTCGAACTCACGGCCAGAGTATTTCATGACCAACGCTCTACGGCTCGGGTATCCCGGCTCCCTGAGAGAGAGAGAGAGAGAGGGCCGTGTTACTGGACGGTGCTTCTGAGCGTGTCTTGATGGAACACTTTCCCACTTACTTGTCCATAAGCCCAAGCGAATTGCAAGTAATCCACACACTCAACTCGCTCCCACATTTTTCTCCTTGTTTCACAAGACTGGTTTCACGTGCGACTCGGCATTGTGACCAGCATGATAAAAGTGCGCTCAGCGCGATCAGCGAGCTTACCTGCAAATCTCCACCTATCACTACCTATCCCATTAATGCCACAAAATAGAAATAAATCTCTGATAGAGGAACCGTAAACCAAACCAGCTACCGTCGGCGCATGCTTAGACAACGGTTCCACATTCTCCTCCGAAATCTTTAAGGCGGTCCCGCTCCTGAGTTATTATCTCGGGAGCACCAGTCACACATCAACAAAGTTCGAACACCTAAGTCTATTTTACAGGCAGTCGACAAAGGAAACCCCATGCAAAGGCGAAGGAGCTTTGAGGACTTCTTGTCAGAGTTAAATGGTAGGCGAGTGGGCAATGTTCAGTGTTATCAATTTGGTGGACATTACGGCCAGATTTAAGACTGAGCTGTGGGCGTTACGTTAATCCCGTAACTCTTTGAAACTACTGAGCGAAACTGATGTACATTCTGCTCTGACTTAGCAGGCAATGCACAGAAACAGGTTTTTGCCCCAAATACACACATACACTGTCCGTAGGTTATAATGAACACACACACACACACACACACACACACACACACACACACACACACACACACACACACACACACACACACACACACACACACAGAGAGAGAGAGAGAGAGAGAGAGAGAGAGAGAGAGAGAGAGAGAGAGAGAGAGAGAGAATGTAGTTATGTACTGATGCAAGCAACCTTCTTAAAAAAAAAAGAAAAATACAGATATAGGAATGGCTAATACGACCAGAAAAAAAATGCGAACGTTTCCACAACATTGTCCAATACTGAAGAAATTACGCATTTAGCAACCCGTTCGCTGCTTTACTGGACTTGGTGCCACCCTACATAGGCTATAACTAGAAGGAACGCACCTGGCACTGACGCCCTGGCCTAGATACAGGTCTCGTATTTTATAATTTTACACGACTGAGACACTGTTTTGGGTGCACAGATTAAACAAATTCGACGAAAACATTTCAAGAAGATTTCTGTGCGTTACACGCGTGTGTTTGTCCTTTAAAGGCCCGTCATCTTAGAATTCTACTCTCACAGATCGTTCTTCTCAAGGAACTCTTTTGGCAGTGTCTGCCATCGTACCATTTAGACTTCTGCGCAATTACAGCACTTCACATGCTAGCACTGAGTCAACAGAAGGCTTCACACAACGCAAAAATTGAGGAATCTGCTAGTAATGTGGCAACCGTTGAGTATAAAATTTTGAATTTTCGCACAGGGTGGGTGGGTGTTCGGGAGCTTAAAGATCTAAGCTCCCAACAAAAAGCTTCCGAAGTGTGAAATTTTTTTACAGAGTCGACCGTGCAAGCACAGTGAGCTCTGTCACAGTTGCAGAGTTTTCAGCGCTTCGGGGACCCTTATTAAACCAGGGCTCGAGAACTTTTGCCGTGACATTATTTGGCTTTTGGTCAGTGAGCGAGACACATCGCTACAGTGTCTAGCGGATGTTGAGTGCTGCACGCTCTTTCTCGCTCAGTGTCAAAACGCAAACTGACCTGTGAAACCAGGCTGCCCTTGGCTTTTACTGGGCTGCAACTGTGACAGAGCTGACTGTGCTTACACGGTCGACTCTGTAAAATTTTTTCACACTTCAGAAAGCTTTTTGTTGGGATCGTAGATCTTTAACGTCCTCTTCCACCACGTAAGGATTTCGCACAGCTTTCAGGCGGCAGTAGCACTCTACTAATCTTTAGGATAAACTATTTCGAGCGCAAAGGCACATTCACAAGTGCAACTGTTTCTAAACACTGATAAGGTGGCTTCTGTAAAGCCTGGTAATCTGGGAATATGAGCGTTTAACCAATATACATGTACATATAATACATAATATAATAATATACATGTACATGTAACTCGCTAACACAGTACATGTATACGGATCGGCCAGTAATCACGAACAAAACACGACCTGAACACCTGTCAGTGAGAATTATGTCCGGCATGCTTAGTTTACTTAACTGTGTTGACTTATTCGTAAAGCTAATTCTGTACCTGATCTTTATCATTCACTTAGTTCCTTTGTTCATTTAAGGCCCGCGCGGAGAAGGCTTACCAAAAATAATATGAAAGTCTCCCAAAAGAATTTAACTTCATTAACAAAATGGAACGATGCGTGTGAATGCATGCTGAAATCGAGAAAAAGGAGGGTAATACTGAGAATACCCCAAGAAAATGGAAAGCCCCCTCCCCCCCCCCCAAAAAAAAAAAAAAATAAATAAATTAAAAAAAAAAAAAATGAAATAAATAAGTAAAATAAAAAATTAAAAAAACAACAACAAAAAACAAAACAAAACAAACAAACAAACAAAAAAACCCAAAAAAAAACCCAAAAAAAATACTAGCAGGATGTCGGACATAAATAAGTGTATAATTATCATCAGTCCTTGTTATAATTGTGGATAGCTGTAAAATGAGGCAGCGTCGTATCTCACGGTTAGAAACAGTAGATTTGACATCAAAACATCAAACATTTTCACATTACGTGCACATTACATTCCCAATACGTGTGCTGAACTGGATGAACATGACACGGGGAAAATTCTGCTTGGTACAAATGTTTGGCGGGAAAAAAAGCAGGGGGAAAATCTTACAATGTTGACAGGCGAGGGGTTCTCCCAGTAGTAATTCTTGAGATAATCGTAGTAAGTCAGGAAGGTTGGCGCTGCACTGGCGACGCTGGCTGAATCTCCAGATAATCCATCGGCATGTCCAGCCGCAAGACCAACACAGTTTGGCCTTCCACTGTTGTGGCTCTTTGCGCTAAATAATGAACGATGCTGGAAGATTCTTGGTTGTTCACTGTCGAACCATTCCACATCGTAACTTATCTCGCACAACGTCGGTGGATTTTGTGTGGCCATTTTTAAAAAAAAAACTGATTTACAATCTTCCAATCACGTCCAAACCATGTTCTCCATTTTGTTTTCAGTGATCGTCAGACTTCTGATTAGCTGGACAATTTTTCTTTGGCTGGCTGGCGCTGAGTTTTCACTCCCGCCGCAGCCATTTTTAGTCCGCCGGGCTGTGATGTCAATTTCACTATCAGCAGAACTGGAGCACGTGCATTCTGCTCATGGGCAGCCAGTGATTGTTTGGCGTAAATGACGTAAACAAACTTTGAAACAAACACTTTCGCGCGTGAATCGGTATGAATCTGTTCTACACTTCCTGTGCCAGACAGGTTCTCAAGACACAACACTCAAGTCAAGTTCTTTCGACACTCCAACTCTCTGAGTGGACACCGTTCCTTTGCACAGGGCTGGCCGCTCTTTAATCCGCTGGCTCAAACAACCTTTCCTCTAGCGTTTTGTCCAGCCCCGCGAGGAGATTTGGCCACGCTTGAGTTAAAGAGCCTATATATCGGGTCGATGATCTCGTAATGTTGGGTCCGCCATTCGCCACACAGATCGCTTTGGGTCGCATACTACACGTCCATTTGGATCGGGTACGCATACAGGTGTGTTTAGCGTTTTCGAAATGCGTTCATTTCAAACGGCGAAAAGATCTTCCACAAACTGACCTGTGGTAGAGAGTTGGTGTGTTTCGGCCTCTAGGGCCATTTCAGTGCACTTTGTGTAAATACTTTTAAGGCCTTCCGATCAGCATAATGCCTGTACCATCACCACAATGTAACCCTTAACAAAAACCACACCCTAACCCCCTGAAGGGCACACTATACTTACTGAGCACGAAGAATATGTACCCACGAGCGTTTAAACGTGTACGTGTATCTTAAATAAGGTTCCCCACCCTTAGGTTTGTTTATTACAAGAGACTGACACTGGCGCGGTACAGTTAGGAAAAGCACAGCAGGGATTCCACCCATACTATCTAGCAATGAATTGTACTGATTGTAAAGGTAATAAAGATTTGGACAAGCACAGGTACGGCCTACTGTGACGTAAAGCCGGGCTGGGCGCGAATGGAAACACAATTAGGTGGACGTGGAAGCGCTGTCATGTCAAACTGTACTGGGCAGAAAGCCCTAATATTCAATATTACAGACCCTAATAGAAGATAGAAGTCTGAATTCAATGTTCTTGAGAGCACAGTAAAACAAACAGTAGTATAACCGAAGACTAGTCGAATTTTCACTAGTCCATATCAATATTTTGTAGCTTTTGAATTCACCCACGTAAAATGGAGTCTGGGTGACTCAGCTGTACCAGGAAGCGATACCTAATACATTTGAAAAGTTTTAAAAAAATTGTTCAACTATGTGTCTTTCGGCTTTGACGTGTCCGCAATGACTTGCAGCATTTTTTTTATTTTTTTTTGTCAGTTGTGTACACATAAGCCGGATCTGTAACGAAACCGGAGTCAGTTTCAGTTGAGGAAGTGGAGCATGTAAAAGTGCTATACGTTAAGTTCTCACATAAGCAGTGTACCAGGCCGACAGACATTAACTTTATCGTTGGCTATAACCAGCAGTAGGCTATGCCGGTAATTACAAGACTTAGAAAGGGTCACAGTTGAGGGGCGGGGTAACTTTGCGGCGTCAATCGGCCGTGACAGCCGTTTTGGTCTTACCCTAAGTGGTGCGAGGCTGTTCTTGATCGCTATTCTCTATATATGGAAATTTGCTTCATTGTTTCGTTAAGCCGCTTGAAATTCTTAGGACGGAACTGAACTCAAACTAGTTGCCAAGACTGACAGTTACATCACATGAGCTGGTCACTCACTCACTCAGTCATTATGCGGTTGTACGGACCATTGCGGATCTAAACCAACTTCAACAGGTAAGAAGGAAAGTACATATACGAGTAGACCCTGTTGGTGTGAGTTTTCACTCTTCTTACCGTGCTTCGCTTGGAGCGCGCGCGCGCGCGCGGACACACACACACACACACACACACACACACACACACACACACACACACACACACACACACACACACACACACACCGGGGCACCAGGGCTCCACATGCGTGGGAACTATTATACGACATATGTCCTCAGTCAGGCGCTGACAGCCAGTGAACAAGTATACTGATCGAGGACATTTGCCCTGAGTAAGGGCAAAGCGACGCAAAAACGTTAGGACATGTGTCCACCTTGGTTAGAACATAATCGAATGTTAGGAGAATGACGCGGTCACCCCCCCCCCCCCCCCCCCCCGCTACACACACACCGTCGGGACACACACGCACACACACACACACACACACACACACACACACACACACACACACACACACACACACACACACACACACTGTGACAACAGAGCCAAACCTATATACTGTCGTTATAAAAGTTCAATAATTATTTTCCTCCGTATGCCTAAATTCCTACACGACGTCAGTGTTAGAATAGTCCGGATTAGTACTACAGCATACGGCACACATCTGATTTCTAGTCTAAGGGAGGCAACCGTCCTATGACCGACTTCATTTATATTCATCACGTGACTTGTCAATTTGCTCTGCCAGTGTCGTCTGCAACGGAGCGCGCAGCATACCGTCAGGTGCTTTGATCATTTTGCGGACGGACAGCAGACACAAATCATGTCTTCCTGTGATTCACCGAAGTCCCAGCAGTGCTTGAATTGCACATCGCCTCGTGTACGAGGTGTTGATCTCATGAGGGATCCCCAGCTGAACAAGGTTTGTAGAGATTCTCACGTTTTCCAAAACTCAGTCTGTGACTGAGACTGACTGAGAAGGAAGTAAATTCGCTTGCATCACCGCTGGTCTCGTTAGATGTGGACCATCACTTCATCCCGTAGGCAAATCATTTTCATTTACTCGATGAGTTTCTTTTGCGTATAGATTATTTGCTCTTTGCGCTTTCAGTTATTGTTTCATTCATGAAACTGAAGGTTTCAGTACAAATCAGTGTTGAACAGATCAGTCAGCATTTTCTGATGGCAGTTTGGTGTGGCTAATACGTGCCAGTCCCGGTTTCTTTCTGATAAATCTGACGTTTATTTCAGAGTTAGATCTAGAGTACGGCCACATCTCTCATTCCCAGTGTGCTTAGTCAGTTCAGTCTCAGTTTTTTCTCTCTCCCACCCCCCCCCCCGACCGTAAGGAATAACGGTAACAGCATCAGTATTAATTAGTGTTAGTATTTACTACAGAGTTTGACAGTGCCGGAAATACTCTGTCCATTGATTTTATACGCATGGTTTGGCGTTGCGGGTTAGCTGGTTCAGGTATTGCAAGTTCATATGGTGACGCAGCAAATCCGGCGTTGTACTGTATAGCCGGCCTGTAGTTAAACAACGACTGACTCATTGTACCCGGCGCTACACATCAGATCCGGCAAAACACATGTATTGGCGCAGCTGCGAATTTATATTCCCAGCCTTTGCGGGAAGTTATTCAGTTGATGGTGATTAGTTTCACGAAACCGTACCACTGAGTTATCGCCTTTCTCAGACTATACCCTTAGTTTGCTCGAAGGCCCGATGTAATCGTTCGGCTACATCAAAACAGAGTGATGCAACTTGAACGCGCGTTTTCAAGTGATTAAAATCTTTGATTGCATCTTCTTGAGTTTCCTGTTGTATAGTATCTTTAACTTGACTGAATGTTTACGACACGGGAATCTTTAGGCGGTGGAGCATAACATCATAATTCGTGCTTAGTCTTTTCCTTGTCACGCCTACGCTTATTGCGGTCAGAGAGGTGGGCCATGGACACATACACGTGAGCGCAATCAGGCCATATGTACTATTCCTGGCCGTTCGCCTCAGCCCACCTCAGTGCGGTCAACGCAGTGAGCAGTTATGTCACCAGATCTGAGTACCAAGTACCGGGTATGCTTCAATCGTTCTTGTGCTCTTGGGGTACATGGCATAAAGACTGGGAATTGTTGTACCAGTAACATTTCTATGTCCATCACGTAGATCTACACTACCAGCCTCTCCCGGGCCGTCCCCACCCCCGCAGCCACACACACCGTGGCTTTACCCCATTTCACCAGTGGCGCATTCAGGTTAAGTTTTTCATGTTAGTTAGTTAGGGCTTTACGCCGCGCAAGCTACAAAGAATATTTCGCGGCTAAGCGAGGTCCTTCTCTGCCAGGTCATTAAAAATAAAAGAACTTGCAAAAAAAAAAAAAAAAAAAGAATATACATGTATTAAGAATCTGTGTGCTTTTAATGAGAAACAAGTTCCCAGACTTAAATGCTAAACATAAAAAGTCGGTTTGGGTGGATATTTCGTCTTTGCTACAAAAGTAAACAGGACATATATGTTATTATTGAATGTGCATCTGCAGGGCCTGGCATTCACACTTAAAGAACGCCAAACTCTCGGCATGCACGGACTGATGCCTCCAGTACTGCTCAGTCAGGACCAACAGGTGTATCAGGTGAGTTAGACAACAACACCAACACCAACACCAACACCAACAGTAACAAAAGACAATAGAAACAACAACAATAGACCCCACCCCACGCCCCTCAGAAATTTTACATAATCCCATCAGCCCTTGTTGGTGTATATCTGATGGACACGTCTGTCTTTGCAGCTCAAATGTAAGTCATCTCTTTACACACCGCATGAGAGTTTCTCAGAATCATCAATACAAGCTACCTAATCTTAGTACGTGCCTTCACCGTCATCACCAATTTTGTCGTTAAATGTCAAGATACTGCTGAGACCTATTACCTGAAACTGAAATTTAAAACAAACACACAAACAACAACAACAACAAAAAAAATAAATAAAAAACGAAACAGCTGCACTTAAACCTATATAATCATAAACCGATGTATTGACAAATGTGCCAAATTTTCAGGTGCTGCAGAATTTTGAGCGTGCAGAGAAAGACATTGACCGGTACATCTTCCTCATGGAACTCCAGGATAGAAACGAGAAATTGTTCTACCATGTAGTCACAGAGCATGTGGAGCTTATGATGCCCGTAATCTACACGCCTACTGTCGGTACCGCCTGCCAGAAGGCAGGACTGATCTTCCGAAGGCCCAGGTGGGTGTGTGTGTGTGTGTGTGTGTGTGTGTGTGTGTGTGTGTGTGTGTGTGTGTGTGTGTGTGTGTGTGTGTAAACCACGTTATTTTTCTACTACGAACTAGCACACGTCACTTTCATCTCAGTAATGTGGATAATATTGGAAAGCCGTTATTTTAAAACATGAGTATTATACACATCTTTAGATTGTAAGTAGCATATTAGTACAAGTCGGTTTCTGGTTTGTAAAAGGCCCCTTTCAATCTTTCCAACCGACAACAGAAAATCCGTCCAAAGTTTTTTTTTTTTCCAGTGATATGGCGTTTTGAATTTGGAAAAACGCTGGGCGATGGCGTGGGAACCCGCCAATTAACAGTTTAATGACTTGGAGCGGCATAGCACTGGAAAAACGCCCGTCCATTTTCAAGTTGTGTCACCCCCCGTGAGGACGAGTTAGTGTAATCATATCCTCTATCAGGGAAAGTGAACAGCAAGATATTCGCATTTGTATGCACGACACAAGCAAACAGGCATGCCAGATGTCGATCAGGACATCCCATTCGCTTGTAATAAACGCCATGTCATGTTAATACTCTTCGCGCTGATGTAGGTAGTATGTCATTATCACTGTTTAGCGCTTATGTGTAAATGCAGTTGGGTGTTTTGCCTCAGTACATGGAGGAAATAGAATAGTATGGACCTACATGAAAAACGAACGGTGGATGTGAGCCTGAGTTTGGGCTGAGTACATATCGCTCCATATCGGTCAAACACTTGTGTACGAACGCGTTCTCCAGGCTGAGTGATAGTGGAATGGACAACCGTTCAATTCCAGTGTCCCCAAATCCGGACAGGTGTAAGGACACTGGTCACCTCGACCAACTTTTCACAGTAAGGCTAATGGATATGCCCTCGTATCTGTACTGGTGCCCTAAAGCTGACCCCAGCAGGCTTCATTTTGTAGACAGTCGTGTTTACTACGGACCGCAAAGTTTTCACAGCAATTGAAGCTGAACCACTGATACTCTCACTCGGCAAGTTCAAAAGTTCGAATAAAGGAATAACGTGTGTGTGTGTGTGTGTGTGTGTGTGTGTGTGTGTGTGTGTGTGTGTGTGTGTGTGTGTAGTTTTTGCTGTTGTTGCTGTTCAGTGCTGTTTTGTTTTGTTTTGTTTCGTTTTGTTACATGTATTTCAGTGCGGAGCCGCATCTTTCCCGCCCGCTCTTCGCCTCTCAGAGAGATTAGCCCTAAAGTAAACGCAGTTGCAGATTGCTTTGTCTAGCAGCGCGCAAGAACGTTACAAAGAAATTAATCAATCATAAATACATAGGAAACTGTTGGGTCGTATAGCCGATTGAAGGCACATTACAACCAGTGGGTCCAGCCAGTAGGCTTCAGGCAAATACAGGTCGTCTTTTAAAAGTCATTAGCCCGCTGCTGTCCGAGCGCGGTCAACTCATGAGAAGTTCATGGTCAAAAGGCTGATGTGTCCACAACGTGTCCTGCATTCCGCATCTGATGAAGCGGTCTGCGATGATGGTACTTTCATCTCGGCTTGACTGATTTACCGTACTGACGTGTTATACTGTAATTGTTTCCCTGATACTTTTCTGACTGGATGCCGCGGTTAGACAAAAAGAGAGGCACCATGTTTTGTGTTTTCGGTGAATTAATGTTTAAAGCAAGGACAGGAAAACCCACAGCTTATCTGAAACAATTTAAAGCAAACTCAGTTACTGGCGTCCACCATGGATGTACTCTGATGTGTGGCCTTTTCTTTAGTGTGCCAGCAAGAGGTCAGCCAGTGGTTCCTGAGTGTGGTGTTAATACGGAAAACATCTATCTTCTCAGAACACACTACCCCTGACTGGGGGGAGCCGGGGTGGCCGAATGGTAGAGCGTTGGACTTCCAACGCTCGGGTCGTGAGTTCGAATCCCGGCTGGGGCCAAATATTTGTGCTGACTTTTTCATCGTTGCCCCGTCTTTGATATCACCCGTAAGTGGTGGAAAAGGACGTTAAACTCCCAAACACCCACCCACGCACCCACTCTACCCCTGACTGGTTCGTTAAACCGTCAGGCTACAAAGGAAGCCAGAGTGTGGTAGTCACAGTCGATCCAGTTGCGTTCCAGGGCTTATTCATCCAGTGGACTGTCAAAGCGACTAGAAATAATTAGGTTTGTCTTTGGAACATGCCTAGCAAGGGATACTAGCCGATCAATAATTCAGTAGTAAGGGTGCAAGCGGCAGATTCCTGTCCTACCGTGGGAGTTAACACATTCTGGTTTCAAGATTACCTTCGGGTAATTTGCCGTACTGAATGGTAAATGGTTTTCCCGCAAGTAGTAAGAAAGAAGACTTTGTCAAGGGGATTCGTTGTGAGAGATTTTCACAGCAGTACTTCCCAGCAGAAGGTTCTGTTGCCCGTCAAGTTCAAATGATGTTGGCAGGTTTTCTCCTTCGACACTGGTGTGCCCGGCAAGCATTCTCTAACTCAGTTTTGCTGTAGTGTCAACGAATCCCACACACAGAGGCTCAGCATGTTTGTCCACTGCTCGGCTTTTACTGGTTCGATCAGCCCTCAGTCACGGCCGCTCGACACGGATTTTCTTAACAGCAACGTCTTCATCCCCGGCTTAACTGTATGGGAACACTGCTGGACATATTTCTACGGAAATGTGTTATACACTCACACCTCCCAAGTCGCTGGTCGGCGGTATTGACGTCCAGATCCATTCCCCGAGTCAGAGCTCCTACATGAGACCCGTACAGATGGCGCTATTTGCTCCGTGCAAATCAAGCCGTGTTACGGAAGGCTGGCGTGTATGCTGTGGGGTTTCCGCATTTGGCAGTTCGTTTTCATTCCGTGGGCAATTAATGGGATGGGTGCTAAGCGGGAATTTTATTTAGTTAAGTCTTGCATTGACCGAAAGACAGAAAACCATGCTGAATTATCTTGAAATTGAACGCAAACGTGTGCAAACATTACTGGCCGAGATGCTGAGACTGCTAAGACTGTTGGTCAACAGTAATAACCTCTCTCTCTCTCTCTCTCTCTCTCTCTCTCACACACACACACACACACACACACACACACACACACACACACACACACACACACAAAGTGACATCAGAACAGGCAGAAGGAAGATGTTGCGCGGATATAAGTGCGAATATCCTGCACACCCACTCATCATTTCCGCCAGCCGGTGCCGGCTTTTGAAGGATACACACCACTGTCCATGCAGCGTTGTGATCTGCTCCTCCAGTTTCGAAAGCGTATCGTGGTGGTGTTGCTGCTACTATCAGGATGTCATCAGTGTTGATTCAAGTTCATGTACACTGAAATGGTACACTCCGTCCCTCCCCACCCCACCGTGACCCCACCCCCACTCCACCCCCGCCACTCCGTGCACATTGCCGGATTTGAAAGCCGCCTTTCTGGTGACGTTTATAAAATCTGACGGGATGACATGGGCATATATAACAACAAAATGCCCTTGCTTCTATAGAATCTGAATATAAAGATTTGGGGGCTGCAGTCAGTGCATCTAAAAGCTGATGGATCAAATCGTCCTGGTACACTGTGATAAGAACCACTTATCACCAGCCGCCCCCTCCACTCCCTCACACACATTTACTCTCCTTGTTTATACACTGATCAGCTCTTCTGTTTTCAGAGGCGTCTACATCACAGTTCATGATCTGGGGCATGTCCACAGCATCCTCTGTAACTGGCCCAGAGAGGATGTAAAGGTACGAGCATCTCCTCCGGCTTTGCATGCCCATTTACAGTCAGTGTCTTCAAGTTTCCAATGTTTCTTTTGGAAAGACACATACTCACATGCTAAATTTGATTATGTCTAGGTCAGTGACTGGGGTACGCTGTCACGGTTGTTACGACTGTTCACTCAAGTTAGAGTGTGAGATTTTCTTAGTTCAGCAGACTGTCTACATAACAACGTCAGAATTTTCCTTGTTGAAATTCTACGGTCCAGTTTGATAATGAGAGAAACAAAGAAACAGTCACAAGAACAACGACAGTGACGACAACAACAACAACAACAACAACAACAACAACACACACACACACACACACACACAACACACACACACAACACACACACACACACACACATGTGAATCGATCAGTTCTGTGCCATGTACGTTCAATTAACGTCTATTGACAGGCGATAGTGGTGACTGATGGTGAGCGGATACTGGGGCTGGGTGACCTCGGGGCGTTTGGCATGGGCATCCCTATAGGAAAGCTGGCCCTTTACACTGCCTTGGCTGGCGTCCCTCCTATCCAGTGTCTGCCTGTTATGATAGACGTCGGCACAGACAATGACGTGAGTACGACTCTGCCATACATCAATACATTATTAGGCGGATGGGCTGAAACGGAAGCGGTTGGTGTTTGGTCAACCGTAAAGGAGAAGATGGGAGCGAGTACTCGGTTTGTACGCAGACCACCTGTCTGATAGATATCTCAGTAACATGGTACGTAGTGGTGAGGAATTTGCTGATTATGAACTTTGACCTGCCGGTTCCGCAACAACAAGATCCTGTTCAAACGGGCAAGGACTATGGCTGTTGAAACAGGAGTATAATTATTGTAATATGAACTTGTGATCATTGTTTCAGTCAGTGCCGCTTTTGTGACAAAAAAATATGAACAGGGTTAGTGAGAGAGTTTTAAGGCTTAAAGCTGCGCAGGCAACAAAGACTAATTTGTGGCTCAGTGTGCCTGCACTACTTGAAAAAACAAAACTGCAACGTTTGGACAAATAATGCTAATGCGGGGCAGTATAAACATGTAGGAGACGCTGCCCCTTCATGTTAATTTATCAAACTCCCAATTACAAAAAAGCGTACAAAACAAATAGCAATTACTACTAGGTAAGATGAACATAAATACTAAGCGCATATATGGCTAATATTGAAATAGAGAGGTAGAAAATGGACAAACTGTTACTGACTGCCGTTTAACAGCTTTGGTGTAACTCGTCCATTTACTTTGTATAATTATGACCTTAAAATCCATGCCATAACAATTTTTGCAGACGGTGAGGAATGACCCCCTCTACATTGGCCTCAAACAGAAAAGAGAACGGGGAGAGAAATACGACCAGCTTGTTGAGGAGTTCATGAAAGCTGTAGTTAGAAGGTAACACAGTTACACACAGTGCTGGTCACTCTCAGGTCTAGTGTCTAAGGGACATTCCTGTTGTGGCACTGCAGTTGCCATGGTTAAAGATCTTGGCTGACATTTTACATAGCACGTGTGCATAGTACACTGTAGATTTTTTCTTTTCAAAATCATGCCACATGTTTTGCAGGAATAAGATTTATATAATCATCATTTTTAAAACCATTCATTATTTTTAGACCAGTCTACTACGGTCTAAAAATAATGAATGGTTTTAAAAATGATGATTATCCACTACGTGGATTTTCTTTTCTGTCTCACTGCACATTACAACAGAGTACCGGTACTTTTTGTTGTACTGCATTATATCTTGTGTAGTGTGGCTTAGCAGGCTTATTCTGTTTATAAAACAGTGTGCTGGTATTTTACAAACTCAGTATGTCAGCTGTGTGTTTTGTCATGTAGGTATGGCGTGAGCTGCCTAATACAGTTTGAGGACTTTGGGAACCACAATGCTTTCCGTCTCTTGGAAAAGTACCGAAACCACTACTGCACATTTAATGATGACATACAAGGTACTTTACCTACCTTTTAATTACTCATCACATACAGAACAGTGCTGGTGCATGTGCAGAAATACATGTTGGTTTGCATCTGTATGCTCGTGTATATAAACAGAACTCGTAAAATGACGGGATTGCTGATTAAGTTACATTCACTGGTGTGCAGTCACATCAACAGAGGTAGAGGCAAAGTAAAATGGGTGTGCAAAAGAATTAGCATAATTCTGTAGTTATATTTTGATCAGATGTTTCATTTCATTGCGAGAGATTGCTGGTTAGTGAAGTGCTACACTTTATCCACAGGTACAGCAGCAGTGGCTGTAGCAGGGATACTGGCCAGCCTGAAAGTGACAGAAAAGAGTCTTGAAGATAATCTCTTTGTCTTCCAAGGAGCAGGAGAGGTATATGCCACACACAAGTGACCCCTCCCCCCCCCCCCCAACAAAAAAAAGAAGAAGACAATAACAAACAAAAAAACTGAACAAACAAAAATAAACAGAAAACAATAAAACAAAACAACCCCCCCCCAAACCCCCCCCCCCCACCCCAAAACAACAAAAACAGAAACAATAATTATAGTGCGTATCTCTGCAGGTGGCAGGTTTAAACCTGTTTTATATTCTCAGAAAATTAAGCACACCCTGTAATCATGTCTAATCTTTAATGCTTATGTGTTATTTCCATCAATCTTACAGATCAAAATGATACATATTAAGTTAAATCTGTACGCAGGGATGCATGTGCTTGCCACTTTTAGTGTTTCTCTGCAGCAGCTACAGTACAGAACCTTGGTGACAGCCAACAGTCCCATATTATTTTCTTCTTTCTTTATTTTATTTTCCTAGAGACATCTATCGTTCTTGCCTTTTTTTTTTTCTACAGGCATCCATTGGTATCGCAAAGCTCTTGTTGATGGCCATGGAGGACAGAGGCCTGAGTTATGAGGCAGCACTCTCCAAAATCTGGCTTGTTGATTCTAAAGGCTTGATTGTGAAGGTACTGTTTACCCAGCAGCCTAACCCCCTTATCTCCATTACATACGTAGTCTCCATGCTGATGAGCACATCAAAGACCTTTATTTTTAGGCAGTTATTCTGGATATCGCATCCACTTTCTTTTGCAAAGATACACACCAGGAATGAATCCTTATCTGTACTGAAACTGATGATCACATGATCACAGCTGCAGTCGAAATATTTGTAACAACAGTATGTTTCTCCTGGGCGTTTCAGGTGTGTGTGCAAGATGCCACTTTTAAACCTTTGTCTGTTGTTGTGCAATATGTAATTAAGTTACCAGTACCATATTACACAGATCAAATACTTCTTTTTTTTTCGTTTTCTTTCTAAATAGGACCGGCCAGCAGGAGGGGTTACAGGGGAGAAAGTTCTGTTTGCCAAGGATCATCAGCCCATTTGCAAACTGGAGGAGATCATCAAAACTCTGAAACCTACTGCTATTATCGGTAAGCCTCTTCCATAACATCTCCACTTCCACTCTCAGAGACACCCTGTGAGGTGAGAAAGGAAGGATATGAATCAGTAAATCTTTTTAAAATATGAAACCAAACAAAACTTTCCAAATTCAACTGCAAAAAAACAAAAAACAACCAGACAACGAAAGAAAACCCTTGTGGTATCTGCTTCAAGCAAATTTGTGGATTTGCCTAGTTTCTTGTAATGTCGCACTTACTGGACCAAACACCTTCACTTTCTATTGTCTAAATCCTCTTTGCCTATTTCAGGAGCAGCAGCGGTGCCTGGTGCCTTCACAGAGCAGATACTGAAAGACATGGCAACCTTCAACAAACGACCCATCATCTTTGCTCTCAGCAACCCCACCAGTAAAGCTGAATGTACTGCTGAAGAGGCATACAAATGTACTGAGGTATGCTGCTTGTTGGGCGCACTTGTGCTTCTCTCCAGCAATGTCACATGATTGATTTTACTTCAGAGATGATTTTTGTATACACACACACGTTACACATGTTACACACGTTACCAGGGATTCATATCTGTGTCAGACAACGGCCATAGACTGATTCATTCTTGAAACATCTGATTGATTACAAGCACAAGCAAAACATTTTTTGCTCTTCAAAGGAAAACAGCGGTGAAATGTTTGTATTGATCGTCCAGTATGGAGTACAATAACACACTTCACATAGACAATCTGTCCATAGGGCCGCGCTGTGTTCGCAAGTGGCAGTCCCTTTGACCCTGTGACCCTCAATGGGACAACCTTCAAGCCTGGTCAGGGCAACAACGCCTACATCTTCCCAGGAGTAGCTTTAGCTGTCATCGCTGCAGACATCCGCCGTATCCCAGAGAGCATCTTTCTTGAATCTGCTCGGGTAAGATGGCTCATTGCCCATTTTTTTGTTTTTTGTTTTTGACAGTTCCTCCCAGGGCATGGGTCAAATCTAGGAGGGCTCACAGGGATGGGTGAGTGGGTGGGTGTTTAACGTTCTTTTCCATTATGTTATCAAAGACAGGGCAACGAGAAAAAGGCCAGCACAAATATATGGCCCCAGCCGAAACGGAGGGCTCACAAGCTGGGGCAATTTTAATTATGCATGATGATGGAGATGAGGATGATGGTTTGATGACTACAGACTACAAAACATAATTTCTTCACTGGTTTCTACTGGCTCATATTGTTCATGCTTGTTGAAAAAAAAGTTCACACCTGTCTGAAGAGTGAGCATTTCCTTAATTCACTGTCTGCTTTTTCTCAGTGTCTGACTGACCTGGTGAGCAAGTCAGATCTGGAGGAGGGCAGAGTGTACCCGCCACTCTCTACCATCCGCTATGTGTCTCTCAAGATCGCCGCCCATGTGGCTGAATTTGCATACAGACATGACCTAGCCTTCCATCTGCCGGAACCCAAGAACAAAGAGGAATTCATACAGGGAAAGATGTACAGCACCGACTACCAGAGTTACATGCCCGATATCTATGACTGGCCAGAGAGTGCATGTGCATAGAAAGCTTGTGACGGTCATGATTTCAGACACATTCAATCATTTCTCCTTTTGTCTTTGCTGATCTGACATTACTGGTACCAGAAGCACTTTACAGAGGGAGAAAGAGAGAGAGAGAGAGATCATCTACCAACAGTGTTGTCTGCTGTAGTAGGGGTGCACTTGAAAAAAACAAAAAAACTTCAGACAAACAAATTGTACAGTTGCAAGAATTTGTTTGTGAAAGAGTATCCCTCTCATGGTTCTGTGAAGCATGTGATTTACTGCTTGGTAATAGGGCCTGGAAGAGAACTATTTTAGTTAATGGGATATATATTGAAGTATTTATCGCAAAGAAAGTCTAATTAGGTTCAAGTTTCTGTCATTGTACTTGTATTTGTTCATGTAAGTGAATACTTCAGCTGCAGCTTTTACATGAGTACATTAAAAAAAAAAACTCTTCCTTACGTTTTACGAAAAGAAAACAAAACTCTTCCTTGCGTTTTAAGAAAAGAAAGGGGATTTCAGAAATAATGCTTCCTTTGTACATATTCAAATATACTTGATACACATATTATATTGTACTTCATAAGTTTATGTTTAATGTGAGCTTTTCACAAATCGACATGTAGCAAGATTTTAAGGTACAGTTTATCTTCTGCATCCAATTGCAAAGGAACATGTTTTCATGTGCAACACATTCCAAAACAAATGTCACGTCTCTCCACCAAAGTTCCTTGTCTTACACTTACTGGATATGTAACTTGTAGATTGCTCAGTGATGGTACCTCAGTTTCCAGCAGCTAAAGTGCAGTGCGTGTGTACATGTGTGTGTAAATGTACACATTTACACAAAAGATTCAAGATCTGCATTCCATTGTGTGTTTTAAATTCATACATTTTGCCAAAATTATTTTCTTCTCATGGTCATGATCTTTACTACATATGAATCTCGCTAACATGATTAAGATTGACATTCTGGTCTTCATTTGTATGAATGATACTGCTACTTCACCTCTGCATAACTCCCTGAAACGTGCACATGACAAGTTTCTTATTACAGTAATTGAATATGGGGCGCACAAAATTGATTTTAAGAAAAATTTACGAATCGTGGTATTTGCCTGAAAAAAAACAAAACGATCCTCACTGTTGCCACAGCATTATTGTTTATATGCTGTTATGTGTGTTCAGTGTAAGGGTCAGTAGTCTTAAGCTTCAGGTTATCACTATAGTCTTGATAAATGCTTGTGGAATATAGTTTTATGAATGTTTTAATATATATTGTTTGATGGTGTGGTTAAAGAGTTATGATCTGACATGAAACACCTCAGTGTATATTTTCACAGTGAAGCTGTTGTGTACTTCATTTGTGGCCATCTTACTACTTCAGTGTTTCATTTGTCATATTGACTGCAGGTTCGGTGGTTCAGTTCATTTTCTCAGTCAAGTTTTTTGTTGTTGATGTTTTAATCCATACCTGTTGATCAGAAAATACTGTTGTATACATATGTATATGCACATTTTATCTGCTTTATCTCCTTCAGAATCAAATGCATGTCACTTTCTCTTTTTTCTTTTCTTTTTGTTTTGTCTTCGATTTTTCAATGAAACAAACTTACATGAAATAATATATTCCTGTATTTGCATTTACTGTAATGCCCCTAGTGGGTAAAGCTGGTGGCAATAAAAAAAATGGAAATGTGATACTTGTTATTATCTTCTGAGAGTAGATATGATGAAAGGTGGTATTCTCTTCTGAGAGCAGATCTGATGGAAGGTGGTATTCTCTCCTGAGAGCAGATCTGATGGAAGGTGGTATTCTCTCCTGACAGCAGATCTGATGGAAGGTGGTATTCTCTTCTGAGAGCAGATCTGATGAAAGGTGGTATTCTCTCCTGAGAGCAGATCTGATGGAAGGTGGTATTCTCTTCTGAGAGCAGATCTGACGGAAGGTAGTATCACCTTCTGAGAACAGGTATGACGGAAGGTAGTATCACCTTCTGAGAGTAGGTATGACGGAAGGTAGTATCACCTGATGAGAGCAGGTATGACGGAAGGTAGTATCACCTTCTGAAAGCAGGTATGACGGAAGGTAGTATCACCTTCTGAGAGCAGGTATGACGGAAGGTCGTATCACCTTCTGAGAACAGGTATGACGGAAGGTCGTATCACCTTCTGAGAGCAGGTATGACGGAAGGTCGTATCACCTTCTGAGAGCAGGTATGACGGAAGGTCGTATCGCCTTCTGAGAGCAGATATGACGGAAGGTAGTATCATCTTCTGAGAGCAAAAAGCGCCTACCTTTATACTATGACAATGCCTCCCACGCCGTTTGTCGAAGTGTCTCTGGTAGCGCTGCCGCATAAGCTGCATGCATCGGAGACAGCCGAACTTGAGTAAAGGGAGCACCACTTGACTTTTTCCTTTCTCTCGCCATCGCATCCTCATCACTTTGATGACGGAGGCAGGTTCTTTGGGCACCACACGCTCACTGCTGGCGGCCTCCTTCAGTGTAACAAGGACAGGCAGCCGATCTGCACACCTGCTGGGTGCGTCTTCGCTGCTGGTCATTTTTTCTTCTGGATAAGTAAGAAAAGAGCGATGGTCCTTCCTACACTATTTGGTGTCTGGTGATGGTGCGTTCCTGATGAAATTCCTGGATCGTTTTCTGCCTGTTTTGCGCTCTGAAACTGAAAAAGATGCCAATCGAAACAAAACAAAACAAACACAAAAACAACAACACTCATTTAATTAATAACACGCACACACACACACACACACACACACACACACACACACACACACACACACACACACACAGAGCATGGTGAAAAACCCTCTGCGAGAAACAACAGCTTATAAGTACATTCCGGAGACTGTGGTACCAGGGTGCCGTTACGGTACCTAAATTGCCTCAGTGAAACTGAAACAACCATACGTGCAAAGCGGCGAATAAGAACAATACAAACAAAAACCTTTTTCCTAAAAAAAATTGTATACTAGATTTAGCCAAAATCCTAATGATTACCCTTTAGATGCAGCAGATGGACTGTTTCACAACGACCCTGCAGAACAGTTTAGTTGTGCGCTGAAGTGGGGAGGTGGGCAGGGCGCCAATACTCTGCCTAAGAAATACAACGTTATAATGTATTACACAGTCCCAGACCCCCCCCCCCCCCCTCCACATCGCCCACGTAAAAAGACCCCCCAAAACAGCAATAACGAGTTAAACTTGGCACGAACAACCAATTGTGTGATGGAACTGAATGCCGAAAATTACGCCATTGACACGAGATCTTCCGGTGCCAGAAATGGCAAAGGGAACCTGATTTGGACTGACTGAGCGAACCACTCGGTTCTGACGGTGCCCTGATGGACAAATCGATACACCACTTGTCAACGCTTTGAAAATACCTTTGCCGGTCACCGCCAGGGAAGAGAGAGAGAGAGAGAGAGAGGTGGATGGGAAAAGAAGTTAATAGTACTCGGTGCCAATTTTGATTGGCGTAGTATTCAGTTCTACACTGAGTTTTCGTGTTCAGTTTTCGCGCGCGCGCGCGCGCGCGAGAGAGAGAGAGAGAGAGAGAGAGAGAAATGAAAATAAATAATTTTTCCCAGGAAAAAAGAGATACAGGACCTGTCTTCATCTTGTTCTTGCTTCACTTAGGATGAAACTCCTCTTTACAAACAAAATATGTCAGTGAATTTACACTGATGTATATTCACACGCTCAAAGACGCACATCTAGAGAGTGGAGGTGGTGGGGGGGGGGGGGAGAGGGGGGTGATCGGGATGGGATGAGGGATGTCATGATAACGGCCGGCCGGACCGAGAAATAAAAAAAAAACCAACCTTATTTTTGCCGTTACCTCTTTTAAATTACTGTGCATGCGGAAAGGAAAGTCCTTTGTATAGTGGCCAAGTTTGTATTCCTTTTATGCGTTTTGTTTTGTTTGTTTGTTTGTTTGGTTGGTTGGTTGGTTGGTTGCTTTTCACCTCGGAAAACTTACAAAGTACAAAACCATAACATGAAAAATTGTCAACATGACAGAAATCCCGGCAACGGTTTCCCCGGTAAGAGCCTGTTCATTTCCATTGATTCCTGGGAAACCCAGACCAGTAATTTCTGAATAAAAATGATCTCACCTCAGCAAATATGCAGCCTTTCCCATGAATTGCGTCGAAACGGATTTCTTCCTGATCGTGACAGCACGTGCAGCTTGCAACTTTTCGCGTACTCTGTGGTTCCGACCACGGACGAGATTCAGCACACACAGAATGCCATCAGTTGGACGGTAACAATCCAGGTTCATTTATCAGTGGCGACGTTGTCAGACTAATTGGACAATTACAACCCAGATTCATTTATCAGTGGCACTGTTCTCGAACTAACTGGACAAAGATAAACACAGAAACCGGATAACTTTTGCCCCGGCGTCACTATATATATTGCCGTAAGAGCTGTCAAGTTTCCAGCGACACCATCATGTGTGAGCTGAACCAGCCATCTCGCTACTTTGTCAAATCAATGCACTAGCGAGGCTGCTCCATAATTCCTCGTGACATCATCGTCAATTATATTCCGGCTTTGGCTAAACTGGTGAGGCACTTTATCGCGCTCCTCTTGTTGAAACAGGAAAGTTCCAGACACACTCATCGGTCAGCGTCGTTCACTGTGTTTGCTGACTCCTTGTGATATTCGCGTAGGGTGTACCCTTCTGTTGGCTCGTTGCCAGCCTGTGAGATGCTGTAACTGTGCAGGTGTCTTAGTGGCACGATATTAAACGTTACGAACTTGAACCGCTCAGAACGATTTTTGAGGTAAAAATTGATGGAAGGTAGGCCTTTAACTTCTAGTCGGCTGTAATAACACAACCTACCGGTCTGAACGAGCAAACGCCCTCGCCTCTGTTGTTATGTTACGTAATGGTGTATGGACAAGTTGAGGTATACTCCTGTTGACGGCAATGGAGAATAGTCCCAGTCACTCCAGCTGACAACAGAGTTGACACCTGCCTTTTCCCGTCAGTCTTATGGTGACACAGTTCACGGCTTGGCAATGCCGTCAGGTAAAATCTGTGAGCTTGTGGGTGTCTTTCTGTAGCTATTCTGAGACATTACATCTCTGCCGTTGCTGACAACAGACTTGACACCGTCCGTTTTCCAGCATACATGCCATGGTGCAGTTTGCGTCTTGTCAATGCCACTAGTTGTCCCTGTGCTGTGACGGGATGTTTCGCCATTCAGAGACGTCTGGCAAAAGGGCCTAAGCTTCCTACCATATTAATGACGCTTGGGTCTTTTCCCCGGATGACTGTAGCGCTTCTCGGGATAAGCGTCTTAGGGTGGAGGGTTCGATCGTTGTAGTGAGTCTTGGTCCCGCGGCCCAGCTTAGTTTCCATGGGACACATCATCTCGGGTCACTCTACCTCTGCAGCGTGCTCTGTTTAGCTCGTTATTAGTGTGGCAAACAGGATGACTGGTGAAAATACAATATTGTAATAAAGATGGTCGGTGTTGGTGATTGACTTCTGGTTTCATGCCTTGGGCGCTTAGAAAATTGTATCAAATAGACGTGCAGCGAATAGTTTTGCCTGACATACAAGTGAAATGATTCTCTTGCAATCTAGGATGTGACCTGTGTGTATTTGTTAGAACATTCGAAAATGGACGGTCAGTTATGCATGTTGCTTAGTCTCCAGATTTGCTTTTACCCAAATAATTATATTCAAACTGTGTGTGCCTTTCTCCGTCAGTCTGTACATATTCTATGAAGGATTCCGCACAGTATTTTGCTGGGTTAAGCAGAAATTGTGTAACTAGAGACTGAGAAGCATGCATAACTGACCGTCCATTTTCAAATATTTTGGAATTGCTCTGTACTTGAAATGTGTGAGTTTGTATGCGTACGCGTGTTGTTTTTTGTCTTAGAAAGAGAGAGAGAGATGTTTTTGTCTCTCATCGAGAGAGAGAGAGAGAGAGAGAGCAGAAGAAGAAGAAGAAGAAGAAGAGAGAGAGAGAGAGGGGGGGGGGAGAAGAAGAAGAAGAAGAAGAATCCAGGAACAGAAAAGCACAGCGTTTGTACCATTACACACAGGAGTGTTAGTATCTCAACGACAGAACTGTCTACCCTGATCAGTCGAACAGTTTATTTGCCTACTTTGCTGACGACTGCTTCAACATTCATGTTACTCACAGAAAACGACACAGTCACGTCTTTGTGCTAATAACTGATTTAGAATAGATGAATAGATGAGACTGTGTGATGACTCGGTCTAACACACGGCGTATACGCACTTTGTACAAGTGCTTGTCAGTAAACAGATTTACGACATAAGCTAGCTGTACCTTGCTTCTTTTTCTTTTTTTCCTGGCTTTGCTGTATATAGACGCACGTATTCAACTGAGCGTGTCAGCAGATGGATTTCACAACCGAGAATGACGATAAACACAGTTTTTGTCCCAACAATGCGGAACTGTTAATATGAAATTTACTGTAACGGAACTCAGAGCTGAACTCTGCTGGTTTTCACTCAAACATTTTCAGAAATCGAAATGTCATCACAAATCATGGTGACAGAAGGTGTTCACAACGCATACTATATGAGACGGCCTGTAAATAAAGGCCGGTCGTACACACATGATTGACACCGGTCAATGTTGTGTCACATCGTGTATTTCGAGCACGTTTTGCATAGACTGCCCCCCGGGGAGCCGGGTGGCCGAATGGTAGAGCGTTGGACTTCTAATGCTCGGGTCGTGAGTTCGTACCCCGGCTGGGGCCAAATATTTGTGCTGGCTTTTTCATCGTTGCCCCGTCTTTGATATCACCAGTAAGTGGTGGAAAAGGACGTGAAACCCCCAAACACCCACCCACCCGCATAGCCTGCCCGGACCGCTCTCATCAGCGTTCCAACTGGTATATCACTTCTAGAATTCAGATTCATAAACTTGTTAAGTTATTACTGATAGGTGACAATCAGTTCGTCATTGTTTTATTTACATGAATAATGTTATATGGGTGAGTTTGTTCTCTCTTGTTTTGGGTTCATGCATAATTTGATGAGTTATTAATGAAAGGTGACTTTCATTACGTCGTATTTAGGTGGAATTTGGATATGACACTCATTTTGTCATTGTTTTGTTTATACTGTTGATGTTATGTGGGGCAGTTCCATATTTTGGGTTCATGCAGTCAGGGAAGAAGAGTTCTGGGGCAGTTGTCCGCGTTGTCTGTTGCCTGGTAAGGTCGTGCATCGTGCTGACACGAATAGACACGAGGGGGCCCAAAAAATGAATACTAGCCGAGTGTGTAGTTTATACAATGACTGACTGCGGAAGAAGTCTCTTTCACTCAAAAGACTCGTCAGTGAGCGCGTAGAAAAGTTATAACCGTGTGGAGTTTATTGCAGCACTTCTCTGGTGTTACGTACACTGCACTCTCAAGCTTCGCGGCACATATGAGCTTCTCTCGTGCACACACACACACACACACACACACACACATCTCAGGGTCTTATATACAGCCACAGCATTCTAGCACATTCTAAACCTCTATTATAAAAGAACCAATCAAAAATCAGAACGTAACTTGAATCACCTCATTACTATTTTAAAACTTGAGAAGAATCCAGAATTATCGAGTACCCGCCCGCCTAATCCAGGCGCGTTATATAACCACTTCTAATTGTAAACAACTCCTTACAAAGCGATTTGCACGAAATTTCCGGGAGACTCAGGTCTTGACCCGCCTAAATGCGTACCGCCTCCCGAGGCAAGATTAGCTACAAACAAAACAAGGTCACCACTTCTAGAATTTTCGTGAAAACAATATAACTTGACTTCTGGAACTTGGAAAACAGATTTACATTACTAAAACACAATACGCACTCAACCTTCTAAAAAAAAAAATGAAAACAATACAGCTGTTCAGCCCATACAAACTGACAAAACACAAACAAAACACACAGCCACGCTCGTAACACATCTCCTTGGTCTTATTTACATTCAGCTCTAAGTTGTTCTCTGAGCACCACTTCACGAGACGATCAACCTAGAGTCATCCCGATACTCACTCTCATCATTCCTGATTTAGCAGGTGGTCTCTGTACTTGGACACGAATCAAAATCAACTCCTCTGCTGTACGGTGTTCCCTTGGGCTCGGTGCTGGGCCCTATTCTGTTTTTTTTGTATACCCAACCCCTCTCTGATATTGTGAGTACTTTCCAGATTTCCCATCACATGTTTGCTGACGACACCGAGCTGTATGGTTCTGCTGCACGCGCTGAAGTTGACTCTCTCCTGTCCGACATGCAGTCATGTACACTTGCTGTTAAAGAGTGGACTCTCCATAACAAACTGCAGTTGAACGAGGATAAGACGGAGGCTCTTTTGGTTTTTTTCAAAATGTTCAGATCTGCCCTCTTCTTTTAGGATTGGACAGACCGGCTGACATTCATTTTTCTCAATCCGCAAGGAATTCAGGGGTCATTTTTTCACAACACTCTGTCGATGAGAGGACAGGTGAATCTGAAGGTCTGTCAGTGTTGCTACTTTCAGCTTCGGCGCATTTCGTCCATTAGAAAGTACCTGACCACTGACTCTACA
Source organism: Batillaria attramentaria (assembly GCA_018292915.2). NCBI lineage: Eukaryota > Metazoa > Mollusca > Gastropoda > Batillariidae > Batillaria > Batillaria attramentaria. The sequence continues at coordinate 870,120 of JACVVK020000107.1, read as the reverse complement.
AAGACCTTAGTGACTTCACTTGTTCTCTCTCGCCTAGATTATTGTAACTCGCTCCTTGCCGGTCTTCCTCAAAATCAGTTAGACAAAATTCAAAAAGTAATGAACTGTGCCGCCCGTCTTATCTTCAAAACACCAAAACGCCAACATGTCTCTCCTCTCCTATCTGATCTGCACTGGCTGTCCATCCAAAACTGAATTCACTACAAACTCTCTGCTACAACATTATCTCAGGTTCTGCTCCCTCCTATCTGTCCGCTCTCATTCAGCTCTACACACCATCCCGCAACCTCCGTTCTTCCTCCGATACCCGTCTTCTCCGTATTCCCATCCGTCGGAGAAAGTTTCAACGCCACTGAGCGTGCTTTTTCATACATTGGTCCTGTAACCGGCTGATCTGGAACGGCCTCCCCTCTCACATCCGTCATGCTCAGTCGTTAGCAGTCTTTTAAGTCTCACCTTCATTAAAACACATCTTTTCTCCATGCAGTAGCACCCCCCCCCCCCATGCCCCTCCCCTCCCCATCTCTGCATGCCACCTGCACTGAAAAAATCTGTGTGTGTGTGTGTGTGTGTGTGTGTGTGTGTCAGTGCCGGTGTGTGTGTGTGTGTGTGTGTGTGTGTGTGCGGTGTGTGTGTGTGTGTGTGTTGTACGTCACGTTATATACGTTGTTTTTGTTATGTGTAGTTTATGTACGAGCCCTGACCTCTTGTGAGATGGGGCGCCACAAATACCCTTTATTATTATTATTATTATTATTATTTAGGATAACTTGAGACCCTCGACCGTCGTGTCGTCAGCAAAATCGGCGGTTACTGACTGCCGGATTACTGAGGATCACTGAGCGGTTACAGCCTGACAATAGCCGGGCATGACTGAATAAACTGTTCAGGCCCCACTCGACACCACGCTGGCCTTGGTACCCAGTTACACATCCTACCATCCTATCAGCGTCAGAGGCCTCAGTGACTGCATCTACACTGCCGTGATGAATCGCCGTCAACCGGCTGCGGCGGCCGCGTCAGGTGACCGACCGATCCGGCTGAACTGACTGAAGTCACACTGACTGGTTGGGCCGGTTTGATGCTGTCAATTCAAAATTCAATTCAAAACATCTTTATTGTCCAGTTTAAGACAACCGGAAAATTTCCTTTTGGTGCCCGCACTGCACAGGTATAAAATAAAATAAGGCCGGTTAGGAGTATCACTGACAATTAACGTGACATCAGTACACGCAGTAATGGATGAACTGTGCCTAATGGATGAACGTTCACGATCTGTGTCGTCCAACTTTCCTTTGGGTGTGATGTCGATGGAAAAGTTTGATGGGTGTGAAATGGCCTTACGCTGCTTCGGATCAGAGACATGTCTCTGTTAGGATCTGTGAAACATTATACGCTGTTCCGCCATGCGTTGTGAGCTATCGTGAATACATTCAGTAGTTCAGTCCCCTGATTTCCCTCAAGCAGACATTTTGTGAAATACTTAAGAAAGTGGCAGTGGAAAGTGAAAATTACATGGTCATGACACTAAAATATAGTAAAACATTCGCTCCGTATATATGCTTAATTGCAAAATATAAATGAGAATGAAAATGAATGGCTTATAATGCGATATGCGGCTTTACCTCTTTTTCACATCAGCTCCGTATGGTAAGACAAGGCACTTCCGGCGAGTAGTAACTTCCGGTGCGTCCAATTAGACGCTGTTTGATCCCACACTTTTGACACGAGTTTACAAAGAAATTCACAAAATCAAACAAGATGCCGCGTATTATGATAAAAGGTGGTGTCTGGAGAAACACAGAGGTAAGGTTGATGTCAGCTCAATTATGAAAATATTCCTTAAAATGCTGAAGTTGATCACAAAAAATTTGACCGTGTAGCCGTTTTACCTTTGCTATAATTTGTCGTTTTACGGTTTGTGTGTCAAAGAATCTGTAAATATGTCTGTGTTGTTTTTAACCAAGAGGTAATTCGTTTCTGTAATTAGGAAGAATATTAACTGCTTTGGTTTCGAGCGTAACTGTGGTAATTTATTGTCCAGACTATGTTACTGTACACCACGCACAAGGAGCGTGAACGGCTACAACTAGTACAAGTACAACATTTCTGAGTGCTGATCATTGTTTTTACTTTCTTTGATCAGGATGAAATTCTCAAGGCGGCTGTTATGAAATATGGCAAAAACCAATGGGCTCGAATTGCTTCCCTGCTTCACAGAAAGTCTGCCAAACAGTGCAAAGCAAGATGGTAAGAAAAGATAGAAGTTTCAGTAAAACTGTAGTGTAAGTAGAAGGTCACATTGAACGTGTCGTGTTTGCCTGATTTTTTTTCTTCCATTTGCTGTCAAAGGCATTTCAGTTATCATCATATAGTCTTCTTGTTTTTAAGTAAGAAGATGGAGGAGCATTCTCATTGTGTGTTTATGATATTTTAAGAACAAGGAGCAATTTTTTTCAACATTTTGTTTGTTTGACTTCATGCATGTGTACAGTGTGGTGTTTGTCTCTGCTGCATAGGTTCGAATGGCTGGACCCCAGTATCAAGAAGACCGAGTGGAGTCGAGCGGAGGACGAGAAGCTGCTCCATCTGGCCAAGCTGATGCCCACACAGTGGCGCACTATCGCCCCCATTGTTGGCCGCACAGCTGCACAGTGTCTGGAGAGATACGAGCTGCTGCTGTAAGTTTGAAAATATACTTGTCTGAGCTATATGGAAAATTGTTGGTGTTGTTTTATTATGTGTAGCACCTCTAACAACTGACTTTACAATATGTGCTGATGTACTTGGACTATTAGTCCTGTTACGCCATAAGGGTAGAGAGGAAGAAAACGGAGAGTATGTAGGTAACTGTTTTCTTCTTATTTAGTGACAGTGTGGTAACTGGACAAGCTGGTGGCTTTTATTCTATCTGGCATAGTACCGCCCATCTGAGTTGATCAGGTTGAACCTTAGCTTCACTTGGTCACAGCCAGCTGCCCTGTTTGTAGAAACAGAGATGAAACAAGGTTTGCAAATTGCATTGGGGTAAAACTTCTCCATACTTTGCTGTGCAGGGACAAAGCCCAGAACAAAGAGGCCGACTCGGAGGATGATCCGCGAAAACTGAAACCAGGAGAGATTGATCCCAATCCTGAGACAAAGCCAGCCAGGCCAGACCCTGTTGACATGGATGAGGATGGTAGGGTCAAGGGGAGTGTGGGTGCGCGGGGGGGGGGGGGGGGGGGGGGGGATGATAGATGGCATGGAAAAAGTGGTTCTCACATTCAGAGGCAATCATGTGTTCACTGAACCCCATGTCTGTCAGGGCTCCAACTTGTGGTTGTAAAGCACGATCTTGTGAAATAAAAAAAATAAAAACTTCTTGTAGCTGGGAAAACCTCCCTTCATGCAACAGTGGCACACATATCAAGTTGCATTTCCACTGTTGTAATGTGTGCATGATTGGAGTCCTTTTTTTTTTACGTTTAGTGCCATTTAGTGATTTGCTATTTCTTTGGGTTGCTTTTTTGTTGTTGTTTGGGTTTTTCTTGGGGGGGGGGGGGGGGGGCAAATGCAACACCCAAAATATTCAAGATACGAGTTTCACAACTAAAAGAGAAGAAGACTTAATTTCAATAACATTTCCTAGTTTTGGAGGGGAAAGGCCGATACGAGTTTGTTGTCATGTCCGCTTTCTCGATTGTTTCAGAGCTGGAGATGCTGTCTGAGGCCAGAGCACGTCTTGCGAACACACAGGGAAAGAAGGCCAAGCGCAAGGCACGAGAAAAACAGTTGGAAGAGGCCAGGTCTGTCCAAGCAGATATGCCAGGCATAATTTCCTCTGGCTGCTTTTCTTTTTTTACCTTAGAATGTAATAAACTTATTGAGATTGTAATTGTAATATAAGATTCCATTTTTTATATTTGTTTCTGATGCCACTGTTCGTATGGCTAGTCGCATGTTTCCTTTTATGTTGGTCAAATTTACTGGGATAATATTAGATCGCTGGTTTGTGGATATTTGTATGTATATACATGCATGGTCGGGGTTTAGTATGCCTGCTTCTTATCAGATTCATTTATTTTTCAGGCGACTTGCAGCACTGCAGAAACGACGCGAGTTGAGGGCTGCTGGCATCGAGTATGTTTTTTGGTTTATTCTGACATTTTTACGTGCATTATATGTGCTGTGGGAAATTCTTGAAGTTTAAGTTGAACTATTGCAACAGCTTTTTCAAATCTGTTAATCATAATGTCTCTGTCAAATCGTGTGTTGCAAAATGGTTTTTTCCCCAGAAGATACTGCAAGTGTTTTTCAAATGCTACTGCCTTCTCTTTAAACACTTTAGTCAGTTAATTTTGGGTTGTTTCCAGAGTGAAACAGAAGAAAAGAAAGAAAAGAGGCGTGGACTACAATGCGGAAATCCCATTTGAGAAGAAACCTGCTCCAGGTGAGACATCAGGAATCTGCAGTTTACATTTTAGCTGTTGTTTGTTCTGAGCTGCAGCTGGAATCAAAAGAAAAGTCAGATGATGTCAAATGAAAGTCTGTCTGACAGATTTTTTTTTTTTTTTTTTTTTTAAATCCATAATGCATTCTCTATATAGGTGTCAGAAGTCTGTGTGACAGATTTTATATGATGCTGTGCCAAAAGTTCATCAGCGGTACACTGTGTACATTTGAAATGTCATTAAACCTATTTTTCTGCACATTTCAACATAATTTTGGGTTTCTTATAAAGATATCTGGCTAAGGAAATAGCTGAGATAAATTGGTCTTGTTTGAACCAACAGAAGTGATGTTATTTTGCCATAGAAACAGTTTTGGGGGCCTAAAAATCGGGGTCAAAATGGTGACTTGACAGGGCGACCATAGGATTTCATCTCACTCCTTCCAATGCATAAAACCACGCCAACTAGGCTTTGTGTTTGCATTAAACACAAACAAATCTGTGTTTTTCGGTATATTATGATGCGTGTTTTCGCGTTTGTACGAGAAAAAAGTCCCCGCGAAGTTCCGCTTGCCGCTCGTCACAGATTTTGTCTTGCCCGGGTAATCACATTCTCGCGTCACCGAGACTTCGCGAGACCCTCATTTGCATACTATTTATGGTGGCAGCCTCGTTTTGGACATCAGATTTGAGATGGAGGCTAGCGAGGTCCACTTTGCCAGCATTTGAAGCCAGTAGAGCGAATACAAAGCACACGCGGTTTTCTTTTGTCCCATTGTGACAAGCGTGCATTTTGAAAAAGTGAGGACTCTACAAATGAAATACTCTGTTTATGGCCGATTTTTTAAAGACCGAGGTATCGTTTACAAAACGAGACCGCATGGTGACAACAAAGATGGCGTCGTCTGCGCGTGAAGGTAAGTTTCGATTTTTTGTCCCCCAATTTTGAACGGGTGAGAGATGTGACAAGTGACTCAAGCATGACGAGCAACAGCATAATCAAGTAATTTTACGCACGAACGTATCGTAATAATGGGCGTCTTTTGCAGTTTCCAAATACAATGAGTGAAAGTAATATTATTCGTTTGCCCGTACTTTCGATTTTCAAGCTCTGAGCAGTTATTCGCGGAAAAAAGTTTCCGAGGGACATTGTAGATACTTGGTCCAGCGTGACGAGGCACATGGTGGTTAGAATTTCTTCTGACAGTCAAAATCCCACTTCACTCGAACTTGCTGTGCTTTGATCAGAGGTACAAAAGAGTAACAAACATTGTTTCAGGAACAACACTCCGATTCTTTTTCTTCGTAGTGTCTTTCTTTGTGTTGCACATCACCATTTCTACTAGGGACACTGTAGAAGTATGGTTAGCTTGGTCCAACGTGGTGAGGTACATGTTAGTGAGAATTCTTTTGAATATTCAAAATCCCACTTCTGTAACTTGCTGTAACTTGACCAGAGGTATTAAAGAATGACTGAAATATTGTTCTGGGGACAGCGCTCCCATTCTTTCTCTTTGAGTTTGAATTGGTTTTTCACGGCCTGTGTTGCACCAGTAACACCAAAGACAAAGCAGAAGCATGTCAAAACCAAACTGGCTTATAAACCTATTCTGTTTATTATGAAATGTAAGGAATGTGGAGTGAAAAAACTGAGTATGAGATTCCCAGTCCAAAGTAGCTATTCTTTATCATAAGTTTATCTGGTGGTAAATTTCAGGTCTTCGTGTACGTTTGAGCAAAGAAGCGACAGTTGATATAAAAAAAAGAAAAAGCAATGCCCAGTCTGGATATAAATGTTTGCTGGTAAAAATATAGTTTGTTAACTTAAAACAAATGTCATTAATTATCCTTTTAGGCAGTCACTTGCCTCAGTTTTTGGTTTGTCACATGTGCACATATATTGTATGAAATTTTATTTTCAGGTCGCCTCCATTTGCCCCGAAAATGAGATGGGCCTTGTGATCTTTTGGATGAGGCAAGGACATTTCTGGTTCTGATCATCCAGGCCAGAAGAGTCATGGGAGCCAGTGGCATTTTTCCTACAAATTGCCAGAGCTGTGTTTGCAAGAAACACTGTCGACACAGCACATGCAGCTGTACAGCGTCTGCCGCTAATTTCTGTGATATTAACTGTGATATTACTGAGATAAAGACAAATGTTTGGAAGTGAGAACTATAGTTGTGGTTTCTTTTCTTACGTGTTGTACAAATGTGTTTGTTAGCAGTGTTGTTTCCGAAAAAGAACAGCTCTCCCTAGTAATTTGTCCTGGACATGACTTGCGACATGTCACACATTAGTATACTGGTCTATGGAAATATGGCTTCTCACTGACTTGTAACTGTGTTTACATACAAATACTGCAGCTAAACATAGCATAACAACACCCCCCAAGTACTACCCGCTAGTTCTCCGGCTTTAAGAGAGAAAGTTCAGTCCACGGAAATGTCGCTCATCACACAAGACAAAATGTGTCATTTGTAATTGCACATGAAACAGTATTCAAAGCTTCCAAACCCATTTCTATCTTTCTTACCCAGGTTCCATTACATTTCCATGCAGAATTTTGTTTGTCAATGAATTTATTTTAGAGGTATACATAAATATACTTTGTCCCATGCGACACGTGACACACAGTGTGCACTTCATTAAAACATGATTTTTGCAAACACCACAACTTCAACTATCTTTTGAAATATATATATTTCAGTAGAGGAAAGAAGCCTTCATAAAATCATGAAAAAGTTTAACTGAAAACCAAGATCTGATTTTTGTGTAGCTGGTCCACTTTTGGGTGTGAACTTTTGGCACAGCATCATATACACTATGTATATATATATATATATATATATATATAGAGAGAGAGAGAGAGAGAGAGAGAGATGTGTGTTCAGTTTAGTATAAATGACTTCCAAAGTTTGTTTTTTCAAACTACTGTATATATATTCTGGCAAACACTTGGTATTCTTTAGTTTAGGAGATGGTGTACAGTGTTATTGCGGGGGGCAAGGTTTTCTAGAGCTTATTTGAACCTATATTCTTTTTCTTGTAATTTTTTTTAGGTTTTTATGACACATCCCAAGAGAAATATGATCCTATGGATCCCAACTACAAGCGCCTCAGACAACAGAACCTGGATGGGGAAAGACGCTCGGACAAAGAAGAAGTAGGTACCTTTAGTTATCAGCGGTAGCACTGGTACTCACTGAAACTGATTTTAATCTTCAAGTAGTTGACATTTATGTCATTTGAGGGTTTTGGATTTTTTCAAATATCATTACTTTTACAGTGCTACATAATTTGTCTCGGATGACAGATAACACACGGTTAGCATGCACAGTTTGGAGACCTTCCCAAACCCAGTGCTTGCCATTGCATCCAAAGATAACTTCTGTAATGTTTGACTGATTGAAAATTGTTGTGTATTGTTGGCTAGTTTAATTAATTTTCTGTGTTTTGTATTTACTGTGACCAGTAATGGCAGAGTGGGCATTGTTTTTACTTTTACAGTTTAGTTATGTTAGTTAACTTCAAATGCTTGTTGACAGAGAGAACGTAGAAAGGATAAACAGAAGCAGAAGAAGAGAAAAGAGAATGACCTGCCCGGTGTCATCACAGCACAGACCAAGTGAGTTGGTTTTTTTGTGGTCTGTACAGTCATGTGCCTTATATTCTTCTGACCGCTTACCTTCACTTACTTGCCATTGCCGTTAACCTACTACCCCCCCCCCCCCCCTCCCCTGAAAAAGAAAAGGCACATGATTTGTAAGCAGTGTTTGTCTTAGGTTGATGTCACACGAGGGTATTTTTAGCCCAAACAAAAAAGTGAATTTGGTGTTTTTCCATGTTTCTCGTTTGACATGTGGCCACAGCATGCCTTTGCCCTGCTAAGTTTTCCGGAGCGTGTGTTGATCTGTTTTCCGTATGTGTTGAAACAAAAACATCTCCTGTGTTTCAGCTTTAGTAGTTTACGTCATCAGATGTTATCGTACAGCTGTTAAGTTTAACTTGCAGTAGTACATGTATAATCAGTCTTTCTTTCCTTATTAAAGATTAGGACAAACCTTGTATGTTCCTGTTTTATCTTATGAATTTTGATGGCATCATGTGTTGCTTTCTCGCACAGTTTTCAAGAACCAGTAAAGAAGAGGAGCAAACTGGTGCTGCCCTCACCACAAATTTCTGACTCCGAACTTGAGGAGGTACGATTATAGTGTCATGTAGTTATACAGTTTACCTTAAGTGTACTATGAAGTTGTTTATATTGTTGTAGTGCTGTCCTACTATTGTCAAAAGGAAAAAGTTACGACGTGCACAGCGGACTTCAGAATAACATGAACACTATTATTTCTCTCTGACTTTTCTCCATTTTTTCTCTTTAGTCACTACCCGTAGGTTGTTGAATTTTTTATGGTCTATTACGCAGTGTGTGTGGTTGTAGAGTGATCAGCAAGACAAGCTGATTCAGTGCCAGTATCTGCCAGTGTGTGCAGAATCATCTGATTTTGCCTAAAATGGGAAACATTTTCTTTGTCTCCCTACTAACTCATTTCGGTGCTAACCAATGCACTTTTTTGCAGGTTGTGAAGTTGGGCCAGGCCAGCGAGTACGCTCGTCAGCAGGTGGAAGATGCAGGTAATGAGGAGTCAGCGGCTAAAGGTTTGCTGCAGGACTACGGCTCCACACCCACCATCGCCAGCCTCCGTACACCCCGCACCCCCGCTACACAAGACAGTATTCTGCAGGTCAGTGTGTGTGTGTCTGTTGTCTGCCCGTGTTAAGTCTTGTCCTGTCTTACAGTCTAACGTTGTGGCCACTTTTGTTTACAAAGAAGTGCATTAGCCAGTCATCTTCTTAGAAGCGACATTTATGATGTTTCTTTCCAGGCGACGAGTGTCATTTGTCTCTGCCAGAATTCATAAATATTCATCAGGCCTAATTATGATATGCGATGCTTGATTTCAAATACATGAAGTCCAGAACGTCAACTTTGTGAAACTTCTGAATTTTCTTCATCCAGTTATGAAACCTGCTTCTTTTCGACTTCTGGAAACCCAGGTCATCGTCCCTTCCGTAACCTTCACCATGAAATAATGTGTGATGTTTCATTTCTACAACAGGAAGCCCAGAACATTATGGCCCTGACAAATGTGGACACACCTCTGAAGGGAGGACTGAACACTCCACTCCACGATAGCGACTTCAGCAGTGTCACTCCCCGCCCTGCCACAGTGCAGACGCCAAATACTGTACTGGGTACTCCATACCGCACTCCTGGCAGAGGGGAGGCTGCAGGTAAATGACACTACTCATACAGGATTAGCAGAACTGTTTTTGTTTTTGAAACGTTTACGTGTATGAATGTTAATTAAGTAACGAACAGTTTAATCATATCACTTCGGCACTAATGGTCTTCTCAGCGTGGATGGGTGTTCCACAGGTTAGCAGTTCCAGGTTTTTACCACTTGTTCATTTATTTTTCACAGGCATGACCCCCAGGGGAAACATGACCCCCATGGCAAGACCAGGAACAGACATGACAGCAAGTGGCGGCATGACGCCCAGTCAGACCCCACTTCGTGACAAACTCAACATCAACCAGATGGACGAAGAAGCTATAGTGCAGGGAAAGTTCTACCAGGTCAGTCATTTTGGACAGTATTTCCTTCTCGTTCTTTCTTTAAACAGCAAAGTTTTTGTTGTTTTGAGATAAATATTGTCTTGGTGTTGTAAGCGCCTCTGGCTTCAGATAGTTCCAATCGTGAGTGTTAGCATAGGTTTAATTTTGTTTTGTCGAGTAATAGATATTTTGTCATTTTTCTAACATCTTTTTTAATACCAACCAGTGCAGTCGGCCTCATTTTGTTTTGGGAATAGTGAGCCATCAACTGTCCTAACCCACAACAAAGCAGTCAGTCTGGTTTCCCAAGGGAGATAATGTGAAAATTTTGGGAAAGGTGCTAAATTGATGCTCAGTATTGTTTGTGCCAGGGTAAGTCTGTCCATCAACTGGTATGACTAAAAGGTTCTTTTCAAATCCATGCTGCAAAGGTCCTTTTGACAAATGGAGAATTGCTTGACGATGATGCTATTCTCTTCATGCTTTCTTTGTGAATGTTAGCAGGATGCTTTGTTATGTTGTCATGGTTTTCTCTGATATGTGCCACTGCCAGTCTCACTTATGTTTGCCACCATACTAAGATGCTTTCCATTCTCTTGTGTACAGCGAGAACAAAAAGATCAGCTGAAGCTTGGTCTGGCCTCCCTCCCAGCACCGAAGAATGATTACGAAATCGTGGTGCCTGAGGATGAGATGATGGCTGACTCTGAGGCCATGAACACAGACAACATGGAGGACCAGGCGGATGTTGACGCACGGCGCGACGCTGACATTGAACGACAGCGTCAGGAAGAGATGCGACGACGATCACAAGCAGTTCAGCGTGACCTGCCACGCCCTGTGGACATCAACTCAGCGGTTCTGCGTCCTACGGGTCCTGGTGAACCTCCCCTCACAGAACTACAGAAGGTAATGCCGTGTTCCCTTAGATTGTGTTTGTCTCTTTGCTGCTGTATTGTGGTGTTTTTACCTTCTTCTTTTTTTCTCCATTGTTTTCTCTGTGTGTGTGTGTGTGTGTGTGTGTGTGTGTGAGAGAGAGAGAGAGAGAGAGATCATTTGAAGATGCTTTGATCAAAAGGAAGGGGAGTTTTTTTTTTTTCAATGTTTCGATTTTTTTAAAAAGTTTGTTTACTTTCGTTTGTTTATGTGGATTGATTTATTTTATTCTGATCTGAATGTTATACAAAAGATAACAAGCAAGAAAACCCCAAGAAAACAGTGTAAAGAATTATTTCAACCTTAATCACAATAGTGGTACTGAAATGAGCCAAATTTGAATGTCTTTTTTTTTTCTTCTCTGGATGCACAAAAAGAAGGGTTGGATTGACTCCAGAATCTGACTGCCAGTTTCATTTCTTGTTTCCACACAGGCTGAGGAGCTGATCAAGCAGGAGATGTTGATCATGATGCACCATGACGCAGTTTACAGCCCCACCCCCCAGCAGCTTGGTATCACCCCAGGGAGCAAGAAGCCACCCAGTCAGAAAGGGGTTGTCAACCAAGCTCAGCATCTGGCCTACCTTGAGGAGAACCCATATGATAAATTTGATGATGATGACCTGCAAGCTGTAGGTTTTCCTTTTTTTTTCCTCTTCCTTTTTTGGGGGGTAGGGAGGGGGGTGATGGGCTTTTTCATGAATTTTTTTTTTTTTTTAAATTTCAAAAGAAATGCAGATATTTTGGAATATGTTTCCTTTGTGGACTTGCCTTTCGAAATTCATTTTAAAACACTTTGACTTATGATCATAGTAACCATGCAATTGATAAATTTATGTTCAAAAGTTAGTTTTAACGCATTCCACTGAAGCTGTCCATCCCATTGCCTTTTGAATGAAGCTCAAATATGCCCCAGTAATGAACGTATTCACCACTCTAGTCATCACGATGTTGAGGTTGGAAATTTAGTGAAGAGGAAGAAAATTTTGTTTTTGCGTTGACTAGTGCCATACTGGCAATGTTAAACAGGTTTGATCGAACGCTGGTATTAGTAGTTGTAATGTCCCTGTCGTATGTGTTTCAACAATTCATGATGCATGTCCTTCAGGCACGCGACCTGCTGAAGGAAGAGATGCAGGTGGTGAAGGAAGGCATGGGTCACGGCGAACTGTCCATTGACTCGTTCAGCCAGGTGTGGGAGGAATGTTACGCGCAGGTGCTCTTCCTGCCTGCCCAAAACCGCTACATCCGTGCATCACTCGCCAGCAAGAAAGACCGCATCCAGTCACTGGAAAAACGTCTTGAGGTAAGTTTGATTTAAAACGTGATGTCCCCCAGTTCAGTCATCAGTCATTTTATTCTGTCCTTATAGGGGATATTTGTTTTACAGGTCTAGGTCCATAAAAAGAAGTTAGTAAATATTCATTAAAAATCTACCACAAAAGTGTAACAGCCTATTAAACATGGAACAGTAACTCTTTGACAACATTACAAGCTTTAAGTCAAAAGTTACAATTAGTCAGGTGATTAAGTTTTAAATCCCTGTAAATTTACAATAACAATCCCCATGCCAAAGTAGTATGTCAACTGTGTTCTTTTACTAGTTTTAGTTTTATTTGGTGTCGAGGACATACCTAAAGGTGTTTTACCTGCAAATTAACAATTTTCACTGAAACTCTGCAACAGGTTTGTTTTTGTTTTTTTGTTTTTTTTTTACTATTGTAAAACTAGTCATGTTGTATTTAAATTGTTCTTGAAAGGTGAAAGTAAAAGCAAGCATTCTGTTTGTTACAGAACAACAGAAACCATATGACACGTGATGCCAAGCACGCAGCCAAGCTGGAAAAGAAACTAAAGATCTTACTCGGCGGATACCAGGTGAGCTAAATGAATAGTGTTTACTTTTTCTCCCCTCTTTTTGTTTCTTCTGGGTTTGTCATGTTGGCCACATTGACTGGTTGATCTAGAAAGAATGAATGGGGAAAGACAAAGTAAGGGGACACAGCTATTTAATTTATCATTGCCCCATTTGACATTAAAACTGCATTGTTTAGAGGAGGGCTGACAGAAGAGAATGTTTTCTTCTTCTTCTTGGGTTTTTTTGTGGTTGTTGTTGTTTGTTTCTTTGACCTTACTCGAGTGGTGTGTTCTCATTTTCAGTCAAGGGCACAGGGTCTGATGAAACAGATGACTGACCTGAGCGATCAGCTGGAGCAGACGTATTTGGAAATGAAGACTTTCGAAAATCTCCGACAGCATGAGATCGGCGCCATTCCTAAACGCATGGAGGTCAGTAGGCGTTCAAGGTTTTCAGATTTGTACACTCGGCATAGGCCATGCTGTGTCTTGCTTTTTGGTTTTTGCATTTATTGGTGGCTATGCACAACATGCACAGACGGGAAGGGGGACAACACAATTCTTGTACTAGTGTAATGAAACTGAGAAATGCCAATAAAACTTTGTGTTGTCAGCCAGTTTCTATCCAGTTCTAATTTCAGGAAATTTCATTCGCTTAGGCAAAAGAGTCCATTGAAAAGATTTTCAAGACATTTAATGATTTTATTGTCAATTTTGTATGGTTGTATTTTTTTCCTTTTTTCATGTTTAGTCCATGGCTATAACAGTTTGCTATATATTACTTTTACATTTGTGAAATGGTTTGTTGTTCTGATTTTCAGTCCTTGAAAGAGGATGTGCAGAGGCAAATGGAGCGTGAACGTGAACTGCAGAAACGCTACAGTGAACTTCAACATAAGCGTGACATCAGCTACAGATGAAGCACACCGGTCATTTTCTTTCTGTACATATTGTTTGTGTCTTCTTAGTGTGATGAGACTGACAAAGTGGATGAACATTTCATGATCCGTGTACTTTTGACTTGTTGCTTTCACACCTTACACCGCCACAGTTGGAGCTGAGTGTGTTTGTTGCCTGTTCCATTGACTGTACATTGTCAATGACATTGTGTAATTTCGACTTCACTGGAGTTCAGAATTGTGCTGGAGAAATGTACAGCATGTGTCATCTTGTGCAATTCTTAACTCCAGTGATGTCGGAATTCCACAAAAATGCCAGTTCGTAGGGATATCACATGGGAAATACTCAGGTTTCATTGTATACAAAAAGGATTTATGGTTGGTTGACAGGTGTCTGTTCAGTCTGGCCTTTTCAGGTTGTCAGTTAGAAACAAATTAATAGAAAGAAACTTATAGTTTTGGACAAACCTCCCAGACAAATGCTCATGAATAACGTGCCTCAGTGTTCAGCTTGCAAACCAAGAACCTGCTATATATCAGGTTCTCAGATTAGCTGTGTTGTTCTGTGTCCTTGTGCAAGGGTTGGTAGAGATTCTTCTGATTCTAGTTTTGTCAGTCTGGCATGTCATCTCTACTGTGTCCAGTCTGATGTTCATTTGTCAAAGGCCAAAAAGTGTTCATGTTTCAGTTGCAAAATTTCCAGTCACATGTAAGTGGCTCTCACTTTGAGACATTCTTTAGGGCTTTTGCTGTATGGGATAGAATTTTCAGTGGATTGTATTTTAGAGTTCATGAATGTCTGTCTGCGCAGACCTGTTGACCCTTTTCCAAGTTTATATTTTTCTTATGTATCTCTCAATCATTTTCATAAGACCAAATACTATGAGAGGCAAGTGCACCATACATGTACATGTACTTTTAGTTTCTTACAGTCGTGCTTATAATACATGCTGTCTTCTGGCAGGAAAACATTCAAGTACTGTAAAACTCTGTAACAGTTGATTTGCATCATTGTAACCGCATGGGTTCATTCAGATTGAATGTTGTTTCAGTGAATCATGGTGGTGTTGGCGCTTTTAGGAAAAGGTATTCGGTCATGTTTGAGTAAGTGCTGAGTCATGTGTACCAGTTTATGTCTGTGTTTGCTCTTTGTCTTGATTTTAGTGTTTGTGGTGTAACAGATGATTTTGGTGTTACTATTATCAGAATAAACACATCTGAAATAAACATCGTTTGATTGTTTGCTGTTTATGTGTTGATGTTTGTTTGTTTGTTTTAGTTCTGATCCAGTCAAAACAAAAGCCCCCTTAAAATTAATCTCTTGTGCTGAAATTGACTGATGGTGCCAAACACAGCATCTCTCTCTCTCTCTGCTGCATTTGTAAATTGCTAAACACAATATACATGAACTTTTCTCTGGGAGTTACCCTGTCCAGTGTTGTGGCATGCGGTACAGACCTATCGTTTCTGCGGACTATATCATATGTTGAGGTGTGATTCTTGAGCCTCTTCATCGTCTATATATGTCAGATGCTGTCATACAGTATATCAAGTTTTATTACATTTAGGAAAGAGAAACAGAATATGAAGATCATCATTAGGCTTGTTTGTAAACGTGAGTGGTTGTATGTCCGCTAAAGTAAAACAAAAAACGATAGATGAAAAAGACTGGAAGGGATAACTGAAGGGCCATATTTCTTTTTTCTCTTTTTAACCCAGCAAACAGTCATCGTACTCATTACAAATAAATGTGCCTCACGACAGTACGGTTGTGGCCTCAGCTTTTGAATTTTCATTGCAGTAACGACTTACTGTGACCAGATTGATGTTCACAATCATTTCCTGACACTGAAGAGTTGAAATTTTGGGTTTTGCACCACAGAAATCATCAGCTGCGTCAATGAAACGACGACGAAAGTTAAATGTTTGATGAGACTATCGTTGGCGATAGACGCAGGCTGCATAGTAACACTGTCTTTCGCAGAACTGAAACAAATGGCTAACATTCGAAAATTT
This sequence comes from Batillaria attramentaria, assembly GCA_018292915.2. Classification (NCBI taxonomy): domain Eukaryota; kingdom Metazoa; phylum Mollusca; class Gastropoda; family Batillariidae; genus Batillaria; species Batillaria attramentaria. Next base: position 854,362 of record JACVVK020000107.1, on the reverse strand, counting down.
CAGCTGAAAAACTGTTGTCCACCATTGCGGTATGTGCAAGAATTGACCAGCTACAGGGCCAGAACTCTTTCACAATAGCGCAAGAAGGCCTCACGAGTTGTCTCCACGGATTCTCATCAAGGGACATAACTTCTAAATTGATAATGACAAGGCCTCAGGAGTTGTCTAACCGTCATTCCGAATGAGCACGGAAATTGCCGAACGATGTATTCCGAAAATATCCGAACTAACATCGGCATTCTTCGAGCAACATCGGCCCTCAAAAGCACGTAAATTACCGAAGATACCCTCGTGCACAATCGGAGTCTCTCGGCGAACACCGGAACACTTCGGGTTAACGGCTCTCCGCCTTGGAAACGCAGCACCTCACCCTCTGAACATCTGCGTTGGAGATCGCTTCAGGGGATAACTCTTGCTTCCTTCATTTTTTTCTGATTCTAAGGTTCTTTCCCTTAGACCGTAGGAGCCGAGCTCTTTCTGGTGAAACTAGAGTGTTTTCCCTTTAGTTTCTGTGGCGGTCGAAAACGAAGAACGATGGCGTCGCGGTTCGACAAAACGGAGTAAATTTACAACATTTGGCGACTTGGCAAAGCGGTGACATATTAGGCTACATCTGCAGACTGAGTGTGAACTGTGATAGACAGGTAAGGGCGTTATATGACCGTAGAACGTTGTGACGGGCGGCGCCTGAGAGGCCGTTGCGGACTGTGACTCAAATTTGGTTAGCCAGTCGGAACGTCGTCAGTGACAATGCGAAAACGATACATCCACACACTCATCACTGTAAACTTTCAGTCAAGTCAGTGTCCGTACCGTAGACTGACGGTCACTTTTCATGAAGTACCTTTTGAATAAGGGTTTTGGACACTGAGGTGCTCACCACAGACGCGGGTCACTACTCACAGTGATTTCAAGTTGATAGTAAACTCTCTCTCTCTCTCTCTCTCTTGTGGCAAGACCAACGTAGTTTATGACTTCCAAGTTTCATTTTAATGTTAGTATAAGCTGAAATAATGCGTACTCTCGGATCTTGGTCGTCCCGGCCGGGACGCACGGTGGGGAGCAATGAACTAAGTTTGTCACTGTTTGCTTCAACTTATAGAAGGATAGTGCATAGCGCATGGGTTTGTGGGTGAGGGAGTGGGGATCGGGCGGCGGTGCCGAATCTTAGACGGTTATACATTCTTGTGCCACCTGTGTCGTTGGAGAATGTTAGACTGACTGACTATAACCGAGCTTCCAGGCGGTTTTGTTATTGCACGTGTGTGTCGAGAGGGGGGTGGGGAGGAGACTGACGTTATTGAATCTTGGACAGTCACACATGCATTTTGTGCCACCACTGAACACCTGTGGAGAATGTTAGACCGTAAGCTCCCAGACGGTCTTGTCGAAGCAGTAGAAGTCGGCCAGCCAATCGTGGTATGTTTTCCTTATCACGTCCACTGTGGTTGGCTTTGGTACAGGCCTGGAGCTGCGGCGGCGCCCACTGCTGCCATCATGACCGGGACAGCCGTCGTGACCCGCGGAGCCGCCGTGGCCACCAGCTCCACCGCTACTTCTTCGACCGTTGTTTGCATGCTGAAGGGCGTCTAGCACCAGACACTGTGTGTGGAAGGAAGACAAGAGTGAGTGACAGCATTGTTACATACTGTTTTCTCGGCATATTAGCAAGATGGCTTTCAAGAATGCAGTGCCCAAACGGTGTTTTTTTCTTCTTCTTCTTCTTCTTGTTTTCTCTTATTCCCCCCCCCCCCTTTTTGTTTTGGTGGGGGTAATGGGGAGGGGGGGGGGGGTCCCTTTTCATTCACTCAGTGTTGAAATTAAAGACGAAGCAAAGACTGAAATGAAATAACTTTTTTTATGCCAACGGTAAGTTGTTGTTTTTGTTTGTGTTCGTATACCAATTTTCAAAGTTACCCAAAATCCAGAGAGAGAGAGAGAGAGAAGCGTAAGTTGGAGGTAACACAAACAAACCAAAAACAACAACAACAAAACATTTCACAGAAAATGTATCAGTCGCTTACGTACCTCCGCATCGTGATGTGTGGTGATATGCTCATGAGCAGTCGAAGTGAAGTAGCAGTTGTCGCCGTAAATTGTCAATAGGAGGTCCTATCAAAGACAGACACGCAAAAAGGCACACAGGTCACAGTGCATGCACGCAAGACTTCAGTACTGGCCAACATTTCTCTAACCTTTGGCAGATATCTAGCCCATGCCAGGCAGTTTTAAGCTCTTATCGGTACACCTTGTGCTTTGAGAGGTCCCTGCAATAAAGGTAAAGGTGACTTTTTCATCCCATTGCTGTTCAGTAAATTTCGTTGGTCCAGATTATCACAAACATAAGCATAAATAATTTTCGTTAACAAGACTGACATACATCTTGTCACGTCAGGGTGTAACTGCCATACTGATACTTAAAACCCGAAACAATAATAAAGTCAGATCAGTCGATCAGTAAATAATCTCTTAGAATCATTCAAAACTAAAGGTGGATTATAATTTTTTTTTTTTTAAATGGTGGTGGTGGTATAGTGGTATACAAACTAGTGATGGTCGAGTCATTTCAAACCCAGCAATGGTTTTATCGCCAACAACTCTGAATGACTCGTAGTAAGCCTAGAATGTGGGGAAAAATTATTCTACTCCCACCTCGACCCACCACCACTTAGAAGGTTCCAAATGTTTGCACATCCATATACATGTAAATAATATACAGTTTACTCACAGACTGTTCATGGTAAATGAACTCGTAGCCCTCGGTCGTGAAGTCAAAGTCTTGTGCAGTCAGCGTCCCCTAAACACACACACACACACGAACTTTTAATTGTTGTGGGCCACCGGCCCCTTCAACACAGGGTAAGTATTTGTACAGTTGTCATGTTCAATCATCTCCTTCATTCAAAGCAGATAAGTGATCTAGGTACTCTTCTCTAGTTTTTACAGTATGGTATATAAACAGTCCTAGCATTTTTACAGCGGTTTCTTTGTTACAACCTAATAAGAACTGCAGGGAATGGTGGCCACGGACATAGTGGCTAATATACTTCTGGCGAATGTTTTCATACAATGGACAAACAAAAATAACATGAATTTCATCCTCATCAGCGTTCTCACAATAACAACACGATTTTGGTGCAAAAGGCGTCGTTATTTTCTTAAAGGCACTTTCTCGAAAGGGTAGTATACAAAGACGCAGTTTCACAAGACAGTCTCGGAAGCACCTCACCTGCACAAATTCCAAATATTTTTCAAGTCCAAACTCAACTTTGAAAGTCCGATATAATGAGAACACATCACTGTCAGTAACTGATGAATGCCATTCCTGTACAAATATGTCGGTACACCTCTGTTTAAATGCAGCAAGGAAAGCGTTTTCATTACTTACTCCCTGCTGTTCCCATACAAAGCCAAAACCTAATTCGAACAATGTTTTCTTTAGTAGCGAAACCCAACACTGCTTGCCATTCTGGTCCATAGTACAAAGCATGTTATAAGCTTGTTTCGGAAATCTGTATGTTTCCATTTTTAACAGTTTCAGCCAATAGCGTATACACCTCACGTAGCTGTTGATATACATGGGATATCTGCCCATTTCACCATAGATAAATTTGTTAGGTGTTCTCAAATGAACATTTAAAAACCTTTTGCATGCAAACATGTGGACACTTTCTATATTATCTAATCGATGTAGTCCCCAAAGCTCCGACGCGTAGAGTAAAACGGGTTGCACTCAACCGCTTCCGTCCTTCCACGCAGGTCGGCTACTTCGTCAAGCAACGAGTCAAGAGATTTACTCATACCGACCATCCGTTCGCGCACAGATTCAATGCACTGGCTTATTTTCAGTTCCTGGTCAGCAAACAAGATTTGCAGTTGTTGTTGTGTCTCTTGTTGCATCTGTTGCATCATAGTTTGCATGCTGGCAAGAAGACTTGCGGTGTTATCAGTAGCGTTGTTTCCCGTAGGGGTGGGGTTGATCGTACCCGGGGTGTCGCTGTCGCCGCCGTGTACTTGTGTTGTGTCGCCAGGTCCTGGATTCTGCTCCACATCACCACATTGCATCAACAATGAACTGACGATGAAAACAGCAACACACGTTGACACAAAGGTAGCTGGGCGCAGCATGTTGCAGCGGGTGAACGGACCAGGTGAATTGTCACGCTTGTAACAGGCGTATGTCCAAAAGAATACAGGACACGATTCACGCAAACACACCGTGTCAGAACTCATATTGTCACCGTACCTGTGCACGAACTGGAAACACCTCGACCGTGACGGGCCTGAGTTCGCTTTGTCAAACATGAATGACATGTAAGTCCAGTAAAACAGACCACAAACCACTCGAAACTCACAACCAACACTCGGCATGATTCCGTGTATCGGTCTGACAATTTTGGAGAAGATACAATGTTCCTTAGCCGGTGTAATTAAAGAAATCTATAAAACTTCATCAGAGCTCAGAGAATGCGTGTAACTCCACCGGTGAGTGCACACAGAGGGAGAGAGAAGGAAAGAGAGAGAGCTTGACTTTGACATAAGGACTATACTTAGACTATGCAGTAGGATTGAAACCGTTCATTACTCTCTCGGACACCACTATCTAGTTTTTCTTCTGGCCAAACATTTCGGGAAACGCCCTTTATGAAAGTTACAAATGCAAATGTACCGTAGAGATGTTTTCGTTCATACACACTCTCCGATGTTGCTGAACTGAGAATAATACCTTGCGCTCCACAAATAAATATCATACTTACCCTTGGTCCTTTGGTTCAGGGAAAACGTTCCATTTGCTTCTCAAATCGATTTATAGCAGCAGGACACAAAACATTTTTTTGTTGGACATGATAGGCATAAGAAAAAATTAGAGACTGGTCAGCAGACGACAATGCGCAGAAAAGGATGCGCCTACACTGAAGGCGCTCGTTCATTCTTAAATGCTCGAAGAAATTAACGTTGCTACGTGGGAACCTAATTCCCGACCTTTTTTTTCCTGAAATCAATTAACTTGACGAAGACGTGGCCGAGACCACGACATTGACAACATCAACTGTAATCAATGATGACGACGATGATGATGGTGGTGATGACAGCGAGGAAGAGGAGAGCTACAACTGTAAGTTACCAAGGAAAGCGCTGCTGCTAAGAAGTACACGAGCATGACTGCAGCGTAGTGTGTTTCCAACTCCAAGGATCTTCTTTACTGAGTTGCCGACTACTGACCCCCTGAACATATCTTCTGCGTCTGTTTATGGAATGTCCCGTATGAGGCACTATTGGAGGACAGCCTTAACCCACATTGCCACAATCAGTTGCCTAGTTGTTAAAGGGGCGAATGCTACCATATTTCATGCTCACTGGTCGCTATTAGCTGTTTTCGTGGTATCTATCATCACACCACTTAAACAGCTGGACAGTCTGTAATGCTGGAACAGAGCCAAGAAGCGTACTCAATGACACGGCGACCACACTGAAAGCTCGTGTAGTGTAACAACAGTCGAAAAAATTGAATGTTACCGGCCCCCGTAGTGTAGTGGTTAGCACTTCGGACTAAGGACCGGGAGACCCGGGTTCGAGTCCCAGCCGAGGCAAGCGGGATTTTTCCAACCTAGGTCGGCTCCTACCCAGAGCGGGTGTGCTATGGGCCCAATGGGGAGGCTGTTGCCACACAGCCGAGCTTCACCCACTTCACGGGTGCGACTTTGGGGGCGCTTCCCTTGGTATGACACGTCTTATGATGTGGATGATTACACGGCCGCCACCGCAGGTGCCTTAGTTCCCGGGCCTGGTTAATGCCGGGATATTTATGACAGGAAGCGTGGAATGCGGCCCTGTCCCGCAGTCCCAAACCACACGAACCTCCATAGCATCATCTTACCATCATTCTCATCTTCATCATCATGCATAATAAAAAATTGCCCCAACTTCCGAGCCCTCCGTGGATTCTGCCCACTACCAGGAAGGAACACCACTGGAGCCGGCAGAGTTGTGGCAGCAAAAAAAAAACAAAAACAACAACAACAACAAATTCCACCTTTCGCGCATAGTGTACATAATAATGATTGTATTGCGCTAAGAGCTGTACTAGTCTTCACGATAGAGCACTTCTAGCGTACAGGCGCACTCACGTTCCGAAACATAAGTTGGCTTAGCAAACATAGAATTAACCCGTTCAAGGGGAGGCATCCGCTACGAATGCGGTTTTAAGTATGTTTGTTCAGTTTTTTTTGTTTGCTTTGTTTTTGGCTCCCTTGTGTAACAATGGGAGTCTATGTATTATCCCTCCGTCGTCTGTGTGTGTGTGTGTGTGTGTGTCCAGAAAACTTTAACGTTGTCATTTTCTCAGAATCTACGAACAGCAGAGGCACCAAACTTGGCATGGTGATAGACAACCACAAGACCTTTCAAAACATATCATTTTGAATGACCTTGACACAAGGTCAAGGTCACTAACGCTCTCTGTTTGAAATTTTTACATTGGCATTTTCTCGTAATCTACAAACACCAGAGGTTGTAAACTTTGCATGATGATAGACATTGATAGGAACTTTACAGGTATATATGTAGTCAATGGCCTTGTGTCAAGGTCAAGGCCATACATGCTATTTTTGTGAAATCTTAACATTGGCATTTACTCAGAAACAACAAACAGCAGAGGTGCCAAACCAGGCGTGCTGATAGACAGTGATAAGAACTATGCACACATACCATCTTAAATGACCTTGACTCAAGGTCAAGGTCATTAAAACAGTCTGTTGGGAAATTTTACATTTGCATCTTCTCAGAATCTAGAAGTATCAGAGGCCTAAAACTATGTGTGATGATTGACAAAGGTCAAGGCCATACAAACTGTTTGGGGGGAAATTGTAATATTGCCAGGGACTCAGAGCGCCAGAGACACTTTACTTGGCATGATAATGGATAGTGATAAGAGCTTTACAAACATACTCTTGTGAATGACCTTGACCTGTGTCACAAGGGAGCCATGGAGGCTTCTGCCTCTCTAGTTTGTTCTTGTTTTTGAGGGTTTGGGATTTTTTTTTTTTCGTTTGCTTGTCTGTCTGGTTTGTTGCTGTTTTCTAGCTTTTTGAGAATACAGAACAAACAGACAACACGTAAAAAAAGCAAGACAAAAAGATATCTTCACAACTGCAACTGTCGTCATTTACAAGCGCTCTTTCCACTATCCAATACACGAAAAGTTTGAATGCAAAATTTTATTGGTTGCCAAACTTTAAGATATATTTCTCGCTGACAGACTTCAATCATCTCCATCACCAAGTGAGACTGAGAGGCGCCAGATGGTCTTTTCCAGACAGTGGAAGTCCGCCAGACGGTCCTGGTAGGTGTACCTCATCTGGTCCAGCGTCAGCTGATGCAGAATGTTCTGTTTGCCGGATTGGATGGCCTGTATTACAGCGTTCTGAAATCATAGTCAAGGGACTGACAAGCCGTTTCAGGGACATTGATGGGTAACTGTCTGCAGCTTCATACCACTTGGTGAATTGCTTCCATTTAGCTGCAGCTGAGCCTCCTGTCGTTATTAGATAAAGCAACAACAACAAACCAGCGTGACTAGTTTATAGTCGCACCCCTAATGACCATATAATGACCCATAATGTGTTCGGTGGCTGTACGGTATCCCGTGTTTTGAATTGAGTACACGCGTTTGGTGTTTGCGCACAGCACTATACCTTGGTGTTATTTTTAGACGTGTCGTCAGTATGGGTAAACTCTATTGCCTCGTCAGAACTTACCGCGAACATGGAAAGGAAGTGGCACCGCTTGTGGGCCTTAGCAACACTTTTGAGGGCCCCCAACTAGAAACTGTAGAAAGTACTATCGACACAGATAGAAAGAAGGGAGATGGCGCGTTCTGGCTGGGAACCCTCCAGTCACTAATTAATCCCGGAAAGATCTTTTTTCTTACCTCGGTTGTTTGTCTCGCTGATCCTGCGACGTCACCTGCTGTTAGCTGCGTCAAGTAACAAGTGTCCCCGTATACCGTCAGTAGTAGGTTCTGTATGCAACAGAGGGATTTTCTGTTAGTTCAGTTCTGACGAGTCATCTATATATAGGAGTCGACCTAGAATCTGTTCAAGCCGGTACCCATCCATTCTTTAGTTTTAGTTTAGTTTAGTCCTCTTTATTCCCTGGGGAACATAGGGCTGCAACCACACTCCGCCAGCGCACTCGGTTCTGGGACGCCCTCTTTAGTTCGGCCCACGTCGTTCCGGCGGCCTTGGCTTCAGCGTCCGTACTCCTCCGCCAGGTCTGCTTCGGTCGGCCCACTTTGCGCTTTCCCTGGGGGTTCCAATCAAGGGACTGCCTGGTGACATTTGATGTTGGCTTTCGCAAAGTGTGTCCGATCAATCCCCATTTCCTTTTCTTGATCTCCTGCTCGATGGGGACCTGTCTTGTTCGCTCCCAGAGGTCTTGGTTGGTGATCACCAGTGGGTATCTGATGTTGAGAATGTTGCGGAGGCATCTGTTGATGAAGGTTTGCAGCCTGTGGGAGCCTGTCTTGGTGGTGCGCCATGTCTCCGAGCCATAGAGTAGGACCGACTTCACATTTGAGTTGAAGATCCGGATCTTGTTTCGCAGGGATAGGGCTGTGGATCTCCAGATGGGGCGCAGAGTGCGAAAGGCATGTCTGGCTTTGTTGGTGCGGCTCTTGATGTCTTCGTCCGTTCCTCCATCCTTGCTGACAACGCTGCCGAGGTAGATGAACTTGTCCACCTCTTTGATGTCTTCCTGGTGCAGCTGGATGGGGTCGTGCTGTTTGTGGTTGACTCTCATGACTTCGGTCTTGCTGATGTTGATCTTGAGGCCGGTCTTCTCAGCTTCTTCGGCGACTCTGTTCAGCTTCTCCTGCGCATCTTGTTGCTTGTGGGAGAGGAGGGCGATGTCGTCTGCGAAATCCAGGTCCTCGAGCTGTTTGCTGAAGGTCCACTGGATCCCTGTCCTCTTACCGTCGGTGGCTTGCCTCATGACCCAGTCGACCACCATCAGGAAGATTGTGGGTGAGAGGATGCAGCCTTGACGAACGCCGGTCCGTACTGTGAATGGTTCTGTCAGTTTCCCGTCGTGGATTATCTGGCAGGTGGCATCTTCGTACAGCTGTCGGATGATGTTGACAAACTTTGGTGGAAAACCGTAGTGAGACATCAGCTTCCAGATGACCTCCCTGTCAACACTGTCGAACGCCTTCTGGAAGTCAACGAAGGTGCTGTACAGGGGGGTCTGCCACTCCAGGGACTGCTCGATGATGATCCTCATCGTGGCTATGTGATCAGTGCAGGATCGGTCGTTGCGGAATCCTGCCTGTTCCTCCCGGAGTGTCTTGTCCAGCGCGGTCTTCAGCCTCTCCAGGATGATCCTGGTGAGAACCTTCCCTGGTATGGACAGGAGCATGATGCCTCGCCAGTTGCTACAGGATGAGAGGTCCCCTTTCTTTGGCAGCTTTATCAGGTGTCCCTTCTTCCAGTCTTGTGGCACGCTCTCGCTCTCCCAGATCTTCCTCAGGAGCGGGTGCAGCATGTCGGTGGAGGTCTGGATGTCGGCCTTGAGGGCTTCTGGTGGTATGCCGTCAGGGCCTGCTGCTTTGCCAGACTTGAGGGACTTGATGGCTTTGATGATCTCGGTCTTGGTAGGGGGGTTGGTGCTGATGTCGAGCAGCTGGGCTGCCGGTGGTATGTCTGGTGGGACTGGTGGTGGAGGCCTGTTGAGCGTTTCCTTAAAGTGTTCAGCCCACCTTGTCCTTTGGTCTTCCTCTTTGGTGATGATTTGTCCGTTCTTGTCTTTGACTGGTCTGGTGGGGTTGTTATTTTTCCCAGAGAGTGTCCTTGTTATTTCGTAGAGCCGTTTCATGTTCCGTTGTCCTGCTGCTGTTTCTGCTTCTTCTGTGAGGTCGTTGATGAAGTTCCTCTTGTCGTTCCTTGCGCTCCTCTTGACCTGCCGGTTGACGTCCCAGTATTGAGCCTGCAGGTCGCGCTTGTGGTCTTGGTCGTCAGTGTGGTTGATCAGGTCTTTCAGGCGTTTCCTCTCTGTGATGAGGTCCCAGGTGTCAGATGTAAGCCACTCTTTGTGTTGTCTCGTCTTCTTTCCCAGCACTTCCCTGCATGTTGCTGTCCAGGTTTCTCGCAGGTCGTGCCAGTGCTCCTCGATTGTCTCTTCAGGTAGTGTGTCGAGAGCGCTGAATCTGTTCCTCAGCTCACATCTGAAGGCGTTGGTCTTGACGCTCTCCTTCAGACTGTGCACGTTGTACTTGTGGGATGGTCTGTCCGCCTGGTCTCTGTAGGCCTTCAGCTTGATCTTGATCGCTGCAATGACGAGGTGATGGTCTGAGGCTGCATCAGCTCCCCGCTTTGCTCGGACGTCCAGCAAGCTTCTTCGCCACTTCCTGCCGATGGTGATGTGGTCGATCTGGTTTACAGTTCTTCCGTCCGGTGATGTCCAGGTGGTTTTGTGGATGGTCTTGTGGGGGAATATGGTGCCTCCGATGACCAGGTCGTTGGTGGTGCAGAATTCTGTGAAGAGCTCTCCGTTCTCGTTCTGTGTCCCTGTTCCGTGTTTGCCCATGATGAGTTCTCTGTCTGTGTTGTCGGTGCCCACTTTGGCGTTGAGGTCTCCCATGAGGATCTTCAGGTCTCTTCTCGGTGCTTTGTCGAGGACGGCTTGGAGCTGCTCGTAGAAGTTCTCCTTTTCTTCCTCATCCGCCATGTTGGTGGGAGCGTAGCACTGGAGGATGGTGACTTTCCTGCCCTTCGAGTTGAATCTGGCGCTCAGGATCCTTGGTGACACTGGTTCCCAGGACAATAGTGCTTGTGTTGCTTCAGGTGTCATCAGCAACGCTACTCCGTGCATGTGTGGTTGGCCGTCTTCGTGTCCGGAGTAGAGGATGGTGTCTCCGGAGGTGAGTCGAGTGCGTCCTGTTCCTGTCCATCTTGTCTCACATAGGCCGAGCAGCTTCAGATTGTATCTATGCATTTCTTGACTCACTTGTGCTGTCTTTCCTGTTTCGTATAGGGTTCGGATGTTCCAGGTCCCTATCCTGGCTTTGGTCTTGGCCGTCAGAAGAGTAGTCGGCGCACTGGCTTCCCGAGGGCTTTCACCAGCTCGCGTCATGAGCTCTACTAGAGAGGACTCTTCCTGGACCAAGTTGCGTTGTAGATCTGTGGTTGTAGTTTCTGTAACAGGTTTTGTTTTTAAAGAGTTGGGTTGTTAGCCCTACTCAAACCCCCAACCTGGAGGACCAGTGAGTGCGCTTCGTCTGGCCTCTACCCTTCGACCTGTCCAGCATGGGTGGCCCTACCAGGAGACGAATCTCCCGCCGGCATAGCTCTCGGGGTCATGGAGACACGCAAGCCCCATCTCCAACGGCAAGGATGCACTCATCGATGGGGCATCCATTCTTTGCTTTCTGGAATTTATTTCAGTCAGTTTAGTTTAGTTGTTTAGTCCTCTTTATTCCCTGGGGAACATAGGGCTGCAACCACACTCCGCCAGCGCACTCGGTTCTGGGACGCCCTCTTTAGTTCGGCCCACGTCGTTCCGGCGGCCTTGGCTTCAGCGTCCGTACTCCTCCGCCAGGTCTGCTTCGGTCGGCCCACTTTGCGCTTTCCCTGGGGGTTCCAATCAAGGGACTGCCTGGTGACATTTGATGTTGGCTTTCGCAAAGTGTGTCCGATCCATCCCCATTTCCTTTTCTTGATCTCCTGCTCGATGGGGACCTGTCTTGTTTGCTCCCAGAGGTCTTGGTTGGTGATCACCAGTGGGTATCTGATGTTGAGAATGTTGCGGAGGCATCTGTTGATGAAGATTTGCAGCCTGTGGGAGCCTGTCTTGGTGGTGCGCCATGTCTCCGAGCCATAGAGTAGGACCGACTTCACATTTGAGTTGAAGATCCGGATCTTGTTTCGCAGGGATAGGGCTGTGGATCTCCAGATGGGGCGCAGAGTGCGAAAGGCATGTCTGGCTTTGTTGGTGCGGCTCTTGATGTCTTCGTCCGTTCCTCCATCCTTGCTGACAACGCTGCCGAGGTAGATGAACTTGTCCACCTCTTTGATGTCTTCCTGGTGCAGCTGGATGGGGTCGTGCTGTTTGTGGTTGACTCTCATGACTTCGGTCTTGCTGATGTTGATTTTGAGGCCGGTCTTCTCAGCTTCTTCGGCGACTCTGTTCAGCTTCTCCTGCGCATCTTGTTGCTTGTGAGAGAGGAGGGCGATGTCGTCCGCGAAATCCAGGTCCTCGAGCTGTTTGCTGAAGGTCCACTGGATCCCTGTCCTCTTACCGTCGGTGGCTTGCCTCATGACCCAGTCGACCACCATCAGGAAGATTGTGGGTGAGAGGATGCAGCCTTGACGAACGCCGGTCCGTACTGTGAATGGTTCTGTCAGTTTCCCGTCGTGGATTACCTGGCAGGTGGCATCTTCGTACAGCTGTCGGATGATGTTGACAAACTTTGGTGGAAAACCGTAGTGAGACATCAGCTTCCAGATGACCTCCCTGTCAACACTGTCGAACGCCTTCTGGAAGTCAACGAAGGTGCTGTACAGGGGGGTCTGCCACTCCAGGGACTGCTCAATGATGATCCTCATCGTGGCTATGTGATCAGTGCAGGATCGGTCGTTGCGGAATCCTGCCTGTTCCTCCCGGAGTGTCTTGTCCAGCGCGGTCTTCAGCCTCTCCAGGATGATCCTGGTGAGAACCTTCCCTGGTATGGACAGCAGCATGATGCCTCGCCAGTTGCTACAGGATGAGAGGTCCCCTTTCTTTGGCAGCTTTACCAGGTGTCCCTTCTTCCAGTCTTGTGGCACGCTCTCGCTCTCCCAGATCTTCCTCAGGAGCGGGTGCAGCATGTCGGTGGAGGTCTGGATGTCGGCCTTGAGGGCTTCTGGTGGTATGCCGTCGGGGCCTGCTGCTTTGCCAGACTTGAGGGACTTGATGGCTTTGATGATCTCGGTCTTGGTAGGGGGGTTGGTGCCGATGTCGAGTAGCTGGGCTGCCGGTGGTATGTCTGGTGGGACTGGTGGTTGAGGCCTGTTGAGCGTTTATTTCAGTCAGTGCTTCTGCAAAACCTTTGAACTGATCAAAATGTCAAGCAGCATTTCTTAAGCTTTAATTCAGTGTTGACCAATGGGACTGCAGTTCTATGCCACGGTGGGGTGGGGGTGGGTGTTTGGGAGTTTAACGTCCTATTCCATCAAGACGGGGCAACGAGAAAAAGGCCAGCACAAATATTTGGCCCCAGCTGGGATTCGAACTCACGACCCGAGTACTGAAAGTCTAACGCTCTACCATTCAGCTGTCCCGGTTCCCCTATGCCACGGAAGGTGATAAATTAATGTTTATAGAGTAATGGTCATTGGGGGGGAGGGGTGGTGGTGGAAGTGGTATGTAGATAATATTGGAATTTGAGTGTATTTAGCGTAATTTCTACTTATACCCACCAGTATTATAACCTCAGACTAGTTAGTTGGTAAATTAGTGGTTAATCAATTTTATGCATTGTGTCCTTTCTTATCAGTTTTAGTTTGCTCGTCTTATATTAGTTATACATATGAAGCTACCTTTAATTATTAACCCTTTATTTTATTTAATTTATTCATGCCCCTGAACAAAAAAACAAATTTGTTCTTGATGGACACAATAAAGTCGTTTGAATTGAATTGAATTGAAACTACCACTCCACAGTATCAAATGTATATAAGTAAAAGCTTTTGGGGCAACAACAGCATCAACAACAACACACACACAATACACGTCTAGAGACCGACAAGAGACAGGAAAAAATTCTTCCCAAAGTTTTGCTTTATGCACGTGACCTATTGTCCTTTTAGTTGAAACATCAGTCAGTCACATCGATTATTACTCACGTGTGCATCGTGGTAGACAAATTCAAAGTCTTGGAGGGAGTTGTCAAAATCAGGCACATGATTCACATCGGAACCGTCAGCAGCTGCTTGGTGAACAAGACAAGACTGCAAGAAAATGAAATACTTACAGTGCACATATATGCAAAATAACATTCATTGATCTATGAGAAATATCGAAATTTGAAGCAGTTCGATCTGTTTTTGTGCACAACACACGAAATCGGTTTTGCAAACTTTCATACGACACGTTCAGGCAGAAGTCTGCGCTAAACTTCTTCCTCTTAGCAGACTCGATTATACTTCATACCAAACATAATTATGATACTTTGATCATCATCCGAATTATACTCCATACCAAAGATAATTGTGAAACTTTGATAAACATCCGAATCATACTCCATACTAAAGATAATTATGAAGCTTTGATAAAGATCCGAATTACAGCATATTTGAGCTAGATGCAGCCGCTTTAACACATTTCGTACCACGCATGAGTGTCCCACGTTTTTTACTTTTTTTCGGTTTTGGCCCTGTATGTCACAGTGAAAATGAGGCAAGATTAACGTTTCCTTGACGGCTCTTATTGCAGCAAACACGAGTATAATCAAAGTGCAACACTCCCACTATGCCAAATTTGAATCCATGAATTATGATTATTTTAAGTGAGGCCACTGGTGCACAACCGAACCCCAAACTTAGTTGGTAGTAATTGAGTTAAGAAGTACGTCCACGAGAAACCTACAGAATACTTTTACTTTCAACAAATAAACATCGCGAAGGTGAAACTAAACTCACCACGTATGTCAAAACCACCAGGAATATGTTTCTACTGACACTGCCCATCTTCATGCCGATTTGATCAGGATGGTCCAGTTTCTCCCTGCTAACGTTGTTCACTAGGCCTTGTCCACACGAAATCCTTTATAAACGGACACGCGGGTCTCAAGAGATAAATTTTGGTTCGAGTTCGAATTTAGTTCAGGTTCACAACTGGACACGATGTGGTCGTGAGGTCAGGTTGAAGTGCCTGGAATCCCTCGATCTTCAGCGCGGACGGTCAGTGAAGATAACGGGCATAGCTCAGAAGCATTTGTTTGTTTGATTCACGGGGAGCCGGGATACATGTAGTCGAATGGTAGAGTGCGGATTTTCAGTACTCGGGTCGTGAGTTCGATTCTCGGATAAGAGCCAGATATTTACCATGGCTTTTTCCTCGTTGCCCTGTCTTTCACCCGCATGAGGCGGATAAAGACTTTAACCCCCCACCAACAATGTGAGAGCTTGGGGCTGGAGTCCCAGTGTTTCATCTGAAGTATGTCACCGTTTCTTCGGGCCGACCGGGTACTCCAACTTCTTCCTCCTCAGCCCACAAACATTAAAAACAAATGCAATAAATTCCGAAACCTAAATATCTGAGCTGGCCCTTCGCACCTTGTGATTGTAATATGTGTCAATGTGCGGTATGTGAGAGAATGCGTGTGAATGCTGGCTTCAGTTTGTTGGGCTTTGAGCTAAGACAATGGGATATAACACCTGGATTCACGTGTTCACCTTGTTGCATCTTATCTTGATCGGATCCTGTGCTGAGTCCCCCCCCCCCCCCCTTCCCCCGATTCCGTTACAGGCACCTCTTCAAATGTCTTACAAATCATGTGCTTGTGAACCGGAGCCCGACATGGGACACCTGTACGTGTCCGAATATGGCCGGGAGTAAACACGCGCATGACACAGCAACGTGCTCTCTGTCGCTCTGACCTCACAGACACAGCTGATTGTTGCGTATCCAGTATGTCCACCGAACTGACCTCAAACAGCTGGTGGTTAGTCAACAGTGTCACCAACCTGACATGTTCCGGCTTGGGTTAGTGGGGCGGTCGGTGGCGTAGAGGTAACGTCCGCTGCCGCCAGTGCGAGAGGTTGCGTTTGAGTCGCACGTGCGACAAAGAAATGCCCGGAGTATTTTAATCTGGGGAGTACTTTCCGAATGCTACACCGGACGAGAGTGCCCGTTCAAAATGCTAACGAATTGATATTTTGCTTTTATGCTTTTTTTATGAGAGCTGGCTTTTTGGAATATAGGACCTGATTTTATTTGATTTGATCATGTGTGTTAGTCCTGGGTTTTGGGCTGACTTGTGTTTTCTCATTTCTGGAGAGTCGGTGGGTGGGTGTTTAGGGTGTTAACGTCTTTTTCCGCCAGATCCGGATGATACCAAATACGGGACAAAGCGGAAAGAGCCAACACAAATACTTGGCTCCCAGCCGGGATTCGAACTCACGACCCAAGCACTACAAGTCCAACGCTCCGCCATTCAGCTATCCTGTATGTATGTATTAAAAACTTGGGAAAAGTATAGAGGTAAAGCTTACCAGAAGTAGAACAGCTATGAGCAGACTCCGCATCATGGTCTAGTCCTTATTGACTTGTTTGTGTATGGATTTTGCAAAGGCACAACTTTAAGATACACTGTAGCTCTATAAGAAACAAAAATTCAAAGACGAGTCTTTTGTTCCAGAGCTATTCCGGTCACGTAGGCCGGCGTGTCCCATTGAGATAAAGTTAGCAGAGCCAAATAAAGTACGAGTACATGGAAAATAGAAGTGTACTGGTGGGGCCTTATGTTGTCAACAGGACGACTGTTCAACACTGCGTCAATATCGGTCACGTAGATAGATAAGACCCTTTTGTTGCTTGGTTGTTTTTTGTTGTTGTTGTTGTTGTTTGTTCATATTAATATTGTTTGTTTATTGTTGTTTGCTGTTGTTTTTGGTGTGGTGGTGGTTTAGTTTTGCTTTTGGTTCTTGTGTGTGTGGTTTTTGTTTTTGTTGTTTGCTCTTTTTTTGGAGGCCTTTTTAGGGAGGGGGGGGGGGGTGCTTGTTTAGTTTTTTTCGGTTTTCTTGTTGTTCTTTTGTTGTTTTTTGTTGTTGCTTTGAGTGTTGTTTGTTTGTTCGGATTCACACACACACACACACACACACACACACACACACACACACACACACACACACACACACACACACACACACACACTCACACACACCGCTCTGAGTGTAGATCAGCAACAAAACAAACCAGGAAACGACTTTTAGGAGAACTTTTGAATTGCCCACCTAAACAAAACAGTAAACTGGAAGGCGAAGACACGAATAATGTGTTAACAATCATAGCAGCTACTGTTTGGGTCCAGGCGGTAATCAGTGTTGATACTGGGTAACTGAAAACAATCATCATCATCCTCATAATCATCATCACCATTATTCAAAACCCCTAAACAACAAACAAACCAATTTGTAGTAGTAGTAGTAGTAGTAGTGGTAGTAGTAGTAGTATCATTATTGTTCTTGATGTTGTTGTTTTTAAATATTATTATTATGAGAGTGCATGGAAACATTGTGCGTTTGCATACCCACTTTAAGAAATAATAAAGAAAGCATAGAAGCTTATCTTTAAGATATGGGTAGAGGCTAAATCGGAAGAACCGGGAAATCCATGCGCGGTGCGCTATGTGTTAACATTACGCTTTTCAGAAGCACAAGATCTTACAATCCAAACTCAGTGAATGGACGTCTTTGTCCCTGCAGCGGTAGTCGGCCAGTAAGTCTTGGTAGGTATCGCGGGCCCAGTCCAGGTCTTCATGTCCCACTCCGTGTCGGTGGAGAATAGCGGCCATCACTCGATTCTGCACACACGGAGCTTGGGTCAGTAAGACCTCTCCTATTTTTTTCTTTCTTTTTTTAATTTTTTCCCCGACATTTTTCATATATATATATATATAGGAGGGAAAAATAGAAGGAAATTTGATATCCGGCATAGTACACATACACATATACAACACATATACAAGTTTATATCATTGCTCATTCATGCCCTCACACATAGCTTGCTGGCTTGCAACTACGCACATAACAGGAGAGAGAGAGAGAGAGAGCGAGAGAAATCCGCACCTTAGGGTGCCATGCACCACAGATAAGATGAGGTTTCATTGGATTAATGCCTCATATGGAAGCCAAACCCTACAAAACTTAGAATATTGCCCAGCAACACCATATCTATATCTTTCTATAGTATACCAATGGCGGACTAGCTTTGTAAAGGCTGTAAAATCCGGCCGGAACTCTTTTAGTCTACACTTGTAAATTAAAAAAATTGCAACCAATATTAACAAATCAACAACTGAATCAGTATGGAAATTTTTTGCAATACTGTGTCCAAAAATAACTAGTGTCTTGGATAACGTCAATGCTGAACAGTTAGGACAGTTATCTTTAAGCCAGTTAGTGAACTTTGCCCAAAAGCTTTTTACATAAGACCTCTCCTATTTTAGCTAGTGAGAATAATTGCGCAGGTAGTGACTGCCGCAGCACAAATAAAGCCTCAAGGTACCGAAATCGAGACTTTCGCGCCGCCAATGAAGACGACGTTGAGGATAAAGACGGTACATGGCGTGTGATGAAAGTTTGTTGTTGGTGATGGTCCATATAATACACGGAAAAACGGCTGTTCGTATGCAATGCACGCACCTGTGGAGTACACATACCTCCACCCATGGTCTGTCTATATTCAAGATGGTTTCATCGTGGATGTCGTGGTGATTTTCCTCTCTAACGTGGACGAAAAAGCAGCTATGGTTACGAAAGATCGCCAGCAGCAGATCCTGTTGTACGAATGGTACAAGGGAAAGATCATCAGTATGGTTACTTCACTCGTGACTCGTACTTGGCTAACTCCTGTCTGCTATCAGTTTCAGAGTCAAGGTTGTTTTTTTGGTGTTGGGGTTGTTTTTTGTTTTTTTTTGGTTTTTGTTTTTAGTGTCCGACTTTCGTCGACCGCGTGGGTTTTGTTTGTCTCACTTTCCAGGCTTGGGGTTTTGGTGTGGATTTTTGTTTGTTTGTTGTTGTTTTTTCCCGAAAATCATTTGTTTACTCATTAGACTTTGGTGGGAGTTCTTTATCGAGAAGGTAGATTTTCGTATGAGTTCTTTATCGAGAAGGTAAAATGGAAGTTGTTGGAAATCCACAGACAGGCGATAACACAAGTAATTGGCGGCTAGTCAGCTCTTCTGCTCAAACTAGGGACAAATGGGGTGAGCGGTGGTCTGCCAGGTAGCTCGTGCTACTGAATGGCCGTCACCAATGTCACAGCGAAACGTGGGGTCGAGTCCCGATCGCTTATGATGTGTAATACCGCTTTTTCCTGGCTACCGGGCTGCATGCACATCGGGGGGTCTCTCTCCGGACTCTTTGGCTTTCCTCCACTCATCTGGACAGCCACCACCCCCCCCCCCCCACCCGCCACTCCCACCCCCACTGGGTCCCCCGCTGAAGAAGCGGCCCGAATTTCCCTAACGGGACACTGGAGTAAAAACCAAAATGGCATGCAGTCAAAACTAGGGTGCGCCGAGCAGAAGAAACAACACCAAATAAAACAGAAACACAAATAATGGACAGAAAATGGACAACAAGAGCAGTCAACGAAGGAGGGGAGTAATCCTTACGCTGTGGTCAAGGTAAATAAATTCGATGAAATGATGATGATGCCAGGTGGGCTGGGGAACACTCTGTGCCTGTAGGGGAAATCAGTCATCGGTCAAAGTTAAAATACGAACAATTTGCATTTTTGTTTGCGTGTCCTTCACGCTATGTGGCTAAACTAAATGGTTCGATTTTCTGTCTACCAACCCTCAAGGAAATGATAGCGGGTATTGATAATAGTACTCAAGTCACCATAATAATTACAAATGAATAATAATAATAATAATGTGTGTGTGTGTGTGTGTGTGTAAATTAACTTCTAATTAACTTTATCAATTTGTACACTGACAGGTGTGCAGAGAATGCTCTTCAACTCGATTGGCAAAAAGTGCAAAAAGTTTTAAATGAAACACCTTTCTGTATTGGTTTCTGTATTTTCCTGAAATACTCACAAGGCAAGCCACTGCCGCTAGTACCAAAAGCCACATCATGCCGACACTAATACACAGGAACAGGGATGGAAATCAGGCCCCACAAGTTAATCCGTCAGACCGCTGTGTGTCCTAGATATATTTCTTTTTCTTCTTCTCTCCGAAGACATTCAAGTAATGTAGAGTGTGTTTTTTTTTTAGATAAAAGGGGCCGCATGTTACAGATTAATGACCCTTGTAGACGTGCAACATGTGTTGAACTTCACATGACTTGTAGGCAGAGAGAGAGAGAGAGAGACCGAGGAAGGTCGGAGACAGATAGAAAGACAGACAGGCAGGCAGGCAGGCAAACAGAGACAGATACAGACCACACAGACTGAGGCAGAACACACATAGAGACAGAGAGAGAGAGACAGAGAGACATACTGACTAATACAGACATAGACAAACACTTAACAGGCACATACAGACACAGACAGGTCAGACTGAGACAGACAGGCAGACCGGCAGGCACAGGCACAGGCACAGAGAGACAGACACAGACAAACTGATTAAACAGACAGACTGACTGAGACAGACATTCAGGCAGGCAGGCGGAGACACAGAGACGCAGGGACACGCAGACAGAGAGAAGGAGAAGAGAGAGAGAGAGAGGCGGAATGTAGACAAACAGACACATTTTGTTCGTCCACAATGCTATACGGCACGTTTTTGTCACGCTTTTATTAAATTATCATAGTTAGAGTTGCACAGGTCTCCAGTACCAAGCGTGCTAATGAGGAGAAACTGAAACAAACAAAACAACATCATAAGCTTCGTTATCTTTGTAATCCTGCAGGATATGCTTTTTAAGGGTGGGGATTGGTGGCGTCAAGTGTAGGACCTATAACACACACACACACACACACACACACACACACACACACACACACACACACACACACACACACACACACACACACACACACACCGAACCATTGGATGATTTGGACACACACACACACACACACACACACACACACACACACACACACAAAATGCTATCGTTTTTTATGCTCACAACTTAGAAATAATAGGAAACTGCTGAAGCTCGTCCAAGTCGATCCTAGTTGCTTCCCTTTGCGCTAACATCATGGGAGTGAGTTGCCCTTGAGAGGCTTAAATGTCAGCTGTAACCGGCACCCGATGATGAGCATTGAGCATTAGCTGGAGAGAAACACTAAGGAGCAGTTGCAAGTCGTGCAATGCCACTACCTTCTTGCTTCCCTTTGTTCTAATATCGGGGGGGGGGGGGGGGGGGAGGGGGCAGGGGGGCCTCTGAGAGGCCTATGTCGACAGTAACTATTTGCAATAATGGAATCACTTCGGGCGTAGCACTTGGAATCCCTCACAGACACGTACATGCCACATTCAGCTGGGTGAGGAACTTATGCTGACAGTACTTTGACAACAGCTCCTGTCCATAGAGGCCCGACATCTGGTGCACAGAGATGTGATGATGTGTGGTGTGGCGTCCTCCTATCTCCAGCAGCACTCTGGCCTTCACACACACACACACACACACACACACACACACACACACACACACGCACGCACACACACACACACACACACACACACACACACACACACACACACACACACACACACACACACACACACACACACACACACACACACACGGCGCTAATGCAAGGTTATGTATGTTGGAACGAGCAGATTCAGACCTCTGAGCACCCCTTGACCGTTCACCCAATTGCATCACATGAACCTTGCCCCGCCCACTGGAAGCTTGCGCTCTCCCATCCCTGTTCTGGTCTGTCGCATCTACCTTTCCCTGCGACGAAGCCCAAATCGGGCTAACCGAGGGTGGGGGGGGGGGGAAATCGGGCTAACCGAGACCGAGCCGAGCTAAGTGAAAACTGTCGCATTCACCAGCACAGTACATTTTCAGCGTTATTCAGCGTCAATTGTGTCCTATCATTATATAAATATTAGTCCAGCCACCACAGAGATATTGCCGTGTTGATATTTCTCCTAAGTTTGGATCCATGACCCTCGATTACAGGAGAGGGACATCAC